>JAOUWY010000038.1:10388102-10399012 GCA_025728095.1 Prietella phreatophila
TGATATTTCTGTAAAGCTGCTTTGAGACAATGTCTACTGTAAAAAGCGCTATACAAATAAAATTGAATTGAATTGAAGTTTAACACATCTAGAAGTGAATATCAGGAAATGAAAACTGAAATTCTGATCTACTGTCTCATATAAATCTTTTGATTTCAAACCCAAATGTCCTCAGTGTGTATAAAAAATATAACAATAATTGGCCTTGCCGTTATTTTTTGGAGAGGACTGTATTTCCAAATCTCTCTCTCTCTGTGTGTGTGTGTGTGTGTGTTGGTCACAGCTTTTACAGCTTTCTATCAGCTTAGTGCTGTAAGTACTAAGAGTAACCGTTCAGGTGTAGGTGACATTGAGGCTCCTCAAGGAGAAATCAGTAGAGATTAAAGAACGTATAAATATGCATGTATTCAGGCCACTGCTTTGTCCTGTGAGCTTAGGGCTGTAAGTACTAAATAGAGCACCTGTCCAGGTGCAGTTGACATTAAGGCTCTTCAAAGATTAAACAGAGTTTATAAATAGCGTGGAATAGAATGCATGTTCACAAATAGGATATCCAAGCAGATGAGCTAAATATACTGACATAAAAAAGAAAGGCACCAGGAAACGGTAAAGTCAAATGTTGTACATGGTTAAATGTAGAACTCTTATGTAGAACCATACACCAGGTTTTCCCTGTCAGATAGGAATTTTAGAACTATCTTTACTACCAAATAACTTCCTTTTTTTCTTTTTTTAACAAAGATTTGAACCCAAAACAGTTAGAATTAGTCCATGGTTACATCCATAGAATTCTGTCATTTAATGTATAATGTAATAATGTTATGTCACGTAGCAATCAAAGCTTTCTATACAGTCTAGTTAGAATAGTTTTCTGGTAGTCCTACAAACAGTGATAACACCCGAGGCAAGTTTAATGCTAAATTCGACTTTTTCTCAACCATGTCACACACAGCTGTGAGCTAAAATTACTGAAAGAACTAGGAGTTTCACTTTGTAGTGTATTTTTGTAGGTTTGATAGGTTTTGAAAGTAATGTGAAAGCAAAGTAATTAGTAATATGACTACTTTTTACATGCAGTAATCAGATTACAATTTTATTAATCTGTAGTGGATTACTTTTTTTGAGTGACTTACCCAACACTGCTAGCAATGCAGTTTGGACAATTATATTACATGGTATATATAAACCAAAAATGTCATTATTCAGTTGAGAATAAGTCTGTATCTTGCAGGCTACCGAGATGCTAAAATGTAATGATAAATTCTTTAATGGTGCTGCACAACGCAGCACTAACAGTGACTCTGAGTGCACAAGCTCAACGCTGTTGCCTCAGCAAGAACACAAATATGGTCCAAGCCTAATTTGTGTCGAATCAAATCATTTAAATGATCAGGTTGTTGAAATATGTTTATTGTCCAGAGACTGTTTACTTCCTCCTGGCAACTTACAAAGATGTCCACACTCAAGTACCGAGTGACCAATTTCAAGATGTTTGCCCTCATTATCTTCCTTTTACTGAGCAATGTACTCTTAAAATGGCAATGTACTCTTAAAATCTTTTTTGTGATGTAAAAAAATGAAACCAAGATAAATCATGCCAGCTCTATTTCCACATTTAATGTGATATAGCAACGAATAAAATTCAAGTGAAAACAAAACATTTTAAGAAAGAAAAAATGACAATAACCTAGTTGCAGTACACCTTTAACCAGTGCTCTGTTAAAGAATCTTTTGATGGTAATACTGAACTCTGAAGTCTTTTTTAGGATTCTACCAACTTTGCACATCTTGAGTTGGCAATTGTATTCCATTCTTCCTGCTCCAGAGCTATCGATTTGCAAGGAGATCGATTGTGCACAACCTCTTTTCAGGTTATTCAACAGGTTTCTGATTATCGTACTGGAAGGTGATATTTCCAATCATATTTGGCACAAAACGCCTAAAGGGTGCCAATACATCGCAGGGCACAATCACATACACACTCACACACCCATTCATACACCACGGACACTGTGGACATGCCAATCAGCATGAGGACTGGGGACTTTGGACCCCGCAACACATGCAAACTCCGCACACACAGGGCCACGGTGGGAATCGAACCCCCGACCCATATGTATCTTATACAATTATGCCCAAAATGTTCTACCATGGTATTACCAAACCATAACAAATATTTCCAGATGGATTGGATGTATGTTTTGGCAAGATTTAGGTGGGCTTGGGCTTCTGTCGAGCCACCTTACTACATAGAATGGAGAATAAGTAATATCAAAAATTGACTATAATATATGGCCAACACAAGAAAATAAGGCAAAGAAAATGAAAGACTGAAACACAGACCACAGAAGAATATAAAAGGGAATCGAAATATAAAAAAATGACAGAAAGCTTGAGATGAAAACACAGAGAGACTGGGCCATGAATGACTTACACCAATCTCATGCAGACACACAAACAACACGTTGCCATGGAAATACCTCTCTAAGGTATCTGTCTGTCACAGAGAAGCAACAAATGACGAGGAATTAGAGTCAATCATGATCTGTTTTGTTTATCATTAGGCACAAATTAGCTTCCTCTGTACTTTTGCAAATATCCTGATCAGTCCTGACAAACTTAACTAAAGCAATAAATAGAAATGGCAACGATTAGCAATGCTGCGTCTGCCCCTTGAGAATTTTTATCCATCAGAAAACACCACTTGAAGGCTGCAAAACTGCTTGTTCTCCTTTCTCATATCAGGTTCCTTAACCCGAGAGCCCTGAAAGAGAAAGAGTACTGCAGAGAAGAATTCATTTTAAGACTGTGATTGACTCCTTTCATACCCAAGGAGACTCTACAGATCAATCATATAAAAGCTCATAATAAAACTGTAGCTGGTCAGGGTCTCAATAGAACTAGCATGCATGAACTGAGAGAATGAAGAGAAACTGCAACTGTTGCTGAAAGTTTTTCTGAAAAAAAGTGCTGTGTATGAGTGTATTCGGAGTGTGCATTAAGTGTTGTGGTAGATGGCTATCTGTTTAGAGAATTCCACCACGAATTCCTTTACTGCTTGAATTGGAATGACTGAACGTATGATTAGACAGTGTACGTGTTTCTTTTATATATAAAATAAAATAAAAACTACAGAATGGAATCTGCTAGTACTCAAATATGAAAAATACATGCAAATATGTTTTGTATAGCATATGCTAGCACCCTTGTCTGGGTGTTATTGGGTGTCTTGCTTTCATATTTGTAAAACAAAACTGGTTTATTCTTCTGAATAACTTTCGAGGAAAAAAAGGAACAGGACAGGATTGTGGTGTTGTATGAAAATAATCCATGCCATAAAAGAAATTATTTATACCAACATAAAATGTATTATTTTCATATAACAATAATATGATATGAAGTGCATGATGCTGCTTATACCATATTGATTTGCCAGCAATTACAATTGACATTTTCTTAATAAATGACACAGACCATTTATAGTTGTATGTTATAGAACATCTGCGAGACAAGATAGTTCCTGTTATTACTTATAAATTATTGCTGCTATAAACACTAAATGTTACACCAGCTGGTCATTCCCTCCCTAGCTTCTCTTTTATTCGCTATGTTGACGTTAACAAGACAAAAAGAAAATATGCAGTCAGATTAAACAAAATAACCTCCTCCATCCTGAAAACTCTCTGATCTCAGACAATGTCACCATATTGATGATTATATTTTCTTTAATAAATAATACTTTTTTGTACTTTCTTTATTATTATTATTATTATTATTATGTGGAGAGTCCACCATACAAGTTCGTCTGCTCTGTTTCTCATCAACCCCTCACACTATTAGGTTCCCAACTATTGAAAAACATGTTGATCTGCCTATCAGGTTCCAATCTTGCCAGATGGTTTGTTGGCCTTTTCTAATTAAAGATTAAAATAATGCATGAGAATGACTGCGCTGTGATTAGCTTGCCATTTGTTGTTCGTCTGCCAGTGTGTGTAGTGAAACAGAACTAGCTCTGCTGCAATGTCTGTTTTTAGTATACTACTGTTTGTAGTATGACGACAGATTTCTTGAAAAACTGTTGCTCTTCTGTCCGAACTTTCCAACATGCACATTTCTGATGCTAAAACAGAAAGACCAAGCAAGATGCCATCATTGAAGAACAGGTGTTTCTAAATCTGTAAGATTTCCATTACTTGTATGCAAAAGGCTTAAAATTGCATCATTGGTCTGCACTTCAGTCAGCATCTAATGTCAGCATGCTGTCTGACAAAGCTACTTTAACCAAACTGAACTGTTTAACTGTTATCTGGGTAAATTTGATTCAATTGGTTTAATTGTTACTGATGTGCACAGCAGCACAAGTAGAAACCAAGTATCTAACAAAATAAAATTACCTGTCTATGGTCAAGTCTGCCTGAGTGTCACAAACCGTGACGGAGCTGATAAAGGAGGCGGATATAATCGCACATAAGAACGAGCGTAATTTATTTAGAAGAGAGGCAGACAAATCCAAAACATAATCCATAATCATAGTCCATAAACAGGCGAAGGTCAGGCGACCGGCAAACGGGCATAAACTTGGGGCAAGGCAGATATCAATAACATGGCACGGAAAATAGGGTCGAGAAACAAACATAAACATGAACATGAGATAAGACAAGGATCTGGGAGCGGATAACCCAGCGTGAACTACAACTAACATGAAGCCCTATAGAACATTCAGTTAACCGCCCCGTGTGTAGTACGGCGCGCTGTATATAAGCCGGCATGAATTAACTTAAACGGCTTCCAGCTGATTGCAATACCGACACACGTGGGGATCCAACCTATGACAGAAACGGGGCGGGGACATGACGAACATAAACAAAACACACGTGCACTCCCAACCAATGACAGAAACAAAACAAACGCACATGTCCAAATGTCACAACAGACAAGCACGCGCTCGCGCAACCGCGCAAGAGCACGCTGCATCAAGGGGGAACCGTGACACTGAGTCTAAACCCTAGAACCAACAGGCTCCCAAAACTGCAGGCAAGGCTCCCAAAACTGCAGGCAAGGCCCTTAACCTACTCTGCTCAAAAGAATGTACATGTCCTAAATAAACGTAAACAGTTCCAAGTTTGGCAATACTATAAATATAATGAAATGATTAGCAGGCCTGACAACCGCAAAGAGAAATAATGCGTAATCCTGTCTTCTGAGCGAGCAGAATATTTTCCATACACAGTCCTTTCACAAATCACTTTTCTAAGGGAGAAACCTCACTGCACGAATATATGGGCTTTGCAGTAACCACCAAGTGTTGCTGCTCATCTGTTTTACCTGAAAGTGAAACACTTGAAAAGGTTACCTGCATGCTAAATATAATTACCTGATAAATATATAGGCTACGGGTCTAATTTTTGTACACAAATTTCGTATACAAATCATACATACATTGATGGATGTTATTTCACATTAAAAAACTCAGAACATTCTCCATTCACCCTGGCAGCAAGCAAGAGCACTGCGACAGTGCATCTTTTGAGCTGGAACAATCAATTAATAACGTGAGATGGGATGAAGGGGCGGGGCTTTCATAAGGTCAGTTAATATTGGAAATACCTGCACAACTGTTCGTCATACCAGATAAATATGTTGGGCTTTTAGTGATAAGTCCTAGTATTGTAATCTGTAGCATGCAAAATGCCGGATTATCACTGTACACAATTGCATTAATAGAAATAACATACTAGTGTCTTTGAATGCACTTTAATTGTCCAAAAAAGGTACCCTGACTGTTACACATGTATACTGTATTTTTACCTTTCGAGCTTTTAATCCTTTCAAATACAACCCCAATTCCAAACAAGTTGGGATGCTGTGTAAAATGTAAATAAAAACAGAATGCAATGATTTGAAATACGTTATTCACAATAGAACCAAGTAATCAGCCTATACGACACCATATAGCCAACAATAAGTGGACACCACTTCTAATTCAGCTAGATCAGCTACATCCACCACCGATATGATCGCCATGGAAACTGGCGGCAGAATGGGTCATAAGTGACATTTAACCTGGTACTGTCAAGCAAGTTCACCACATTTCTTTCAAACAGCTAAATCTGCACCGAAAAATTGTAAGTAATGTTATTGTACAATGCTTTTGTCTAGAAGCAACAACAGCTGGAAAGCGGTAGGCCACACAAACTTTTAGACGGGACTGCCAAGCTTAATGATCTATCCTTGGTCTAAAACGAGTTCCAAACTGTCCATAAACTCTCCTGAATTGTGATACTGACTCTAGTGACCTTTAGGTAGAGTAGTTACCTCTTGTTGCTCTCTGATGATTCCAAAAGGGCTGAATCCTTGCTATTGCCATTGGAACTTCCGGTCGATTCATTCCCGTTCGATGAGTTTCCATGCGACTCATTGCCATGTGACTCATTTCCTTGCGATTCAGTCCCACTTCCACTGGAACCACTGCTCTTCATCTCCACATCCTCATGCAAGGAGTGTGCCATCTTGCGGTCACTGTGGGGTGAGGCAGAAGGGTCCTGACTGCTGCTGTCACTGCCCTCTGAGGCCAGTCCAAGCTCTCCTGCCTCTGCAAAACTACTAATGCGATGAAGTGTTGCCATGGAACTGCAGCCAATGGCCTTGTCCTGAACCTCCACAGAGGAGAACAGGTATTGTTTTGAGTTTGTGTCTTCAGACATGGAGGTGGACTTCTGCATTTGTGCTGTGATTAAGAAAATTCCCCCATCTTCTCAATGGTGTTGAGACACAATATGGAATCAAACTGGGCCTGGGTATCCTTTGAGAGAAAACACAAACAAGCATAGAAGAAACATCAGTGGCAGAAAATTTGGGCTGACAGAAAATTGGAACCACAGAGAACTTTCAATGACACAAAAAATGATTACCCCACTGGGATAATTTGAAACCTGCTACATCATGACCAAAGTAAATGTGTTTCAAAAATATTTTAGCATACAGAAAATATTTGTGGTATTGCTCTTACAAATTTACCAAATGACGAATTTAACAAAGAATATCAACTATATGTTATTTAAAGGTAGGATGCCACCCCACTACTTGTACCTGGATAATAAGTGAGATAAATAACTTTCATGTTTCACTTTTAAACTCATCAATTATAAAACAGAAAAAAACAAAATCTAACCGAAAGCTATGCAGGCACTGGCAACAAAAACCTAAAAAAATACATCAATGTATTCACCAATAGATGTGTAAAAACCTGGTTTATGTCAACCCTGACAAACTATCACACAAGGCATTTCCCCCCCTCAACCGCTAGTACATATTTGACATAAAATCGTATAGAAAGCCAGCACAAGGTGGGCAGGATGTGGCAACAGTGGGCTTACACAAGTTGAAAAAAAAAATACTTTTCAGAAAAGCACTATGTGGCATCAAACACTTTTTTTTTTTTTTTTTTACCACTTGACTTATCAAGTAGAGGAAAGCTTGCTGGTGTGCTCGAGAAAACATTTGTCTTATTTGTATGCGAGTATAAGATTTCTGACATATTGAATCAAAAATATGTAACTACCAATATTCCAAAGTTCCAATGTAAGATAAGATAACTACTTAGCTATTTCTGGGATAGTACGTCATGTGACTGTGACTGCATACAGACAAGTCACACAAGCAGAGTTAAGGCAAAATACAAAGGCAAACAACAAACTCCAATCTTTATTTAATCTGCATTACTGATGATAATCTATCTATCTATCTATCTATCTATCTATCTTCAAATACATTCAGCAATAAAGAGGATACAAAAAAGAACCACATTATATCTGAACTGCACATAACAGTTAAGAAAAAAGTAATCAAATCCCTACAAGGATTTAGGTTAAAAGCTTGATCTTAAAGGGCAGCATCTGTCTGGTGCCCTTCTTAAAAGAGAAGGTCACAGAGCTAGCTAGAACATCAAAGTTAAATTTAGCTTAGCTATGGTCAAGAGTCTAGGGGTTCCATCAGCTCTGCTCTATACAAAACCTCTATCTGGGCCTTCAAAGGTGTCTAATCATGTGGTATAGCCTCTGTAGCTGTATGCTTTGCCCTTTAGCCTTGCTAGAGGATTCTCCACAGGTTTTGTAGGTTATCAGACCAGAGAGATCTGCTGTTTCATCTCCCAGGGTCTCGACTGGCCTGCCATATTCTGCCCTATTCTCTCCTCCAAGATATAACATTCAGTCTGAGCTTGGTTTGCAGATACAGTTGGATCCACAAGTATTTGGACTGTTACACAACGGTTATAATTTTGCATCTATACTCCACCACAATAGATTGGAAATGAAGCAATGAAGATGTAGATTTCCACCTTAAATTCAAGTGGTTTAACACAAATATTGCGTTAATCATTGAGGAATTACATCAATTTATATATTCCCTTAATTTCTCATGCTCAAGTATTTGGACAATTGACTGATAAGAAGTTTCATATGGCCCGTTTTCTTGTTAAAGGACTAAGGAGATAAAAAGTCTGCAGTTGATTCAAAGTGTTGAATTTGTATTTGGTAGTCGTTCATGGGAACTCTCAATATTTGGTCCACAGAGGTACCGATGCAAATGAAGGAGGCTAAAAAACAAACAAACAAACAAACAAAAAAAAAACCACAGACCAATCAGAGATAGCAGGAACTTTAGGAGTGGCCAAATCAACAATATGGTACATTCTTAAAAAGAAAGAATGCCAAAAGGCCACAGGCTGAGAACAGGACGATCTGACTACGGAGAAGATCGCCCAACACTACTATGGACCCAACTGTATTCCTATACACACACAAACACACAAGTATGTGAAGACCAGAGTATTAAAGAGTATCTCATTCCAGAACCATGGGCATTAATGTTTGAGTTTTTTCCGCTTTGCTGATATAATAGCCTCCACTCTTCTGAGAAGGCTTCCACTGGATTTTGCAGTGTGGTGGTGCACTCTCAGAAAGGATGTGTTAGTATCCTATTATTAAGCTATTATTAGCATTCATCACTATTCAGTGTTAATGCTGCTGAAAATGCCTGGCTGAGTTTGTGATATTTAGGCAGGGAGCTCTCAAAAATTGAATTCATTGGAAAACAGTAACTCAGCAAGTGATAATTAACTTTACCTATCGATGCGATGACTTCAACAGTGAAGATCATGTACTGCTTCCTCAGTGGTGGCGTTACACCACTAGTATCATGTGTTTATGTCGGCTGCGAAATATGGTCTGAGAATATTCTATAATTCTCTAGAGAATTCGCTAGGGATGAGTGATGCTAACCTAGATACTCACCTGAGTTAATTACATTACTTAAGCATACAGCTCGCGCTAAGGTTAAACATTCCCATTCCCTTTTTGAAAGTTAATGATAACCTAGCATTACAGTTGTTCACCATGATGTAATACACAGAGTGGGTTAATGTTAACTACATTTGGCAAGTGTTCTGGACAGGGCAAGGTATAGTAACTAGCATTAGGGGGATGGGTTAGTGCTGTTTTTCTTCATGTCTTGGGTGAATGTTAATGCTGGTTAACAGGTGCAGACAGTTAGTGGTGGAACTTAGCAGAACTTAGCTATCTCAGTAATGCCAAGGCCAAAAGGTTCTTCACAAGGTTAATGTAACAAAAAGAGAGGATGGGGTTTAGGTTCTAATGCTTTCCACTATCTCTGTAATGTTGGCAGGCATAATTAGGTTGTGCAAAAACATTGACGATGAGGTGCTAAAGGCAGGAAAATAAATATTGGCAAGTTAGCTGGATTTTCCTCCTGAGGCTTCAGCACCATTTTGTTCATTAGCAGATTACACAATTTGGGATTCTGTAACGCCGTTTCTCAGTTAAAGCCCAAAGGCATTTGTCCATATTTTGTAGCGAGCAACTAACCAACAGATTTTTTGCTCTTTTAAAGCTTTTCAAATGGAAGGAACTGGGACTCTTATCTTCCCAGATGGCAGAGAGATTTGTAAGAAGATGCATCAACTCCAATTCGTACGTCTGTCAAACGTTTTAATGATATTAATAAATAATGTCACCTGACTACCCTGCAGTTGTTTGTTTATTTTGTGAGCATTTTAGAAGAATAATTGCATACAAACTAAATGTTGTTTTTGGATAATGGATAAAAACGTATACAACACGTGTTATTTTTGGGGTTTTTTTTAACACATCTTTATGTGGAAATGTATTAACACACCGATTGTGAAGTGTTGTCCTTAACTAAACATGCAGGTGTGTTAAAAATGAACATGATATCGGTTTTAGAAGTGTGGGAATTTGTGCTTATTTTTGTTTGGGCACTGATGTCATTTTAACCATGGCATGGTTGTTGGTGCCCGATGGGCTGGTTTGAGTATTTCAGAAACTGCTGATCTCCTGGGATTCTCTCACGCAACATTTATATACACCTACATATAATTTTTTTCTACATACACTCTGAGCAAAAGCAAGTAGGCTGCTAAACAGTCAATTACACAATCAGCACAACCTTAGAGATATATCTCTTCAAAGAACACATGACAAAATAGCTTTACGTCAGAGGGATATCTTTTATGGTAAGGTTCTGATCGTTGCATTTCAGATAAGGCTCCCATTTACTGTGTGAATGGCAGTGGAAGTGAATGTGTGCCAAAAAAATCCATAGTAACCTAGAGGACAAAGACACAACTAAAGCAAAGTCTACCTCAATGTTCTCAAATACAGCCTTTGATGGCTGCAGTACAAAACGCTACATTGGTGTACTGTAGATATAGTGAGCACCTTAGAAGTTAATTATTAAAGGTTAAACTTTGTTCACGCTACGTGACCATCACCTTTGCATGCAAGAAGAGTTGAGAAGTTCACACACACACACACACACACACACACACACACACACACACACACACACACACACACACACACACACACACA
>JAOUWY010000038.1:10953105-10966066 GCA_025728095.1 Prietella phreatophila
CGAACAAACTCATAGAATTCAATGCATGACATACTCCAATATGATATTTTTCACATATATATGACTTAATATAATACGGATGCGTGCGATAGAATGTTCTGGAGAAGAGTCACCCGTACCGGCGACCCCACCTAGTGGGATTAAAGCAAGAAGAAGAAGAGTCGCATGAAAAGATATATAATCAAATATTTACAAAAATGAGGGGTGTACTCACTTTTGTGAGATACTGTAGTACTCCAGCTGTCTGTTGTACAAGTCCTATGACTTTTTTTTTTGTCTAATTTCTGTACGATCAAGATTTAATGTGATCTGCTGGACTGGACTTTTAGCCCTTGTTGCACTTTTGTTTTCCCTTTTTATTTCATTAAGGTGTAACACTGATGTGTTCAGTGGCACAGTGCGGTCAATGAGAAAATCTGGGCCCGTCTCCTCAGTGCTCACAGTGAATGTGATTATGATTGTTATTTTGCAAATCGGTTGCTGTTCTTGCAGAGCATTTTATCCGGACCTTTATTCCATTAACTAATTGCAGAGGCCAGAGTTTTTAAATGCTGTGTAGTGCCTGTGCATGTCTGTTAATCCGCTACTGCAGGGACACGGATTAATCAGTAGAGCTTTACAAAGAGGATGCTGATCCTCAAAACATATTTCCCCTGTTTCAACTAAATCTTTAATTATTTTCATCACGTGTACATGCGCACGCTTGTGTGTGTGTGTGTGTGTGTGTGTATTTTGTACCCAAGGGTTTTCTCTATGTATTGAGCCCTCCATGTTTAATCTGTCTGCAGAATATTTTAGAAATATGCTTTTCACATGTATAACTATTAAAAGATAGCTAACCATTTCCTAGCTGACTGGTCAGTTCAGCTGAAAGTGGCTAGAACATGAAAATTACAGGCTGTGGTCAAAACATTAAGGGCTGAGCACACTGAAAACACTGTCTTGATCATTATTACAACTTGGTGCACTGAAAGAAAATAATCCTAAATAGCAAACACTTTGCATATAGATTTGCATAAAGATGCACCGCTATGGGCCATCGTTCGATAGTTTAAAAACATCCGATGTTAAGGGCTGATTATATCCTGTCGATCAAAAGAGGGCAGGAAAACACTTTGATTTCGTGCTGTGTGTAAAGATGATGTGTTTTGTGTGGAATAATGATAAAACTGCAGTTTGTTATTTCTGTAATCTCTGCATTGCTAAAAGGTTTTTGCCGCACTGCTCGAGTTGAATTAAAGCGCCAGTACACCGTTGAAAGATTTAAATGCAGAAAAGTATATATTGCACAGAAAAATATATTTGTAGACGAGTATATTTCATATCCAGTTAATTTTAATATATAACAAGTTGATATTCTATATGACCGGTTTGATGTCAGTAATTTGTTTGTGGTGAGTGAATGTGAGAATAACAAGAGGTTTTAACATTCAGTAAGTTAAGAAGTCTTACTTATTAAAATCTTTCTAATCCTCAGAATTTACTTGATGTGTTAATGGTAATTAGAGTAATGTGTTTTCTGTTTGAGACCATTTACTGTGAAACAACTTGTTGAATTGTAGAGTAACGTTTTTATTTGCGCTTTTTTTTTGTGTGGAATTAATTGTTGTTAATTTAAAAGAGGGCATAAAAGGCAGCGCTATCGGTATCGGCCGATATCACGCTGAATAATCGGCTATCGGTATCGGCTGGGAGATTTAGTATCTCTACTTTATATTGTTAAAAGGTGTGTTGTCTCAGCTTTGTCTATGACTAGGTGACAGGAAGGTGCTCCTAATAAAGAGATCACTACGTGTAATTGTAATGTTAATCTGTGCTACTCTAGAGAATATCTATTTCACTATATAAGATCTGTAAGTACTCTTTGGTTTTGTGTGTGCGTGTGTATATAGAGTGTCCCTCTACTCTTACGGATGGTGAGGAACTGTGCCAGCGTCTTGAGCAGTTGCAGAGGATTCTGAAGACTGAGCCAGAAGAGGAAGACACTGAGCCTGTTGACATTGTTGCTGTCAGAGAGGTCCACAGCAGCAGGATCAAGGTCAAGCAGGAGCAGGAGGAGGCAGAGGAGGAGGAGCCCAAATACTTCCTAGGGTTATGTCCGTCCTCCCAGTTTGTCAGAGACACAGCAGAGCAGGTGATTATCATTCAGACAGTCACTAGATCACTCTGTTCTGTTGTTACTACAGTGGTGCTTGAAAGTCTGTGAACCTTTTAGAACAGCTCCCTGTTTTATTCAAAGAATCTATCAAAATCTTCACAACACATGCTTGTGGAAGTGTATCATGGCATGAACGAAAGAGTTTCTGAGAGCCTCAGAAAAAGAGTTGTTGATGCTCATCAGGCTGGAAAAGGTTACAAAACCATCTCTAAAGACTGTGGTTGCTACCAAGTCACAGTCGGACAGACTGTGCACAAATGGAGGAAATTCAAGACGTCACTCACTCCATGAGCAAGACCTGTAATCGGTCATAAAGGAGCCCAGGGTAACTTCTAAGCAACTAAATGCTTCTCTGAGTCCACCATCAGGAGAACACTGAACAACAACAGTGTTGTGCATGGTAGGGTTGTAAGGAGAAAGTCAATGCTGCCCAAAAAGAACATTGCTGCCAGTCTGCAGTTTGCTAAAGATCACATGGACAAGCCAGAAGGCTATTGGTGTGGATTGTGGATAGAGGAGTCCAAAATAGAACCTTTTGGTTAAATGAGAAGAATTATTTTTGTAGAAAGGAAAACTCCATTCCAGTATAAGAACCTTATCCCATCTGTGGTGGTAGTACCATGGTTTGGGCCTGTTTTGCTGAATCTGGGCCAGGATGGCTTGCCATCATTGATGGAGCAATGAGTTCTCAATTATACCAGTGAATTCTAAAGGAAACTGTCAGGACATCAGTCCATGAACTGAATCCCAAGCGAAAACGGGTCATGCTGCAAGTCTAAACGTTTCCAGTAATTGTTGATCAGTCCGGCACATCGGCTTGAAGGTATTTTAGCCCATGCTGTACCGAAGAACGGGCTAAAATTCCTCCATGCTGATGTGCAGGACTCAACAGTTACTGGAAACATTTAGTTACAGTTATTGCTACACAAGGGGGTCACTGAAAGCAAAGGTTCCCATACTTTTGCTATTCTCAGATGTAATATTGGATAATTTTCTTCAATACATAATTGATCAAGTCTAATATTTTTGTTTAACTGGGTTCTCTTTATCTATTTTTGTGAAATGTCAAAAAATGTAAAGGTTTCACAAACTTTCAAGCAAAACTGTACGTCTGTCTGCAGGAGACTTAATTTAACTCTGCTCGTAATCTTATGTCGCGCTTTCATGCTTTATCACCTCTCTCTTTCAGATTAGTGTGAGTTTCCAGCCAGTTGAAGTGGAGAGGAATGTCTTTGCTCCAGTAGTAGAGGCCATGATTCTGAAGGTAGATATTTTTGGAACAGAGGTACTTACCTTAGCTGTGCCTTCATTTGTATCGTATGCTGTGTAATACTGACTGAGTTAGTCTGTATGACTTAATTGCATGTCTGCAATGTTAAATATTTGTGATTTAAGAAGATTTGTATGTAATTTAATATGTAATTTAAGAAGATTTGATTACATGATAAATTAATGCTAAATTATTTAATAACATATTTAAATGGATTTGCACCAGGCCAAATCTAGTCTGTTTTTTAGAAATAAATCTTAAATTTCATTGTGTCTAGATAAATAAATTTGTAATTGCATCTGATTAGTTTGTTTTGACTTTATTCTCATTAGTTTGCAAATTCACATTTATTATACTAATGGCATCGACGTGCTTGTACTGAATAATATGTGGCAGGCCAAAGTTAGTTAGCTGGAGATTTCCTGTCAAACATTTTAATTATGAGCAAAGTTCTGTCTTGATTCTGAATATATTCAGCACAAACAACAGTTACAAAACGAAGATGACTGTACATGCTGTGGTGTACTTTTTACCACATGTACTACAGAACTACCTTTAGGCAAGAACCTCATGCTGAGTTTCTCATTGTTTTTTTATTTGTTTCTTGTGTGAATTTGGTGCCAGTGAATAAGTAGTTCACCTGTTTAATGATGCCACTTCTTATTGCACATCCATGTTCTTCTCCAGAGCCTTTCTGAATTCACCGTGCTGGTTACGGCATATACAACAGTGATTCTGCTGCCGCAGTCAAATGGCAGGAATCTGTCAGAGGAGGCACACATTTTGAAAAGACAGTCACATTTGCATTCTCTTTGGAGAAAAAAAACATCCTAATTCTGGAAAAGCTGCTGAATAATGAACAGTATTTAATCTTTATTGACATAACCTGGGCTGTGTTCTAATTTGTATAAAACCATTTGTTTCCAGGCTACACAACAGTTTGCCAGCGAGATACTGAGAGAATCACTAGCAACTGCTTATGGGAAGTCACCTCAAAATAGGTATGTGCACCCCTGCAATAATCAGTCCAAGAATCATCAAATATGTTTGTTTCTTCATCTATCCATCTTTTCCTGTGTCCAAGGTTTATGGACACAGCACAAGCCATTGACCTCTTGGGGTAATCAAGGAGGTCGAACATTTCTGGAAGCGTAATTTCACTGTGTGGTCATACATAAGTGGACACCATGCCATCACATCAATTATATAGGCCTTCCCCAAATGATTGCCACAAAGTTGGAAGCACACAATTGTGTTGGATGTCTTTGTATGCGTTTGCATTAAGAGTTACTTTTACTGGAACTAAGGGGCCCAACATGTTCCAGCATGACAGTGCCCCTGTGTGCAAAGTGAGGTCCATGAAGACATGGTTTGCCACGGTTGATGTGGAAGAACTCAAGTAGACTACGCAGAGCCCTTTTTATTATATGCATTGCACATTTAGCATTATTCCCTGCAATAACTGCAGTAGAGGTGTGCATCAGGATTGGGATCCCAACAAAAATATGTGGGAGGGAGATGGTGGTGTCTGGAAAGAGAAGCTGCGTGTGTAAAGCAGGAGCTAACAGAGATAAGCTTTTGTTATTCAGGAACCCAGTTTAATTATGAGGCTGAGGACTTAGCAGTTATGTTTGATCTCATTCTCAGGAGGGTTGCTCTCACACAGCCCAGATTCTCGTACACATTCACACAGATCTCTGCCTCAATTACTCCCAGTCACCACACACGAGTACATCATCATGATCATCTGTCTGTCTCTCTTATCTCTCACACACAACCAGACTGTTAGCAAAGTCCTATTCATTATGGCAATTTATTTCATCTCATCGTAGATCGTTGATTATCGATCATTGCTATAAACATGAATGGGAATTTGTAGGTACCTCATGACTCTGTCAACAACTTAGCCCTCTGAGCAATCAGAAACTAATAGAAATGCATTTTGTTGTTACATCTATATGTTAAGACGATGAACTGATTAAACAATTAAAAACATGTTAAAATAGTTTGTACTACACTGAACGTAATTGATTCAAATAGTTTCGCTGCTTGTGGTGATGCTACTGCCCAGCACTGCATAATGCACATTCTGATGTACATAAATGAATGATTAACTTTAGTTTTCGTATGCAGTATACATGCATAATCTATGGCTTCCTACCTCATCATTAACAACAACAACAACAAAAAAAACCCACAAAGCTATTTTGACTCCATGGAGTGAATTGGTTTTTGACATGAGGAAACATTCATCTCATGATTTAATCATTCATTTAAGACCATGTTTGCTCTTCTCATATAGACTAATGACTTTTTGAACAAAGTGGTGCAAGATTATTTTTTTTTTTATAATGATGAGGTAGGAAAGGTTGATAAATATGATGATAAATTTGTGATGCAGCTAGAAAATCGGATAAGGTAGGGTAATAAACATGGTTCAACCCGGGACATTTCCACCGTTTCTCACGTTGGCATCAGAACACAAGTTATGTCATGAGACCATCACCAGATGTGCACCATTGTGCAAAAGTTGTGGTTTTTTGTAAACATTTTGTTAGAGATGTTATTTTTCAATTCAATTTTATTTGTATAGTGCTTTTTACAATAGCCACTGTCTCAAAGCAGCTTTACAGAAATAGAAACAGAATAAACAGAGAGAAACATGAATAGAATTGATCCCAACTGAGCGAGCCACTGAGTGGTGACGGTGGCGAGGAAAAACTCCCTAAGATGTTTTTAGAGGAAGAAACCTCGAGAGGAACCCGACTCAGAAGGGAATACGTCCTCATCTGGGTTTTATGACTGTACACATTATAAGTCAATTTTAAACTGGCAGAACATTGTATATTTCCAAACATTACATTACAACAAGTAATTAAATGTTTATTTTAGTAAAGAAAGCAGCATATTATGTAACAAACCACAAAAAAGATAAGCAAGTCTCCCGAAGAACTGTGGCAGATTATCCAAGATGTTCAGTAAAACCTCCCAGTTAATTAACTTATCAAACTGCACAAATTGCTGAAACCTTTTTTTTTTTTTTTTTTGTCACATCAAATATTGACTTTGTTTAGTTTATGATGCTTGCTACTACCTTATAGTTTTGTTTTTTAATTAAAGGTGTCTTTGCTTTACAGCATTTCCGTGCATGTGCCTAAGACTTTTACACGGTACTGTTTTTGTGATGTGATCCTATTGTACCGTTTTCTCTGCTGTGACATTGTCCGCCATTCTCCAGTGTCGCTGAATGCCTAAATGTAGTGGTGCAGTGCATACCGATGCATGCTTCATAACATAGACCAGAGGTTCTCAACTGCTTTGTGTGCTTGCAGGTTTTGCATTACTTTTCATAACTTTTATGATTTTTAAAAATCATTTTTATGACTTTTATAAAACTATATAACGGACAGGTAAGGAACATGAATGATAAAATGTTACTGAACACTAGAACTACTTTGAACAAGAGGACTAGGTTGTAATACCATGGACTATATTACATTTAAAGCATGTTGCATTCCATTCGTCTTGCGTTCTAAAAATATTCGCATATGAAGGGCACATCTCGTTATCCATGACCTTGTTAAGTCTCTGGCTCTCAGCCTGACAGCTAGATAAAAGACAGGCTAAGCTCTGCCTCTCCCCAGCAAAAATTTGATTTTTTTCTTTCTATTATTGAAATGCAATAACCTAGTACCCAAATGATGCCCTGTCCGCCCTACTGATCGTCCTCCAGGTTGAGAACCACGGACACAGACCATCTAATTTACAATAAAATAGGTGACGACATATTTTATAACAAAAAAAAAAGAAAGAAAAAGTTTTCAATAGTTAAAGTTTTTGAATATAGCTGAAATGTCTAGTGTGTTTTAATACAGATATCTGAATTTTTAAAGCCCTGTTGTTTTGTGATTTACCCAATGGACGTATCTTTATTTCTGTCTCTCACTGGTTTCCTTCTCTTTACTTTTCCTTTTCTCCCAGAGTTCCTAGAGAAATCTCAGGCATGAATATACACCAGGCTGTCAGTTCGATACCCACCTGTGATTTCCTCACTAACAGGTACAACTACCGATCTTATTTTATTCCTTCTTCTTTGTATTACTTCTTCAGCTTATTGTGGAAGTAGGACAGACATGCTAATGTGTTCATTTTGTGGTTTTTAATATTAATAGTGAAGAAATCTGGTTTAATGTCTGTCGGTGGCATATAGTCTTTCATTATTACAGCAGTCAGCATATACAAAATGGTGCAGTACACCATATTGCTTTGTTTAGTTTGCTTATTCTGATAAATGTGAGAATTTTTTGAGGATAAACCGGGGCGGTTTTCTCTTTGGTTGGTAGGTACATGGGCTTCCTGCTGAAGGATGGTGGCCATGCAGACTGAAAGTAGAATTGGACTGCCAGAGCTGCCACAATAAACTCCCCATACACTTGCACAGATTACTGGCATGCCTTATTTAACCTTTCAGCAATGCATAAGTGCGAAACCTACATTCAAACAGAGACGTCACGATAATAGCAGAGGTACAAACTGAAGATGTGTTTGGATGAAGAGAACCTGTCGTGTTGACCCTCCGATGATTTAACATCAGAACTACGGTTATCAACACATGGACATCACTGTCGAATTTAACAGGATCGTACATTTAGTGTCTGGACCTGTCTAAACCATCTTTCTCTATGTTCAGTATTTTGTTTGGCTTTCATCATTGAGAGCATCACAGTCAGACCTGTATTGTATTTGGTAACACTATCACACCTCTGTATTGCACCTGGTCCTGTGTGATTGCTATTATAGCCACACAAGCAACTATATTCAAGGAGGAAAAAACTAAATAAAGCGTCGACTGAGTGGAAAAACCAGAGGCACTCAATATACACTCCATGGGCCTGCTGTACATGTCTGTTAGTTATTCTTAACTCATCTTCATTTCACTAATTTCTATACAGACAGTTTAAGTGCATTTCAGAGTAGAGACAGCATAGTAGCAATACTGTTCATACAAAATGGTTATGGTAGTGGTATTACTGATCTATTTATGTATTCACTGATCTTAATCCGTAGGAGACCAACAGTTGACCAGAAAACTCCAGTAATCACATGGTAATCAAGAATGTTTGTGGGAGAATGCTGGTTCTGTGTGTGTTTTGTGTATTTGTGTCGTCTATACTACAAGTCTTGACCATCTTCCGACGGACATTGCAGGATATGTGTTTGTGAGCTGATAAAATACACCCGTGAAGAGGAAATTTCAGTGTTGTGAACATGTACTTTGTAACGTTTGTTTTGTTGTAAAGATGGCTGGTGCTTGATGTAGACTTGCTGAAGTCTTAATATTCAGGTGCTTTTATGTCACTGTATACACAAGCCTTTCTCACACTTGGTCCTAGGTATGTCTGCATTGTATGGTTTTGTGTGTTTAAACACACCTTATAAAACGTGTTGGATACTAAGCCATCTTTAAGCTGACTCAGCTATGCTGGAGATGGAACAAAGCTAAATTATGCAGCAGTTGTCTTTCTAATGCCGGAATGGCAGTTATGTG
Organism: Prietella phreatophila; assembly: GCA_025728095.1. Lineage (NCBI taxonomy): Eukaryota > Metazoa > Chordata > Actinopteri > Siluriformes > Ictaluridae > Prietella > Prietella phreatophila. The sequence continues at coordinate 10,962,082 of JAOUWY010000038.1, forward strand.
TTCAGGAGGAAAGATTCTGTGTCCAGATGCCTCATTCATGCAGGAGGTGTTGATGAAAATTGGAAGAGTCCAGTGTGTGAAGAAATTTAGCCAGAAGTGATTATACAACTAACATGACAATTAATGGACTCCGACTTCCCTGCTGCTTTCTCTTGGCTTTCATTCCATTTTCCTTAGCTTAAATAACCTTTTAGTCTAAGCAGTTAAAGTCTTCATTAGGGTTTTCTGTTGAACAGCTGATGCTGTTGAGTGCAAATTTGCATAGCTTTAGGACAAAATGAAGATGGGAAAAAAAGAATGAAGTGAAAAACTGAATATGGTCTCAGTTCAGAATTTTGCAGTTCTCTTTATGAATGTGATATTTTGTTTAAAAAACAACAACAACAAACAAACAAAAAAACACCTCTACCCACCGCCTTTAGAACTACCTCCAATCTCTTGTATCCTCTAACAGGCTTTTGGATTGCCTTAGTTGTAATATTTTACCCCACCACTCTTCCTGCCATTTCTATTCTAACTTTGTTGTTCTTCTTGACACCTCTATTCTATACTGCCTTCTTCAGATCAGGTGTGTTCACTGTGAGGATCATGACAAAATGTAGACTTATTGCCTTTAGTTCTTTTCAGGTTTTCTGTTGATTGTTGTCTTGTAGTAGGATACACTCACTTTTTTTTTTTTTTGCACTCGACTGTCATTTTCTACATTATGATCGATGTAGAAGTAATGAACCAGCAATGCATCTGTCCAGTGTGTCTGTGTATTTGTAAATGTCTAATTATTTGATTGTGTGGGTGCCACGGTTAGTTTGCTCTGTCACAGTTGTATATTTTTGTGTATGCACGTGCTCGATGCACGAACAGACAACTAAACAGTCATTAACTGTTTAACCAATCTTAATGTATTGTAGACATACATGACCAATTATATTTTGCCTTGTAATGTAACTAAAATGATGACTATTCTTGTATTAAAATGGTAGATATGCCACTGAATGCTTTTTTTTGTGTGTATATACTGTATATTATGTGTTACTATGTTGGTGCTCAGAGCCTCTGCTTCTTTTGTGAGGAATGGATTAGTGAGATTTTCTCACTCTGACCTAAGAGAGAATGATGGAAACATGGTTGCAGGAGGTTTACATACTAGTTTCCCCCTCATGCCAATATTTGCAGGTTTTGGTCAGTTCTTAATTCATATTTACTGACTACTTATTTAACTCATGATTGACAACATTTGGTTGTAGATTCCTTTAGCAATGTTTGTGTTTTCCAGGCCTGGTTCCAAAATGAATACGGTACATGTTAGAGTGAAGATGAAGGATATAAAGATAATGGCTATATCTTCTACTGTCAGCAGGTCAGTGCTTTAACTGCAGTGAAGAGATGCTCTGGGGTAACACTCTCACAGACCTGCCCTTTATGTCTCTCTTTCATTACATGTGCGCACTCTGAGAGAGTGGGTCTTTTATTAAAGTACAAATATAGTAGTAATATTGTAGATTTTATTTCTGAATAGTATTCTCCACTTTTTAACATTTCTATCAATAACTAATTAACAAAATAAATTAACATGGCTTCCGAGTTGCTCAGTTGCAAAAAATTCCATAAATAAATACATTTTTGATTTACTGCAGGGTTTGAAGGGAGGCATCAGACTTTTTCCAGCAAATAACTGGCTCTACAAGGAGGTAAAGCTTAACTTATATATTCAAAAGACATCTTTCCAGCTTAATTCTCTCTGTCTCACACACACACACACCCCTACATCACAGTTGTCAAACACCTGAAACAAATTATTTCAATTATAGTGAAACATGCATATGTGTTCCTCTAGTACATGATTAGTCTACTTCCATTAATTCATACAGCCACAACATGTCTCTCCCTGTTAAAGTGCCTACTGGAATTATTGGCACCCATCATAAACATGAGCAGAAAAAAAAGGTTTTATACACAATAACAGAGAAACTGTTGTACTATTTATCAAAATCATTCTCATTAGGATAAATATTTTTCTCTCACAAATATGTTCCAAAATTATTGCAAGATTATTTTAAATAAATGTAAAGATTGTAATTCTTGAAAAACATTATTCATTACCATGGCAAAAGCCAAAGAACTTTCAATAGAAAAGAAACCGATCATTGTTGACCTGCACAAATTACTGTAAGTAAAACACATAAGAGAATATATAAGCAGTTAATAATACCACTAAACACAATTATGGCCATAAAAAAATCCCAGTTCCAGAGAGATTTAGAGCCATTAGATTTACAGATTCTTCAATGAGAGGAGACCAAAATCAGGCTTTTTTTTACCATCAGCATGTTTTTGCTGACAAAAGGGAACTGCATACAGTTGTAAAATGTGGTGGATAATTGACGTTTGGGGGACAATCTTCAAATTGGTGGTTCTGGGGCTCTTGTGAAGACTGAACTGGATATTTCATTATAAAACCTGGCTGCCTCTGCCAGTAGGTTTAGTCTAGGCCATAGATAGGGCTCCCAATAAGATTCCAAAAATGCAACCTAAAATGATGAAAGAGAAACTAAATCTGTGTTTTAGTCTCTGTATTTGAACACTAATGAAAACCTGTGGTCTGAATTGAAGAGGGAAGTTGGCATGCATAAACATATGAATATAAAGGTGCTTAAAATGTTCTGCATGGAGGAGTGCACCAAGATCCTCCACAAGTTAAATATTACAAGAAGAGACTCAGTGCAAGCATCACAAAATATACTCGGCAACAAAAGAAACATCCATTTTTCAGGAGACTGTATTATACAAATAATTTTGTAAAATCCAAATAAGCTTTAAAGATCTTTATTGGAAAGGGTTTAAACAATGTTTGTTTAATGAATAATTATTGCACATGCAACTGTGGTACAGTCCTTAAGACACTAACAGTTTACAGGCGGGAGACAATTACGGTCACAGTTACAATAACTTCGGGCACTAAAGAGACCTTTCTACTGACTCTGAAAAACACCAGAAGAAAGATGCCTAGGGTTCGTGCTCTCCTGCGTGAACATGCCATAGGCCTGCTGCAGGGAGGCATGAGGACTGCAGATCTATTCAGAGCAATAAACTGCAATGTCTGTAACGTAAGACACCTAAGACAGTGCTACAGGGAGACAGGAAGGACAGCTGATTGTCCTTGCAGTGGAAAATTACATGTAACCAGTTTTTTTTTTGTTCATTTTCATGAAGGATACCAATAATATATAAGGATGCCACAGAATATCAAAATAGTAGAGACTTGCATGAAACAGACATTAATTCAGAAATTCATTCTCTTGCATAGATTTCACACCAAGTGAATTTAGCCCTACATTCATCTATCATTCCTACCCATGCAGCACTATGGAACAGTTTAGAGTAATATTCTTGGGTGTTTTATTACACCATCAGTCACTTTCAGATTATCGCTTAAACCCTCTGTAGCATTTCAGATTCAGCCTGTTAAAGGTTGTTGCTGCAGCTTTGGAAACATTCCCTAAAAGCTCAGTGAGCTGTGTGTGCATTGTCTCAAAGTGAAATCCTAAGTCCATATTTGTTTTCTGGTTAACTGGTCCACTGGGTCAGATGTTGAAGATTCGTGATCGACTCTGGAAGACAGCGGACGGGTTGGGAGACAACTTCGTCCTCACCAGCTGCTCCTGTGAGACACAAATGAGAGGCATCAGGTTACTATTAACACAAATAATGAAGTTCACTCAGGCCTGGACCGTTTGCTAACTAAACATTGTTTCTAGATTGAATTCTCAACAATTCCAGTCTGCTCACCTATCTGATTTCTACCTCATTTAATATTCATCCATCCATCCACCTCCATCCATCCATCCATCCACCTCCATCCATCCATCCATCCATCTTCAACCGCTTATCCGTAATCGGGTCGCGGGGGGAGCAGCTCCAGCAAGGAACCCCAAACTTCCCTTTCCTGAGCCACATTAACCAGCTCTGACTGGGGGATCCCGAGGCG
>JAOUWY010000038.1:11241864-11252760 GCA_025728095.1 Prietella phreatophila
GAGACATAGTGGTAAGGGGGGCTCAAGCTGCTACGGTGGATCAGGTAGGGAGATGCTCGCTTTAGACGATCCATGGGGATGTGAATGCACTCAGAGAATGATTCAGACAGCAGGAAGGCACCCGAAGCAAGCTGCAAACGCAACTAAAGAACAGGTGTCACAAAGACAGGAGATTGTACTATGGGTGTGGCAATTAGCACAAATTCCTCTAAATAGAAATTCTTAGTAATACATGGATGAATGTTTGTCTACATAAAATTTTAAATGAAGAAAATTAATGATGCAATTTTAATGTATACTTGCCATTTATCTGCCATTTGAGACTAATGAGAATAACTGCACACTGCGACCATAACTATGATTGGATGGAGTGTGAATTGGAGGATATGTATGATTCTCACCAGTGGGAGGTAATCAGGAGACTGGGAGTTTGTCTGTGTTTCAGATTCAGCAGAAAGGCACTGAGGTTTAAGAGGAGTTTGTCTTCCTGAGCTGTGGCTAGGCCTCAGTCTGCCAAGATTAATTCTGCCAACACACACACATGGGATCAGACAGAATTCTAGACTTTCACTCTCAACACATTTAGTTCTTTTTCACCAGATACACTTACTTTTTTTTTTAAGTAAAACATATTAATGAAACATTATAAAATTATTAATTAAGCATAATCTATAGATATAGGTGAAAAGTACTTTATTTTTAAACAAATATATATTAACAGACCGGGTTAACCAAGCATGTTTTTAATCTGGATTACAAAACATCAATACACAGTAGTATTCCTAGAACTTTGTTTTGATGCTGCAAATATAATTTGCTGGTTAGCCTCAGGATGTTTCCATTTTGCTTTGAAATACGCCCCTTATAGCAATTGGGAGAAAAGTTTCAAACTATGTGTAAAAAAAAAAAAAAAGACCTATTTTACATACAACTCATATACATATATAGTAACGTTCATGCACTATTTTAATTGAAGATTGTTGAGAGCCCATAATGTTCTACAGAACACTATTCTAGAGTTTAGGGAATCATCTCCCACACTCTCAGAAATTGTGTTAATATCCTACACATTTTTTGTGTTATTACTATTTCAACACATTGTGTTAAATTATCCATTAGATGTGTTTTAAAAAAAAAACACGTGTTAACTGCACTGTGAACGTCATCATCCAATTCTGAACTTGTCTCAAAGTGAATGTTTGTCGCTTTGAGCTTTTGATTGTGACAGAGTCGTCAAACTCCTAAGACAAGGAAACCAAATGATCACCGGTAAGTTAGCATTCATCACTATTTTAGCATTAATTCTGCTGAAAATGCCTGGCCGAGATTGTGATATCTCGGCAGGTAGCTCTCGAAAATGTATTTATTGGAAAACAGTAACTCGCAAGTGATAATTAACTTTACTATCGCGATAGCTTCAAAAGTGAATATCATGTACTGCTTCCTAAGTGTTGGTGTTATGCTACTAGTGCCGTGTTTATGTTGGCTGTGAAATATGGACTGAAGTTGTATAATTCTCTGGGTCTGCAGCTTATCTGAGGCTCAGAGTTAGGGTTAGCTAGCTGGATACTGTCACCAATCACAGTAGGAATGAGTGATGCTCACCTGAGTTGATAACATTACTTTAGCAGCTTGCAGTAATATTAGACATTCCCATTACCTTTTTGAAAATTAATGATAACCTAGCATTACTGCTGTTCAACATGATCTAATACAGAAGTGGGATAATGTTAACTACATTTAGCAAGTGTTTTGGACAAGGCAAGCTGTAATAATTATCATTAGGAGGATCGGTTAGGGCCGTGTTTCTGTGTTTCTTCAAGTGTTCAGAGAATGTTATGCTGGTTAATAGATATAGACAGTCAGTGGCTAACGGAACTTAGCTTGCTCAGTAATGTTGAGGCCAAAAGTCCTTCACAAGGACAAAAAGAGAGGATGGGGTTTAGGTTTCAATGCTTTCCACTATCTCTGTAACATTGGTTGACTTAATTAGCTTTGGTGGCAAAAATTGGCGGTGAGGTGCTAACGGCATGAAAATAAATAAAAATTTAGCTAGATTTTACAGCGCCATTTTGTTCATTGGGAGAGTGGTGGTTAAATTTCCAAAATTGCACATTTTTGGTAATTCTGTAATGCAATTTCTCATTTGAAGCCCAAAGGCATTTGTCCATATTTTGGAGCCAACAACTAACCACTTCTTTTTGCTCTTTTACAGCTTTTCAAATGGAAGTGACTCTTATCATGCCAGATGGCAGGGAGATTTGCAAGAAGATGCATCAACTCCCAATCTTACATCTGTCAAATTAACTGATTTTAAGAATTTATTATTATTATTTTTTTGGTGAGCATTTTAGTACACAAACAAATTGCATTTTAGGATAATTGTAGGGGAAACAAGTATAAACAACACATCAGTGTTATTTAGCATTTTTTTTTGGTCTGCATTTTTTAAATGTACTAACACTGTGACAGCAACAGAAAATGTGTAGTCCTTAACTATACACAGAGGTGTGCTAATAATGAACACGATGTGTTAAATATTTCCTCAAAATATGTGTTAAAAATAACACAGCATGTGTTAAATGTACTAACACACTGATTGTGTTGCCCTAACTAGACACACAGTTGTATTAAAAATTAACACATGATGTGTTATTTTGAACACATCTGTTTTAAGAGTGCACCGGCTGAGGATTAACAGTAGGCCCAGGAAGGGAAATAGTAGCTCAGTGGTTAAGGCAGTGGACTTCTGGTTGGATGGTTGTGAGATCAAACACAGAACTGCTAAGCTGCCATTGATGGACCCTTGCTCAATTGTATAAATTAGATCATTTTAAGTCACTCTGTATAAGAGTGTCTGCTAAATGACATAAATGTATCGGTCTGCCTCACTTTAACAAAGCATCTTAAGTGGCCAATGAGGAATATAATTGGCAATGTTCCAATCTTTAGGTTGTGAAAGCATGAGCTAGTTACACGGTTAGAGTATATCATAGGTTTGAGGAAAAAAATCGTTTCTGACCCGAAGCTGAAGAAACTCTCCATGGTCCTGCTTTCGACTGAACGTTGAGAACGGGATGAGGCAGCAGATGGACTGCCAGGACCCACGTCTGACAAAAACAGACACGATGGGTTACACTGTACCATTTAATATATATGTTAATAAAATTGATTTCTATGACTTTTTTGCCATTTCAGAGCTGTTTTTACATGACTATACCCAGACCTGCCAATTTCAGTTACTACTTATAAGGATTTTTATTTTCCTCCACTATCCTTTGCACTCTCTTGCTGCTTCTTCCTAGTTATCACCAGTTCTCTTATTCTTGCTCTTTCTTTATGTTTTTCTCCATCAAACATTCACTCACTCATTTTTCTGTATTTATGTTTCTCTACTCACTGCTGCCCAAAGATGCCAGACTGTGTGGAGAAGCTGGGGTGTTTTCTCTGTCTGGGGAAAAAAATATATATATATTGGAGTGAGTTATATCAGAAATCCGACATTACAGGTGTGCAAAGGCACAGTAATGGAAAACAACATTCAGTGCTGCAAATGTTTTGTAGATGTGTGAATTTCTACCTGTACAGTTGTGTGTATTGTCTATGTCCTCATTATCTCTGCTGGATGATCGTCGACCAACAGAGTATGCCCTCTGTCGCCTGGTACCAGTTGTGTGTCTACTCCCAAAACGCACACCTTACACAATACAAACCAGTGTTGGAATACATAAGACTAACACAATGCACATACATATTACAGGCACACAGTGTTATCATAAATCTTCACCACAAATATAACACAAACAGCAGTGTTAACATGACCACAGACTCAAATGATACTCAGTCACTCATTCATTTTCAGTTAACACTGATTGCAAGCCAGGTGAATTCACCACAGATGGCTCACCGATCATTGCAGAGCACCCAAACACACACAAATTACTGATTCACACTTAGGGGCAATTTAGCATAGTCAATCTGTCTACCTGCATGTTTTTTTTTTTTACAATGGGAGGAAACTGGAGAACCCGGATGAAACCCAAGCAAACACAGAGGAAACATGCAAAACACTACATAGACAGTTCCCCAAGCTAAGCATCAAACTCTGGACTCATCTCCAGGGACTCTGGGATCAAGTGAAAATACCTTAAGTATAGTCAAATCCATTTTGTCTTTTCATATTATAAGATTACAATAAACCAAATATAAATTATAAATCTATTTGTAGACAATCTTACAAATTTCTTTGATAACCACCGGAATAAAAAGACCCAGAAGCAGAAGAAATGAAGGCTAATGGATTTTATTAAAGAATGGAATGTAAGGGGAGAGAAGCGTGGCTAGATGCATTGGTTGAGATCAGGGCTCGAACTTGGGTCCGAAGCGCAAGAGTCAGATACATTGTTGGCACACCAGAGGACGGGGAAGTGACGTGGAGCGTGGACATTGCTCAAATGCAGGAAAGGTGGATTTTCATTGATCTTAGTAACTGAACTCTGACAACCGAGGGGTAGATACTTTCTATGACGAAATGACTCAGGTAGAGAGGTGAACGTTTCTTGCAGTTGTTTCTGAGTGGGATGTCTCTGGAGGATAGTCACACCTTTTGACCATGTTGATAATTCAGTGTGGGTGTCCGATGACTGTCAGTGAGGCGATGGTTGCCGTTGGCTGAGGGGAGCATCAACAGATGTGGGCCTGAATTGTCATGACTACAATGCCATTCTCCTGGACAGAAAACAGTGGAGGCAGACAATGCAGGGAGCATTCAAAATAGGTCATACCAGTAGCAGAGCTGGTCAGGGAGTTGTGGGTGACAGCCAAGGAGACAATTACCTGGGTTGGGTTGGATGCATTGGGTCTTCTTGACGACAACCTTAATCTGCCATGCAAATGTTCACACTACACAGGAAGGGGGGAGGATGGTATCAGGGCTTGAGGGGGCTTCCTTTGGGGCAACCTGCTGGGATAGGGCATTTTATCTTGGCATTCTTAGAACTGGGGAAGTACGTTGAATCAGCCAAAGAATAGGGTCTGACATGCCTGGCAAGAATTCAGCCACCTGGCTGTCTGGATGTAGGCCAGGTTCTTGGGGTCTGTACACATTCCACTAGGGCCAATTTAACTGCCAACAGCTGTCAGTTCCCATCATAGTTCTGCTCTGCCCAGGATAGGCAGCAAGAGAAGATAACACTGGATGAAGCTTTTGGTCTGGAGCCGAACCCTGGGACATCACTGCCCCCACCCCTGAATCTGAGGCATCCACCTCCACAATGAACTGCTGAGACAGGTCTGGCTGGATTAGGACAGGGGCCGAGTTGAATAGTTCCTTGACCCTGGTGAAAGTTTAGGTGGCTTCAGGTGTCAAGATGAAAGGGATGGAGGAGGTTTGTCTGGTGAGAGGGGCCACCACCCAGCTGTAATCTCAGATGAAGTGGTGGTAAAAATTGGTGAAGCATTGTAGTTGCTTTAAGTTGGTCAGTTCAGGCTACTCCGCCATAGCTTTGATGTTTTCAGGGTCGGTCCTGATTTGCCCACTCTCAACGATGTACCACAAAAAGCTGACCGAAGGTAATTGTAACTCATCCTTCTCCTTGAACTACTACAGGGGCATTGGTGAGGCCAAATGGCATGCCCAGATATTTGAATTGACCAAGGATGTTTTCCACTCATCACCTGGTCTTATGTGGACCAAGTGGTACGTGTTCCTGGGATCCAACTTTGTGAAGATGGTTGTATTTTGAAGCATTTCAAAGGGGGAATTAAGTAGTGGTGGGTACTTATTCTTGACTGTTATGCTGTTCAGGCCATTGTAATTGATACAAGGGCAGAGAGTGTTATCCTTTTTTGAAACAAAGAAGAACCCGGCACCCAGGGTAGAAGAGGAGGGCCAGATTATGCCAGTGGTGAGGGAGTTCATTGATGTATTTTTCCATAGCTTCCCTCTCCGGGCGGGAAAGATTAAATAACCTACTGGAATGCGGGGGAGCACCTGGGTGATGTGGTGGTAAGAAGAGAGCCCATTCAAGACATCACCCAGATTGTGATACTCTGGGCAACAGCCAACAGGTCAGGGGTTCCAAAACAGATGGTGCCCCCATGCCCTCTGCAGAGGGAAGGGCAGAAGGGACTCCATTTGATAATCTTCCCTGCCGGCCAGTCAGTGTGGGGTTTGTGCCTGATCAACCACAAACATAGCACTAGCGGAGAGGATGGAGAGGAAAATAGGTTCAGTTGAATGTGTTTCCCATGGTTATCAGACAGGAGCAGGAGCAATAGAGCAGTGTGGTGAGTGATGCAGGCCAGGGGCCTCACATCCAGGGCATTCACATTGACAGGAAATTCCAGTGGTTCCATCAGGATGTCAGCCTTCGATTCTAGTTTTGTGTCTAGGAAGTTGTCATTGGCACCAGAGCTAGCAAGGGGATGGAGAGCTGATTGGGACAAAGGGTGGCCTGGACCTGTAGGCAGAGAGCAGGCTCTGAAGGAGTGGTGGTCTGGCTCACCAGTAGCACCCATCTACTGTTGAGCCTCCTCTTCTGGCTGAAGTGGGCAGACAGCAAGGAAATGGCTCAACTGGTGACAATTGACGCATTCATCCGACATGAGTTTTTACTCACTGTTGAAGATCCTCGAGTATATATACCTTGTCAAACTCCTATGACCATCAAGCACATTTTACTGAACTGTAAAACCTTTGGAACTATCAAGCAGACAATGTTTTAATTTAGATACTTGTTTAATAGATATTTTTTTAAAAAGTACCATCTGAACAGATTTTACAGTTTTTATCTTGCATACATTTTAAGTGTCTTATTTAATATTGTAAATATTTATTGACGAAAAACAAAATAAATAAATGCATTTGTTCACCCTCAGTCTCTGGCCACATTTTGCAGGGGTAAGTTGAGCATGCCACTGAGTTCTTCCACATGCCTGACAGCATTGGGATCCTCGTCTGAAAATTTTTCAGGGTGTCTAGATGAGCTTTGCCCTTCAGGATTTCACTACCAGATGGTAGCATTTAGACGTAGGAACTGCAATGGGATGCTCAATCTCCCCTATCCTGTTTGTGGCCGCCTTCAAAGTAATACTCATTGGAGCATGACAGATGATGGGAGGAGTCAGAGTGCCCTCAGGGCAGGAACTGCACCCCCAAGAGAATACACGGATAATATTACTTGGCTCCTGCTGGCAGCACCATATATACGTAGGTATCTGAAAAGGATGGATGAATTGATGTCCTGGGAAAGGATGAAGCTAAATACTGCTTAGTGGAGGGGTCAGGAATGACAGCAAAATCTTTGTCGTGGGCAGTGAGAAAATTCTGCTGCTGGCTGAGCAGTCCCTCATGCTGGATCTACCAAAGCCAGCTTCCAGGAAAGTACAAGGTGTGGTGTTACCACACCATGCTAAACCAGAGGATAATGTGGCCAGTGATATTGGGTGAAATCCCCTTATCCACAGTAATCCTGATTAACTAACTCTAACCCTAACCCAGTAATCTGTAGATCAGAAAGCCAGCTCTTTCATCCAAAAGTGGCTGGACTTGCCTCAATGTCTGAAACCGGTCTCAGCAAAAAGAGATCATCGTCAGAGTCCAGACAGGAAGGACAGGTCTTGGGTGGGCAGCGGTTTGATGGGTCTGGTCCATGTACTGTAGGAAAGAGAGGAAGGAACTAGTAGTGTCTGAGGTGACGAGGATGGAGGACGTGTTATCACGGCAGTAACACATGGATGATGAGGGGATGGACAACATGGGAAGGCATTGTTGGCAGAAAGATCAGTATGGTAGACCTTGGTAGATCTCACAGCAAAGCCTTAATTTTCTTATCAGCAACATAAACACACTTCTCTGCCCATTAAACCTGCATGAATGGTTTGGCCAGTAAGAATGCTGCTACATCTGTAGTGGTCTAAATGCAAGCCTCCAGCACTTTCTGTCATTCTGATTGTGTTCTTCCATTGGAGTTACAGGTGGTGACACAACCAAGTCCTGAGCAGATTGGCTGAGGTGCTGGAGGGGCATAAACAGGTCATGTGTAGAGGTCATCCTTCTCCACTGTGCCATCATATTCAATTTGTCAGAGAAGGTGGGGGCAATACAAGTGTGATGCCAAGAATTCCATCAATGACAATCCCTTTCACCCAGGACTGGAAAATGAGATTCAATTTCAGCAGGAAGCTCCAGTGAGATCACAAACACAAGTCCACCCTGATATAGTGTTGTGGTCCAGTGCACCAAGACCATGCTCCTCCCTTAGCTAACTGTCCCATAGGAGGTGGGAGTAAAAGCTGCCTCTGAGGTGAATAGGTTGAAGTACTCAGCTCTTGCCACTGAGTGCAAGGAGGCTAGCTGGAGAAACATCATCTACCCTTTACCCTGCTGAAGCGGCTGAGAAGAGTAGCTTTTCTCTGTGGGTGAGAAGGAAGGAGAGGTGTTAGGGTAGTAACACCGAACCCGAGGTTCAGTTGTAAGGGGTGGCAAGGAAATGTTCCTGAACCACTGCTCTTCCACCAGGAGATGTTCTGGAGGTTAAAGGAGCAAAACATTGTTGAGCAAAAGTTGTGCTTAGCATTCCTGACTATAGAAAAACTGGCTAAAAAAATGATGAGCAGAGTTAACAAAGATAGCATAGTGGGCTAATTAACCTATTAATCACAGCTAACTAGCATAACTGACTGTGACAGATCAAATAAGCCACATTACATCCATTTAGAAAAACTAGCCTATACCTCTATACAGAGGTATAATATAATATCATGGATCAATTTAACAAAGTCCATATTAAAGTAACAAAGCTGATAGATTTACATTTTAAAATACAGTACTCGTTCAACCAGTTTGAAACCTTACTACCTAAGGCAAGAATGCTTTTATAGTTACAAATTCTTTTAGAGTTCTAAAAAAAAATTCTAAAAAAAAAAGAAAAGAAAAAAAGAACATGAACTGATGGTGTTTCCGGGAACAAAAGCGATCCAGATGCTTTGGGAGAATTAAGGATTTATGCTATAAAATATGTATAAAGTCTCTTCTGACAGGTAGGCCGAAGACAGGAAAGCATTGTCTGGGTTCATAAAATGGCCAGGTATTTATATTTCATTTCAAATCCATTATAGCGTTTGGAAAACCATGGCAAGGGGGGCATCTTTAAAAACACCTGTCCATGCATATTTAATGTGTAAATATCTGTACTTTTTCAACTTCAGACTTTGCGACTGCATTGACACACACAATCAAGAAGTTTAAAAAGCTCCGGAGAAGACATATAAACTGATATGAACCGGTTGATATAACAAATATGACTCATAAGTAAATGTTTAGTTGGAGAAAAAAGGTCATGAAGAACATTAATTCCCCTGCTGTGTATTGGGACAGAACAAGCATCAATCAAGCTGGCATAGAGGAAGAGGATTTGAGAGAGAGAGAGTTTATATCTTGGTGGAAATCAAATAATCCACACAAGCATAAGAAGATCTGACAGTTACAGTTTTTACCTTATTGGGGACATCTGGCTAGTTCCAGCAAGGATTTTTTCTTACAAAACTAAATCTTTAGTCAAAATGTTTCCTTCAGTTTACTGAGGTTATGGTTAGGGGTCTTTTAGGTCTAGTATAGCATTAATTATAGCTGTGTTAATAATTATGCCAGTGGAAGGTCCTCACAAGGCTAGTAAGACAAACATTTGTGTGTATGTATTGATTGAAAGACAGAGAGTGGACAAAAGATTTAAAGAATTAGTGAAAAGAGGAATAAGCTTTAAAGTGAGATTTAAAGTGTATGAGGACGGATTGAGGGATGAAAGAAGACAGATAGGATTTGAGAAGTGAACATGCAAGTTAACAGCTGAATAGAGAAAAGGAAAAGAGAGAGAGAGAGAGAGAGAGAGAGAAAGAGAGACTGTCTAAGGGACTAACATTTCGCTTAAGTACCATGCTGTCTGTCTGCGTGTTTGTATGTGTAAATTCCAATCTGCCCGATGAATCAAGCTTGGTAATGCCTTTAAGTAAAGTTGCACATCCCTAAACAACACACACACACACACACAAAGCCACACAACATAAATTGGGTGCCTAATGGATCTAGAGACATATAAATCCTCTTATCAGGTCACATCTCTCTGTAGACCGGCATGATTTGTCATAGCTAATGCACAGACACACACACGCAAATGCAATTGAGAGATATTGTATCAGATCTATCCTAGTAAGATGACTTGTACCATGTCTTGACATTTAACATTTGCCTTTTTATCAGAATTTGATTTAATGGCATGACCATATAAAGATACAGTATTGTTAATGTTCATTATTTCATTATTATGTTCATTATTTTAAAAAGCCTTAATATTTAAAAAATATTTTAACCTACGGAGGCTGCCATTACATGACATGCGCAATGCACTCTGAGTCGATGACGTCGGTGACTACTGGCCCCCGCAGCAGGAAAAGAACGCCACTCTGTTCTGTAATTTTCCAGTTATTGTGTGCTGTGATACAGGGGATATCTGTGAATCTAATCAAACGCATAAGCATCTTGTTTGTGCATTGTTTCTGTATATTCTCAACGTAAAGCTCCTGTAAAATTAGCCTAAAACGCCTAGCCAAGGCATACCCAAAGTAAAATTACATGCAGTTTTGGTCTCTTTTGAAAGGTGGACTAAATATTATTGCATAATTGGATTGTTTGGACCTTTGAAAGTGTAACAAAGTTTTTATCAGATTGTTATGGATCACTGGATTACTTACACTTACTTTCGTAACTGTTTGTTTGTACAGTGAGGGGAAAAAAATATTTGATCCCCTGCTGATTTTGTATGTTTGCCCACTAACAAAGAAATGATCAATCTATAATTTTAATGGTAGGTTTATTTGAACAGTGAGAGACAGAATAAC
>JAOUWY010000038.1:11373150-11383437 GCA_025728095.1 Prietella phreatophila
GTGTGTGTGTGTGTGTGTGTGTGTGTGTGTGTGTGTGTGTGTGTGTGTGTGTGTGTGTGTGTGTGTGTGTGTCTCTTGCAAGCTCCGAAAAAGCAGACACTGTTTCTCTCTTGCTTGCTGATTACAGAAAGCAAAGAGAGAAACAAGTGAGTAGACTACCGGTAATGAGACACATTACCTCATTACACAGTCCTCTTGATTTTCTATCTCCAAATCTAAAACTAGGCCAAGAAGTCTTCCTCCCTGTCATACAGTGCCCTCAACTAATATTGACACCCTTGGTAAATAAAAATCTTTGTTGTTTAACTTTTTGACCTTTTCTTTAAAACAATTCACAAAAAATACTCAAACAATTGAAAAACAGGTTTATAAAAAATATATTTGTTAAATAAGTGTGCTACATTTTTGGCACCCTTTTAGTCAATACTTTGTGCTACTTCCCTTTTCAAAGATAACAGCTCTCTAAATGAGTACACCCCTAAGTGAAAATGTCCAAAGATAAGAGTCTTCTACTATAATGCCTGATGAGGTTGGAGAATACATGGTTAGAGATCTGAGACAATTCCTCCATACAGAATCACTCCGAATTCTTCAAGTTTCGACTCAGATTGCAGTTTTGGAAACTTTCTGACCCCAAGATGCAACTAACTTGGCCACTCAAATCATCCAACTTTGGCCACTAAAACTATCCACTATACAGTGTGTTGAGACAATATAGAGAGGCATCCAATTCCAGGTTGATTCATAACATTTCCAGTTGACTGGAACTGATGGTGGACATGGGCATTTTCAATACTTGTGCTATTTTCTTATAGCCACTCTCCATTTTGTGAAGCTCAACCACTAGCTGAATGTTATGCAGACTGCTGCTTTAAGTCAATACTCAAATATTCACCAACCTGCTTAAGGTCATGGCTCTTAAGTCATGCCATTATTACTGGAGATTTTTTTTACGCTTTTGCTACCATGTTTGAGTCCTGTTTGGATGTAGAGACGCAGCCTTATCTACCTTCAAACCTCAATCCATTTTGAGTTGTGCAAACAGCATGAACAAAAAAAAATAATAAATTTTTGGAGTAATTAGAGAAGCCAGTGCTTTGTTACTGCAACTATCATTCTCCCTTTTGAAGACGAGGACTACCCTGGGGGCACTGAGAAACTCCGTCAACAACTGTGCAGCCAGCATTTTCCTCCACCGTAGCTCGTGCTTGGAGTTTTGAAAGCGTTGAAGAAGGAGTGATTATTTTCTCAGAGGATAGTGCTTTAGAGTTTGGGTGTAAGGGGTGTTGTTCCCACTGCCTGCTTTTTTCACGGTATGGTCTGCTCGCTCATTACCTAGGGAGACAGGATCTGATTTGTTATTGTGTGCATCACATTTGCATAGTTCTGGGAAGCAGGGCTATGTAGAGCAGCTCAGAGACTACTTTGTGGTGGGCTGTGTGTGTTCATGAACTTATCAGGAAGTTCCTGAGTTTCCAAATTGTCCCAAAATCATGCACTACCCAAAGGCTGCCTACTATCTACTGTTTGTGTACATAGATACTGACTGTCCCTCAGCATGTCTTCATGCCTCTGTGAGGGCATACAGTTCAGCTGCTTGTGTTGAGAAGTTTGAGGGGAGACTTCCTGACAGACTGTCTCTTGTGTGGTCACTACTGCATAGCCAATTCAATGTTTACCTGTCTCTGGGTAATGTGACACTGGTCCACAAAGAGAATCAAATCTGAGTTTTGCAATGGAACATACTACAGGTTGACTCTAGGGGAGCGGAGTTCATTAGTTAGTGCAACACAGTCATGTGGTTCCCTGTCTCCCTCTGTTGGAAGAAGAGTAGCACAGTTAAGGACATCATTTTATAATGACATTTGGCATATCTAGTAGTACAGTGTTATAGTGCAGCCACTGCTGGGTGAACAGGTGTGAGGTTTATGTTCAAGCAGGAGTAATGACAGTTTATGTGGAACCAGGAGGGTCAATTCTGTGTAACCTACCAGGTCTCTGGATGCCATCACAGCTTTCTCAGCTGCTGCTACTGCATGTACACATGGGGGAAACCTTGTAGCGACTGGCTCCAACTTACCTGAGAATGAGCTGTCGAACCTGTCATATATGCCATCTCTCGGAGCAGTGCTTCTAGAATGGAACAGTTCAGAATGAAAGTTCTGCAATACGATCACATACATGGAATAGAGAGAACTTGTTTCTTCATCAGAGGCTTGGGAATCTTCTGCATTACAGATACTCTTTCAGCTGAGAGTTTCTTTCCCTTTGTAGAAAATCCATGAACCAAGACTCTCGCTTCTTGATGCACAAACTGTAATTTTGAGAGACTGGATTTGTGTCCCTCCTTAGTGAGATACTGCAACAATTTAATGGTGCCAATTTCAGACTGTGTCTTGGAGAAAGTGTTAGATGTACTAAGCTGTCCTTTAGCATTTGGTTATATATCATTGGAGACTCACAATACCCTTAACAGAAATGAGTGAAAGTGTAAGGATGTCCGTCAAATATGAATGCAAACAAAAACTGACTGTCTTTATCAAGAGGTATACTGAAAAATGCAAATCTACGACTGAAATCCATTTGCTGGCTTCATGTAGCTGGCTTAAAGCCTGGCTTAATGTAGTTTAAGACAATGACCAATGACCTCTGCTTTTAGTTGTCAATTAAATACTGGACTAATTCCCTCAACAGTTTCTGATTTAAGAGGGTATTGAGATTGTTTAGGCCTGAAATCAGTTTAGGGCATGATCACAACTTTCGGTGCTCTTCTAACTGGGTCTACATCATGTTTCCCTTTGGCCCACAGCACGAGAAGCACCTCCTTCAGTTTTAGGTGTGTCTCTAGGGGTGTGGGGCTTGCCCCAAGGTTCAGAAACATTCCCTTGTCATGACATATGACATCCTAGTTAACCTTACACATTTCTTGAAATATTTTTTATAGACTCCTAATGCTGTGTTAGATATGTTAGAGTTGAGTTTCTGTTTCTAATCTGTAATTTTCCCACTCTCACGTATTCATGGGCCTACGTCTTTCCAGTGTCTGCTCCTCGATTTGGCTAGTGAGACGTAAGGCACTGAATCAGAGAGAAAAATCCACGTAACTTCATGTCACTTAATTTGACTGAACATGCACAAAATTTGTCACACTATTGTAGTGCCTTTAGGTACAGCACTTTGCTTTCTGGGATATCCATAAAACATTCTTTCTCAAAATTAAAGTCTCATGCACTTGCACTGTGCAATGCAGTTCAGAGGACAACATAAAATCAACACATTTGTCCTTCACCTTGTCATGGGCCAATGTCAACAAACAAACACAGGTGCTAGCTTAAGTATACATGGACCATTGGTAAACATAGAACTCTTTGTTTGTGAAAGATTCATTTCCTATCAATGATTCATCGGTCAGTGTCACCCTCTGGGGTGTGGAAATCAAATTGAGGTGCAAAATGCACTTTAAATCTCTGCACAGCAAATTAACTGGGCTGGAGGATTAGGATTAGGATTTGAATGGTTACACTTTTACCATTTTCACGTTCACAAACTAACGGTTCAGAAAAATATTCTACTACTGAATTTCCTGCCCATGGAGTGCATCTGTACTGTGCTTTATTACTGAATATGTTGCCCCCGAGTCCACCAAAAATGTGACACTCTGCCCATTAATTACAAGAGGTATGCATGTTAACTGTGACAATTGAGAGGCATTGTATTTCAAAAGGTTAAGGGCTATAACTTGTTTAGGCATTTGGGAATTATTAGTCTGAGTGTACATGCATGTGTATATGCCTGCTCTTTATTTCACAGTTTGGGTGCCTAATGTCCCTTCTGTTTCCAGGCACCTCACCCTTCCTTTCCTCCTCCCCTCAGTTGGCCACCTCTTGGTTCCGTGCTGAACAGTCTCTTGCAAAATGTCCATCTTTTCCGCAGATAAAACATGCAAAGTTGTATCTATGGGGGTTGCCACCTGGCCTTCCACGTCCAAGTCCTTTTGGTTTTCCTCTCCATCCTGGGCCTCTTCCTCTGCCTTCCATCTACTGTGGTTGTTTGCTGAGGCCTTGCACCATGGTGAGAGGAGGCTGTGTGAAGGTCTCTTCTTCTCTTCTCCATCTTTCTCTCCTTTGCACATCTTCTAGGAGCATCTCAACGTGGATTGCATATCGTTCTACCTGAGTCAGATTTCCAGTGTCCCAGATGATTCATTGACAGTGTACGAAAGCAGCAATCTCTGGTTTCATACCCTTCATGAAGCTGTTTCTGAGATGTGCTTCCCATGCTTGTCCATCTGCCAGTACTACTGGTCTTTCCAAATCCGAATTTGCATCATGAACTTCAGTGAGATGAGATAGATACTGGGACACAGAATCTTGCTGCTTGCACTTTGCTACTTTTTTCCCATTCACACAGGAAATGCTTCAATTAGTCATTGTTGGAGAGCTGAAATCACTCCTGTGTAGGCTGCATTGGTATCCTGGGTCCAGTCTGCGATTTCCCAGGACCGGTGGATGAGCATTGCCCCATCAGGCCCTACCACCTCCACTATTGGGGTTGTTATTACCTTATGTACAGATCCCTGTGTGTTTGGGGAGATGTGGGCATACACTTCAGACAGTTATTTTGTCACACTGAACTTGAGACCTGATCTTGTGCCCTGCATTGCATTTTATGAGGAATCGGGTAGAGCTTATATAAATAAGTATATATAAATATTATGTAAATAAATATACATTTTCCTCAATAAATTTTATTGATTTAAATTTAATTGTGTCATAATTGAAGTCTCTTTGTCTACTTTTAAGACATTCTAAAGGGTTCACAAACTTTAATTTCATTCATACAGATGCATCAAAGTCTCGAATCACATTATGATCATGCTCATGACAAACTAAAACCATCTCCAAGTGTAGGGAAAACCACCTGCTTGTCTAATGATGGTATCGAACCGAGTGGCAGAAGGCTTCTTATGTGTTACTGTCTTTCCTTCATGTGATATGATCCTCTTTTTACTTTATCTGAATATAATTATGAACGAGTCTAAGATATTAGAATTCCAATTTCCATCTATCTCTATTAAATTTATCTTGATATTTGATTATCCAATTTAACCATTTATTTTGATTCTGCTTGTT
Source organism: Prietella phreatophila (assembly GCA_025728095.1). Taxonomy (NCBI): domain Eukaryota; kingdom Metazoa; phylum Chordata; class Actinopteri; order Siluriformes; family Ictaluridae; genus Prietella; species Prietella phreatophila. The sequence goes on from JAOUWY010000038.1 coordinate 11,378,283, forward strand.
CATTCGGATTCCAATGATTCCTTTTCTATAATAGTACTTTTGAATAATCATGCCATGGTTTCGCAAGAATATTATTACAATAATGAGAGGTTAAGGCTGTTTAGATTGGACAATCAAGCCTATGTTATTCTAAATGGAAATTCCTTTTAGCATTTACAGTCTAAGTACACTTAGCTAAAGTCAAGTTGTTAGCCTGGACTCTAAAATTTCAGTTGGCCTAGACTTTAGCCTGTACTAACCTTGCCACAGATTTGCGGTAACATGGACTTCACATAATCTACTAGAGAAAATCATTTCAGCGTAGATCTGAATAAATTCAAACATAATAATTTATTAACCAGATAATTTATATAATAATCCAATTCAAAAGATAACAAGCAGTGATCAATTATATTAAACATCACATAAAACAAAACAAGAGAATTAGACGTTTACCTGGCAAAGAAATTACACACAACAATTGTACGGGAGATCAGTTTACAGATTCCCTGAATCTTTGGCCAGCTCTCCCAAAATACCCAAATACTTTGTAGTTCCACCAAATGGTGTTATTTCAATTCAATTTCAATTCAATTTTATTTGTATAGCGCTTTTTACAATGTACATTGTCTCAAAGTAGCTTTACAGAAACCTAAAAAAAAAACACGGGATAAATATTTTAAATATGTGAAGGGAACCAATCCTCATCTGGGTAACAATGGATAGTGTAAAAGTAAAGGAAAGTTCATTATGGTTTAATATGAAGTCTGTTTGTAGAACTAGTACTCTGTTCAAAGGAGACCCAATTGCAAAACTGCATGTTGTAATTGCAGTCCCAGGGCCTTAGAAGCAACGGTTGTCCCAGCAACCACAGTGAGTGTGTCCATCTGGAATTGGAGTAGATGAGAGCTCCATCCAGAGGTAGGGCATCCGAACAGATCAGGCAGTTCCGGAGAGCAGAAGGGATCAAGATCTCTAGTATCTCCATAAAATTGTGTGTGGCTTGGCAGAAGGAGAGAGATTGTTAAGACTGTGCTTTATGTAATAGAAAGTCTACTAACGGTAGGCTTGAGGAAACAAATACGTTTTAAGCCTAGATATAAACACCAAACATTTATTGGAAGGCTATTTCATAATTGTGGGGCTTTATAAGAGAAAGCTCTTCCCCCTGCTGTAGCCTTTACTATTCGAGATCTGTCAAACAGCCTGCACCTTTTGATCTAAATAGGCATGGCGGATCATAGAAAACCAAAGGTTTGTTAAGATACTGTGGCGCGAGACCATTTAGTGCTTTATAAGTCAATAATAGTATTTTATAATTAATGCGTGATTTCACTGGGAGCCAATGCATTTTTGATAAGATCGGGGTGATATGCTCATATCTTCTGTTTCTGGTTAGGACTCTAGCAGCTGCATTCTGGACTAACTGGAGTTTGTTTTTGCGCCTACTGGAACATCCAGACAGTATGGCATTACAATAATCTAGTCTAGAGGTGGCAAAAGCATGAACAAAAATTTCTGTATCATGTAGTGACAATATATTTCTCATCTTAGCAATTTCTGAGAGCAAAGAAGACTATCCTAGTAATATTATTTACATAAGCATCAAATAAAAAACTGGAATTAATAATCACTCCAAGGACTTTTACTGCTGCACATGACAAAACAGAAAGTCCATCCAGAATTACGATGTAATCAGAAAGCTTACTTCTAGCTACACGTGGTCCTAGTACATGTACTTCTGTCTTATCAGAAAGAAGTAAGAGGAAGTTAATAAGCATCGAATGTCTAATGTCTTGTACACATTCCTCAACTTTATTAAGCTGCTGTCTGTCGTCATACAACTGTGTATCATCAGCATAACAGTGGAAGCTAATTCCATGTTCACAAATAATTTGAGGTAGCATATAAAAAGTAAAAAGCAGTGGGCCTTAAACAGAACCTTGTGGAACACCAAATTTTAGCCATTTACATCCACGAACTGATAACTATCGGTCAAATAAGACCTGAGCCAGGAGAGGACCGTTCCCGTAATGCCAACAACATTTTATAATCTATTTTGGAGAACAGTATGATCTATAGTAACAAAAGCTGCACTAAAGTCAAGTAATACAAGCAATGACATACAACCCTGATAAGAGGCCAGTAGTAGGTCAATTACTACTTTTACTAGCGCTGTTTCTGAGCTATGATGAGGTCTAAACCCAGACTGATACATTTCATGAATGTTGTTCCACAGTAAGTACGAGCATAGCTGCTGTGCTACAACCTTTTCTAATATCTTGGTGAAAAAGGGGAGATTTCATATAGGTCTATAGCTGGACAGTTGACGGGGGTCAAGGTCAGGATTTTTAAGCAGGGATTTGATAACTGCTAATTTAAATGATTTTGGTACATAACCAGTGCTAAGGGAAGAATTGATTATATTTAGAAGGTGTTCAATTACTCCATGACAAATCTGTTTAAAGAAACATGTAGGTAAAGGATCTAGAAGACAAGATGATGATTTCGCTGAAGAAACTAATGAAGCTAGTTCAGTCTCTCTAAGGGGAGTAAAACATTCTAATCGTTGATCAGATATTGCTATATTATCATCCACAGGGTTAGTGATAAAACTGTTTGGTTTTAATTTAATAGCGTGAATTTCGCATGTAATATTTTCAACTTTACCAATGAAAAAAATCATTGAATCCTTGCTGCTATTTAATGATTGTGTGCTTCTTCCTGTAGTGGTTTTATTCCTATTTAATATTTAAACCATGTTCCAAACAAATCTCAAATTGTTTTGTTATCTCCTATTAAGGTGGAGAGATTGACTTTTCTAGCATCACTAAGAGATTTTCTATAGTTCAGTAGGCTCTACTTCCATGCTGTTTGAAATTCTACGAATTTGGTTTGATGCCATTTACATTCTAATTATCGGGTGGTCTGTTTTAAGGTATGCATGTGATCGTTATAGCAAGGTGCTAGCTTTTTCTCTCTAATTTATTTTATTTTGAGAGGAGCCACTCTATCTAGCGTTTAGTGTAGCAGAGCGGTGACTATAAGCATTCAGTCGCTTGATTGAGTTCTATGGGATCAGATGGTGATCCAAATCTAATTGATGTCTCTGCAAGGTTATTGATGAAGCTCGGTGCAGTATCTGACATGAAAGTACTTCAAAGAGTTCATAAAGAACTTCAAAGGAGTTGAATTTAGGACTAGGTTTTTGTGTGACACGTAGATTTTGATTATGGATGAGTGCAACACGTACTCCTCTACCAGTTAAAGAAGGCTGATGTACATAACTGTATCCAGGAGGATTGGATTCATTTAATATTATGTACTCATTTGGTTTACTCCAAATTTCTGTTAAACACATTGTTACATTCCTGATCAGCAATGATTTCGTTAACAATAAGAGCCTTACACGTAAGAGATCTAATGTTTAATAGTCCTAGCTTCAGATCAAACGTGCTGGATGTGCAATCGGTATAATCTAATTTTATGTTAATTAGGTTACTAAAACAAACTTTCCAAAATCTTCTATGTATTTGTATAGCTCGGGGAACAGACACAGTCTCTATAGAATGTACTACAAGTGCTGAACTATTAATTGAACATTGATTTGAATAAATGTTATTGTTGGAAGATGTACTTATGGTAGATAGTCACTTGGCGTGTAGCGTCTTGGAGATGTCTGACAGTAGTTCCGCTCCAAGGCTGTTGGGGTGCAGGCCATCAGCATGGAACAACCTAGGACATTCTCAGAACAGATTCCAATTATTAACAAAGAGCAGATTCTGTTCATTACACCAAGAAATTAACCAGTTATTCATAGTGAGAACTTTACTGAACCTTTCAGCTCCATGTCTGTATGTGGGAAGAGGTCCAGAGACGATGATCTTCGTGGTGGGCAATCTTCCTCATACCATCTCGCGAAGTCCCTCTTCAGAACCTCCGTCTGCCACAGCCTCTTGTCAATTGCCCCCACGTGCAGCACGGCTGCTCCAATGTTCTTGTCCTTCTTCAGGATCCATGGTACCTGCACCAGTGACATCAAGGACACGAGCACCAGAAAAACACTCTGTGCGCACCTTACCCTTAGATGAAGTGACACAGACTTTCTGCACAATGGAGTCCCCGATGATCACAGCATTTGGTCTGATCTAATGGAGAGGGGCGAAGCGGCTCCTGGTTAGGATCTCGGACTCTGGGGGTGGAGGAGCTGGAGAGGTCCTCACCTGGGGTTTGGCCTATGCCTTCTGCTGCTGGTGCACCCAGGGTCCGTGGTGTGTCGGCACCCATGTGACGGAGACCTCAGCTGAATATGTGTTGGATGCATGGTCCCTGCACAGAGAAACACATGGTGTAGAGGGGCTTGGAGTACAGACGTTGAGCTCTGGTGCATCTTGTTTCCACTGATCAACCTTGAGATGTTTCTACAACTTGAGTGGAGTCCACCTGTGGTAAATTCAGTTGATTGGACATAATATGGAAATTCACACACCTGTCTATATAAGGGCCCACAGTTAACAATGCATGTCAGAGCACAAACCAAGCCATGAAGTCCAAGAAATTGTCTGTAGATCTCAGAGACAGGATTATATCAAGGCACAGATCTGGAGAAGGGTACAGAAACATTTCTGCAGCACTGAAGGTCATGAGCACAGTGGCCTCCATCATCCATAAATGGAAGAAGTCTGGAAGTCAGTTCTCCTAGAACTGGCTGCCCGGCCTCACTGAGTGATCGGGGGAGAAGGGCCTTAGTCAGGGAGGTGACCAAAAACCCAATGGTCACTTTGACAGGGCTCCAGCATGTCTCTGTAGAGAGATGAAAACCTTCCAGAACAAGCACCATCTCTGCAGCACTCCATCAATCAGGCCTGAATGGTAGAGTGGCCAGATGGAAGCCACTCCTAAGTAAAAGGCACATGATAGCCACCTGGAGTTTGCCAAAAGGCACCTGAAGGACTCTTAGACCAAAGATTGAACAAAGATAGAACTCTTTGGCCTAAATGGCAAGCATCATGTCTGGAGGAAACCAAGCACCACTCATCACCTGGCCAATACTATCCCTTCAGTGAAGCATGGTGGTGACAGCATCATGCTGTGGGTATGGTTTTCAGCAGCAGGAACTTGGAGACTAGTCAGGATCGAGTGAAAGATGAATGCAGCAATGTACAGAGACATCCTT
>JAOUWY010000038.1:11440791-11452067 GCA_025728095.1 Prietella phreatophila
CACACACACACACACACACACACACACACACACACACACACACACACACACACACACACACACACACACTCTCTCCTGCAATGGCTTGGTTTTTCAATCTGGTGGTTCCACAGATGGAGCTCGATTAATGTCTGACTTCAAACACATAAAGCTTGCTGCAGCATCACAGAGCAGCCTCATTAATCGCAGTCTACAGGGTGAGAAAACTGGGTTAGGCAGCTACATACACACCCCTCAGCCACACAGGCATACAAGCACATCACACACATACCAGTCACTTAACTCTGCACAAAGACTTGATGATTAAGATCACAGTTACACTTACTATGAAGATTTCTGGCAGAAACAGTGTTTGTAAGGTTCTTAAACACTGGAATTGCCCTCTCTGGCTAGACTATCAAGGTACATGCTGTTCTCCTATTCTCTCTCTCCCCAGAAACATAAGAATCTCTTCCCATCACTATGGCAACCCTCCTCCCAGAGTCTGATCAGGATCCTCTGTTTCTCACACATTAGAATCTGTAATCTAAAACCCCTCCCGATACCAACGCACCCCAAAGCCATTTTGGAGAGGGTGGGGGTGGTCATGGTCGGACAGAGAGAAAGACAGAAAGTGAATAAAGAAGAGCAAGAAAGATGCCTTTGTGTCGAAGTAAGAGGCATGAAATCACCACAGCAACTTGAGTTCCAGGAGCCAAATGGCAAGCAAGCGATGCAAAACAAAAAAACTATACAAGAAATAAACAAAGATGGAGGCAGGCAGACAGACAGACAAAACATGGACTACACTATGGTAAAATGTTGGTTGTTCACAGCATAGTGAATTCTCAGCCTCAGGAATGCCCTGCAACAGCAGCTAATGTGAAGAAGTCACTTAAACTGTATAATAGGGATGAAAAGTTACCGGTTTCACGATAAAACAATAAAATTCCCCAGATGGTTAGTATTACCAGGTCACATTTAATTATCATTAAAACCATGCACAATTATCCACATTTGTAAAACTCACGATAAATGCTGTCCACACACACCCAAGCACGAGTCTGATGCAGGTGCAGCATGCAACATTGTTTTTTGAGTGTGAAAATGGACACTTCAATTAAAAACTGAACACAGATCAGTAGGAGTCAGATTTATCACATGATGAAAGTGAGGCGAGTTGACAGAAGATTTGGTTTAATGTAAGCGAGTTGTACTGTTTTGTTTTTCCATTAAGAAGAATAATAATGAACCCACCATTCAAGCAACTGCTGCCTCAGAACTGACGCCAATTCCAAAGCGATAGTGATGTAGTGTGGCCGCACGGGCATTCATGAGCCCATAAATGGTAAATGTGCACTTGTATAGCGTATTTATTCAAAGCGCTTTACACTGTGTCTCATTCACCCATTCATACACACACTCACACACCAATGGTGGCAGAGCTGCCATGCAAGGCGCTAACTTGCCATCGGGAGCAACTTGGGGTTCAGTGTCTTGCCCAAGGACATTTTGTCATGTGGAGTCATCTGGGCCAGGAATCGAACCACCAACCCCATGATTAGTGGAGCCCTGCGCCACAGCTGCCCCAGATCTAAAAAGGTGCATATTTCCACATAGAAATATTGCTAGCTTTACCCCCTTGTACCTTCACAAAGTGCATGGATGTCACTCTGGCTCCATTATGACTCCAGGGCATCCATGTACTAAACTAGCTGGATGACTGGTTAATTCTAGCATGATCCAAGGAACTGGCGATTAAACACTGAGATATTGTTCTCGCCCACATGAAGAGCTTGGGGCTCCGGTTGAACCTCAGAAAAGTATGCTTTCCCCACAGTGCAGTGGACAACTTTTCTAAGGGTTATAAGGATTCTACTACAATGAGTGTGTTTCTATACCCAACATGCGTAGGGTCAATCCTATCAACACTGAGCAAGATAAAGCTGAATCTTGGGAGACTATTGGCACTTACGGGCCTATTGCACAGGAGTTGGGAAGTTGGGGGTTTCATCCAAGGACAAAACCTCTGAGAATAAACGGTGTCACCCGGTAAAGCCTACATGCTCTGAGAATTTGAGTGTCCCTGGTTTCTAGCCTTTTGACACACTCTAGGGGTGTCTCCTTAGTGTCTAGGGGTGTCTCATTCGCCCTCACTCCTCCCGCACAATTAGGGCTGGACACCATGGTGCACATGTGGCTGAGGTCACATCTGTACGCTTTTCCCCATCGCTCTGATCCTACAAGTTCTAGCGAGAGTTCGCCAAGACAGTCTATGTCTGTTGCTAGTAGCACCTTATTGGCCAGCTCGAATATGGTTCACAGATGGCACTCCTTGGGAGATTCGCATCCACAGGGATCCACTGTAGACCCAGTGAACTGCGCAATAGCTACAGTCCTGGAGTTCTTACAAGGACATTTCTCAACGGAGTGGGTTCCTTCTACAATCAGGGTGTATGTGGTCGCCATTTCGTCCAGCCATGCCCCTGTTGATGGAGCCTCTGTGGGGCAACATCTTTAAAGTTTATGCATGGTATCAGGCGTCTGAGGCCGATCTGCAGGCTGTGCATACCTCCCTGGGACCTTTCTGTAGTCCTGGAAGGTCTGACTATAAAGGTAGCTCTTCTGCTGGCCCTGACATTTCTCAAGCAAGTTGGAGATCTACAAGCTCTCTCTGTTGCCCCTTCCTTGACTTTGACCATGGATTAACCAAGGCCTTTCTGTATTCTATGCCGTTCCATTCCCCACACCGGAACAAGAGAATGTACCTGATGTGTCCTGTAAGAGCTCTCTGTACTTACGTCCACCGCTCCGGCCAGTGGCGTAAGTTGGATCAGCTGCTGGTCTGCTTTGGTGCCGAAAGTAGAGGTGATGCTGTGTCAAAGGAACGCATCTCTAATTGGCCGGTGGAAGCAATCTCTATTGCTTATGAGGCGCGTGGTCTCACTACACATATACGCATATAACCCTGTTCCCTGAAACGGGAACGAGAAGTTGCATAGCTTTGTCATACAGGCTTGTGAATTGTGTCTTCGCTTCTGATAATAGAGGGTGATGGCGTGGTTCACAGGTGCCATATTTATATCACACGACGCGCTTAATTGCCACGTCACCTGATCATGGCAGGTCCATAAATAGGCATGATTTAACACAAGCATCAGATACCGGTCGCACGGTAGAGGTGCTCCCCCATATTGTTATGCTAAACACAACATTTCGTTCCCTTCTCAGGGAACAGGGTTACATGTGTAACCCAGACATTTTATCTGTACTGCCAAGTATGTTTTTCAAAGATTTTTTCTTCTCTTTCTCAAAATACACTATATGGTCAAAGGTTTGTGGATACATGGCCATAACACACATGTATGCTTATTGAATATCTCATTCCCATTCCATATTTAGTATCTCCTTTGCTGTTATAATAACCTCCAATCCTTAGGGAATGCTTTCCATTAGATTTTGGAGCAAGGCTGTGGGAATTTCCCCTTCAGCTACAAGAAAGACCATTAGTGAGGCCAGGCACTGATGTCACTACTAAAGGTCTGGGACATGCTGTCGGCAGTGGGAAATCTAAATGCTACGGCATACAAAAACATTCTAGACAACTTTGTGATTTCAACAGTTTGCAGAAGGCCCACATATGGGTGTAGTTCTTGTTATCACTTTCAGTCATGGGGAAAAGAAAGTACACCTTCCTCCAATTCTATGTTTACTATGTTTATCATGGTCTAAACAACAATCGTTTAGTCCTCACCTACTCCTGTAAACAAGCAAATAACCTCAGGTGACAACAAAATAACACAACAGATATCTAGATGTAGTTATTTTTCCCAAAAAGTAAACTAACATTCAGAAAGCAGTTGGGAAAATTAAGTACAAATGTGTTCTGAGGGAGTTAATTAGTCCCTCACATTGTTTTGAAGAAATTTTGGCCAATTCTTCTTCACAGCATATGTGAATGTTTATGCACAGCTCCCTTAAGATCCAACCACAGTATCACCGTAGGTTGAACTTTGACTCGGCCATTCCAGCACCTTGATTTTTTTGGCAATGTGCTGATGTGCTTCGGATCATTGTCCTGTTGCATGACTCAATTTTGGCCCAGCTGGACAGATAGCCTCACTGCTGTCTCAAAAATATTCTGGTATAAAGTGGAGTTCATCATGGTCCCAATGACTGCAGGTTTCCTTGGTCCTTTGGCTGAAAAACAAGCCCCAATCATCACTCCTACCACCATGTGTGACAGATGCGATGTGTTTGTATTGATGTGCTGTGTTCTGCATGATGACCAAACTCTACCTCATCAGTCCAAAGGATATTGTTCCAGAACTTTTGTGGCTTGTTCAAATGCAATTTTGCAAACCTAAGTCATGCCATATTCAATTTGGAGAGAAGGGGCTTTTTCCTAGCCACCCTATCATAAAAGCCATACTAAAAGCCAGTCTTTATGAACATAAACATTCAATGTGCTTACAGAGGCCTGTAGGTCACACGATGTAGCTCTTGGGTTTTTCTTTATATCTCTGAGAATTAAATGTTCCAACATTGGACTGAATTTGCTGGGTGCTCCAGAACACCAAACTGCCAAAATTCTACTTTTACAGAGGTATTCACACTTCTTGATGATTAACTAATCTTGTGCATTTCATTAGTAAGACCTGGTTGCTAATTATTCTCTTAATGATTGTGGACGTAAGAAGGGTGTACTTATTTTTTGACACCTGGTTTCTGAATGGGAGAAAATGACTACATATTAAAATCTGTTGTGGTTTATTGTTGTCACCTGAGGTTATTTATTTGTTTATGGGTTATGCCATTTCAAGTTGTCCAATGCAGGTTGACTTTTTGTTTAATTTTCCTTATTTATTTTGATTGATTACCTGATGTAATCAATTTGATTGATGCTGTACCAACATGATAGATTCATGATTGGTTCTTCAAATTTGACCCTAAAGGTCCACTGTCCTGCAGAGTTTACCTCCAGTCTCAAACTCACAGCAGAATGCTACTATAGACTACGTAATTTCTTAAAATTTCAGGTTTCCATCACGTCCCCCACCAGAAATATTCAACCTGAAGAAAATGAAGGAAATGTTTTTAAAAATTGCACATTCTTGCCACCACAAAAAAATTAGAGAAACCTCAAATCTAAAATGTTCTGCATGCACACTATACTAACCTAGGTACCTCCTAAAAAAATTATGAAATGATTATAAATTGATCCTAAATGTGGAACTGTGAGCAATCTTGAGCATTACATTTGGACTTAATTTCTAAGTCTAAGAAACAAAAATGTGCAAAATATTTATATATTGTGTGCCATGAAGCAAAGATGGCTGATGTAGTGAAAACAAATAAAATATATATATATATTTTAAACTGGTGGCTTTGTAATGCCAATTCATAGAGGTAATCATTCCAAAAAATAAATCTGAAACTGTAAAAACGGTCACGCAAACAATTTGAACCACTTGCAATGGAATAATCCTTACAGAAGTTGGTGAAGACCACACAACTGTTACTTATGACCCGATAAATAAAAGCATAGAATTTAAGGAGGCTGTACTTTCTTTTTCCCATGACTGTATAATAGCTGAAAAAAATTGTCATTCACTCACCAGTCTCTTTTTTCTATCTCATGAACTTAATAAGACAAAAAAATATGCAACTTGTATTATTACCAAGAAACCACAGTCCTCTGTCCTGAAGACTTTCATAAGTCAGATAGTTAAACTTAAAATTACAGCTTTACCTCTGACTGTTACAGTGCACAAAAATAAAATAAATGTCTCCTTACAGAAAACATTACCATATGAATAAATATACAGTAGCTCTTTTTTAACCAGTTTATGTTGAATGCTGCCATAATATAAGTGCATTAATATAAACCTTATAGCTGGAACTGTTGTCCAAGCCATGATGTTATGGAAACTTAATCAACATTATCTGAATCAAGTATTCTATTTCTCACTATGTCTTCACCTTGAGCAATACACCAGACTCAAAATATTTTACAATCAACTTAAAATAGATTGAACAATGTATTTAAAATAAGTTTCAACTGGTTACATTTTTATTTTTATTTTTTCTTACAAAAAATGACATAAAATGTTAATAGTGGATTTGTATTTCAGACTTGTGGACTGTATAAACAAAAAAGGTTTAGAACTGGGGAAGGAAAATAAAGTTTAATTTGAAGGATGCATTCATATTCCTAGACACATAAGTTCTTACTAAACTCTCACGTTGTGTCTCAGGTCCTCAGTGCATTTCCCGTAGGATTTACAGTGTTGCTGCAGAAACCAGGCAACTGTTTCTGGTTGTGGAAGGTAAAAATGACATTTCCCATTTACGGTTTTTATATTAAGAAAATTTAATAACAAATAAATTATAGTAGTTAGTAGTAGTAATGAACATTGTGCAGTTTACTGAAGTCACTTGGTGTTTCTTGTTCCTGTTTTTTTGCTTGTCTGAGTGAATTGGTGTCTCAATAAAGAGACATGATATAGAACAAACTAACATAGTAGGAAAGATTTTGCTTCACTATCTTAAAGTAATTTTGCTGCCCTATTCAAAATATTCATATTACATTACCTAATTCACAATTTATTTAGCTGTTGTGTAACAAAATGGATATGCGGTATAATGCAATACTTGGTGACAGGCTCTTGGTTATAGATTGGAAGGTCGGGGGTTCAAGCCCCAGCACTGCCAAGCTGCCACTGTTGGGCTTTTGAGCAAGGCCCTTAACCCTCTCTGCTCCAGTGCTGCCGTATCATGGCTGACTCTGCACTCTGACTCCAGCTTCCTGACAGGCTGGGGTATGCGAAGAAAACAATTTCACTGTTGTCACAAGGGTGGAGGAGGACACAAGTGCAGGAGCTGATACATGAGGGCAGGAACAGTCTGAAGCAGTAGTACACACCGTGAGGGATATCCAGATATGTAGGCGTGAGCAGATACAGAACAACAATGATGGTATTCCAGAGACGTAGTCGTAAACAAGCAGATAGTCGAGATGAACCAGGTAATGTTCAACAATGCGGGTATTCCAGAGACATAGTCGTAAACAAGCAGATAGTCGAGATGAACCAGGTAATGTGCAACAATGCGGGTATTCCAGAGACATAGTCGTAAACAAGCAGATAGTCGACATGAACCAGGTAATGTTCAACAATGCGGGTATTCCAGAGACGTTGTCGTAAACAAAGCAGGAAGTCGAAACAAACCAGGTAATTTCACAAAACACGGAAAGCTTGGTATCACAGATAACACACGTTAAGGAGCGTATACTTCGCAACGTGGAATAGGAGTGTGACTTCTTAAATACCAGTGGATGCCGAAGGCTAGTCACAGGTGTTGCGAATCAGAACTCCGGTGATCTTGGATGCATGCGCACTTGTGTGGGTTCTTGGGAACTGGAGTCCAGGTCGGATGGGGTTGAGCGCATGCGCGCTTGTGTTGGATTCTGGGAGTTGGAGTTCCGGTCAGACTGAGCTGTGACAACTGTGCTCTACTGTATATGTGACCAATAAAGATATTATATCATTATAAAATCAATATACACACTGGCAAGAAAAAGTATGTGAACCTTTTGGAATTTCATGGTGTTCTGCATAATTTTGTTATAAAATGTGATTTGATCTTCATGTAAGTCAAGGGTATTGACAAATATAAATGTGCCTAAAATAATAACACCAAAAAAAATTCTGATCCCTCATGTCTTTATTGAGAACAACCAAAAAATCCCCATAGTGCTTGTGGAAAGTATGTGAACCCTTGAGTTAATGACCTCAAAAAAGCTAATTGGAGTCAGGTTTTAGCACACCTGGAGTCTCATTAAGAAAATGATTTTGGAAGTGTGGACTATGGCTACTTTGATGGAGAAAAACCCCTCAAACATTTGGAGTTTGCTCTGCACAAGAAACACACACTTACGGGAGCCATGCCTCGCCAAAAGAGCTTTCAGTGGATCTACAATCAAGAATTGTTGATTTATTCAAAGACTTTAGAAACAGTTTAGCAAACATTTTACAAATGGAGACACTTTGGGACAGTTGCTACTCTAACAAGAAGTGGGCGCCCAGTCAAAATGACACCAAGAGCTCAACGACGACTCAACAATGAGGTAAAGAAACAACCCAGAATGACAGCAAAAGATTTGAAGTTATCATTGGAACTGGCTAACATGTCTGTTCATGAGTCTACAATACGCAAAACATTGAAAAAGCAGGGTATCTACGGCAGGACACCACGAAGGAAGCCACTACTTACTAAAAAGAACATTGCTGCATGCCTGAAGTTTGCAAAAGAGCACATTGACAGTCGGCATCAGTATTGGCAAAATGTTTTGTGGACTGATGAATCTAAGATTGAAGTATTTGGAAAAACCACACAGCACTACATCGGGCATAGAAAGGGCACAGCATATCATCATGAAAACATCATCATGAGGAAACTACATGATTTGGGTCTGCTTTGCTGCATCAGGACCTGGCCAGCTTGCAATCATTGAGGGGAAGATGAATTCCCAAGTATATCAGACAATTCTTCAGGATAATGTGAGAACGTCTGTATGTCTGCTGAAACTGTGTAGAAGTTGGGTGATGCAACAGGACAACAACCCGAAACACCGGAGCAAGTCCACAACAGAATGGGTTCAGAAAAACAAAATCCACCTTTTGGAGTGGCCAAGTCAGAGCCCAGACCTCAACACAATAGAGATGTTATGGAATGACTTGAAGAAAGCCATACACATGAGACATCCAAAGAATATGACCGAGCTAAAGCAGTTCTGCCAGGAAGAATGGGCTAAAATTCCTCCTGAACCATGTGCAGGTCTGATCCACAGCTACAGGAAGCACCTGGTTGAGGTTAATGCTGCCAAGAGGGGGGTCAAAAGTAAGGGTTCATGTATTTTTTTTTTTTTTTGAATGAGCATGTTCAATAAAAACATGAGGCATTAGATTTTTTGTGTGTGTTATTATTTTAGACACATTATATTTGTCAATACCCTTAACTTAGATGAAGAGCCGATCACATATTATGACAAATTTATGCAGAAAACCATGAAATTCCAAAAGGTTCACATACTTTTTCTTGCCACTGTAGTTAGCTTTATATATACATAGTTGGCTGTTTTGACATATTTGGACAGCAAACATATTATCCTCTTTGAAACAGTGCATATTAATGAATTTGATATTTTATCAAATGACACATAAAATTCATATTCCCTCGCATATCTAGTGTCTAGTGTTCCCTTTGCGATTGAGGTGTGTGGTGTCATCATGCCAAGATCTAAATAGTTCTGTAGGCCTTCAGAAAAAAAAAAAAAAAAAACGTTGTTGATGCCTATGAGTTTGGCAAGGGATTTATAAAGATCTCCAAATTATTTTAAATACATCATTCCACTGTAACGAAAATAATCTACAAATGATTTAGATTTCAAATGACTACCAATTTGTTCAGGACTGGCCATCCCAGCAAATTCTGCACAAGAGCAGACTGACTGATGCAAACAGAAGTCTCCAAGAACCCAAAAATTTCATCACAGGATCTGCAAGTAAGTCTTGCATCTACAATCAGAAGGCTTTTGCACAAATTTGACCTGCATGGGAGGCGTGCCAGGAAAAAGCCTTTCCAATACTACAGTTTGCCAATGAGAATATAGGCTAAAACCAGGCCTTTTGGAATAATGTGCTCTAGACCAACAAATCAAAGATAGAGTTGTTTTGCCACAGTAACAGCAGACATGTTTAGCACAGACAAAAGACAGCTTTTCAGGAGAAGCACCTCATACCAACTGTGAAGCATGGTGGTGGAAATGTTATGGTTTGGGGTTGCTTTGCTGCCTTAGGGACTGGACAGCTTGCATTCATTGATTCAACTATGAATTCTGCATCATATCAAAGAGTGCATGAAGATAATGTGAGGCCATCTGTTTGAAAGTTTATTTTAAAGTGAAAGTGGACCTTTCAACAGTGGACCTTTTCAACATCCACCAAGGAATGGTACAAATAGAAGAAATGGAGGGTTATGGATTGGCCTAGTCAAAGTCCAAATTTGAATTCCACTGAAATGCTGAGGGAGGATTTGAAATTGGTAGTACATGAGAAAAGCAATTGAATGAATATTGCATGGAAGAGTGGTAAAAAAAATTCCAGCAAGCCTGGTGAAAAGTTATGCAAAACACCTTCAAGAAGTTATTTCTGATAAAGGGGGCAATACTGGCTTCTAAGGCCAAGGCTGTACTTACTTTTTTCACAGAAGAATATCACATCTATTGATATTTCTGTTGAATAAATGATTGAAAAGGCTAATTTTCCTTTTGGTTTGTTTCAAGTGTATCAACTTCATTAATAGGCACAGTTTCAAAGGTGATCAAATATTTGCTTGTCCAAATATGTCCATGGAGTGTACTGATTTATTCACATAACTCTAAATAATATTTTATCAAAATTAACTCAGTTTTTAATTAATTAGATTAATTAACTAATTATTTTTGGAAATAGCCACAGAGATATGCTGCTCACAGGGTGTGGTCTGCATGAGCTATATAAAATATGGTATAAATAAGTGCATGCCACAGGGTATGCATAAATGCATGCCACTGTTAACTTGTTTCCCAGAAAAGATGGAGGGAAAAAAAAACATGTCTGCTGTTTCCTATGACTGAAAATTTTGGACTTGGTTTGTGCGTTCCTGATTCTTGTGTGTGTGACTTTTTTGTTTCATCCTGATCCTAATCACTAAAGCTGGCAAGCTTTCTTTAAAAAGTACAAATAAAAAATGCAAACAAATAAAAAAAATACTCCCTATTGGGCCTCATTTATTTAGCTGGATGCAAACAGATGTATTCATAAATCATTCATACGAGCTTTAATATAAGAAATTTGGTATTCATGAAAATGGTGTAAAAACCCTGCAAAAAAAAGTTTGATTCTTCTCCTGCTCATGCGCATATTTACATAAGGAATAACTGAAGATGGGCTGTTGAATTTATTAGGAAAAATGCACTTCATGTCGTGGCCTCATTAACAGCTCAGGTGTGCATTATTTTCTACTAATTCAGTGGACTGGAGTCAATTATTCCGCTTATTCCGTTTTTGTCCTTAAAACACTTGTGTGTAAAGCTAATTCATTACACTTCCATTCTCAAGCCTCCGTTGCTAATTCCAAAACGTTATTTTAGAGCTAGTAATTGATATGCAGTTATAGGAGTGAGAGAGAGAGAGAGAGAGAGAGAGAGAGAGAGAGAGAGAGAGAGAGAGAGAGAGAGAGAGAGAGAGAGAGAG
>JAOUWY010000038.1:11606858-11625177 GCA_025728095.1 Prietella phreatophila
ACGGGATGCCCTGTGTAAGCTGGGGGCTCAGATACAGTGTGAGGTGACTGGGATTTGGGTGACATTTCCCAGACCTATAGCCACACAATACCTACTTTTGCATGAACCCAAACGCACTAAAGCGCGTGAAGCAAGTGTAGTGTATTAGTTGGAAATATCCGACCCATCCCACTCAGAGCTTTGTCACAGATATGCAGAATGGAAACCATGGCTGCAGCACATACAGCCCGATTGCACAAAGGTGGAGGCCCCTTTACACTGTACCATTAAATATGATTAAGGAGGACATGACCAGGAATATGCTCAGCTTTGGGAAGACATGGAACAGGGACAAATAACAGACATTAAAACCGCTGGTGGCCATGATCAAGCTCCCAGGGAGAATCACAAACTGGCATCAGCTGGAGAAAGCGGCTGCCCATGTCACTCTCATGGTCGCAAAAGGCTTTGAACCGGAAGATGTAGGGCCGATGATAAAGCAGGCGAGGGATGTCAGAGAGTGGAAACCCACTAACAATCCATATTTGCACAAGTCACCAGACGGAAAGTTTGTGCGAATCTCAGCAATGGCGGTGGACTCATATGCAACCAGTGTTTGCATATGCAGGGCCGTGGTCCAAGGTGGTTTGCAAATGACAGTAGTTAAGGCAGCAGAGGATCAGGAAAATGAGGATATACTGAAAGCAGTTCCAGAACAGCTATGGACAAAACATTCGACCGTCGTAGGGCTTGTTAAATCAGCTGACCCAGCACAGATTAAGGTAACAGAGAATGCAAGGTTACCCTACCAGTAACAGTATCCCTTGTCAGTTCAAGACAGAGAAGCATAAGGCCCACAATTTACGGACTAGTATAAGCCCGGGGTGCTAATCCCCACTCGAAGTCAGTGCAATACCCCCATTTTTCCAGTTAGAAAGCCTGGCTCTGAGAAATGGAGGCTAGATCTGCATGCTGCTAACCAAGTCGTGATACCTACAATATGCAAGTGATGCCTGCAATAATGTAGTGGCAGACCCACACACCCTATTGTTGAACATTCCAGAAGGGACCAAATGGTATATGGTTATAGACCTGTGCTCGCTGTTTTTTAGCGTACCGCTAAATGAATCGCTGTGGGGAGCCCCCATTTGGCTTCGTTCACGTTCTCCCGGCCTCGCTCGGCGGAGATTCGCGTGGGACACCTTAGGATTGTTGGTACGGCACTGACGAGTAGGTGCTCTTTTGAGCCGACCACTATTGGTCCCCTATGGCTACCCTTCCTCTGCTCAACTGCTTTGTGTTCCTACCATGACCATGATAGTTGGGCGGAACTGTGGCTTATATGGGGGCGGAGGTTTGAGCTCCCCGTGCCTCTCCCGTGGTGGCGCGGTTCTCACACTTTTTGCTTCCTTCTCCTACTCGGCCCTTTCTTTGTGGATGGCCTCCTTTATCATCTTTGCTAGGTTTAATTCCCTTTCTTCTTTCTTCCTTCCTGCCGTCTCTGCTCGTTCTCTCTGCCGTCTGTCCTTCTCCTTTCCTTTCATTCGCAAACCATTCCACTATCTGCTCTTTCTTCATACATGTTCCTTTTTCCCCTAGTCCTTTCTTCTGTTTGTGACATATGGCTAACCTCTCCCTCATTATCTCGCATAGCTGCTCATCACTCCCCCCTCCTCGGGCCATTTCCACTCACCACTAGTCTTCTCACTTGTGCTGAATGGTTTTCTCATCTGTGTGGTGTTAATCAATCACCCTTACTATCAGACTTACCCCATCTTTCTCCCAGCCATAGGTCTGTTTCAGTGCAGGTCATGCCTCACGCCTCTCAACCGCCATTGTTTGCTCCCCTTAAGAGTTATATACGTGCTCCCCCCCTAGCATCACCTTCGCAGTTATCCTTCACAGCCAAATGTTTTCTCTTACCTTGTCTTGCTGTCCAGGCCCACTTAGTTTACCTCCTGTTATAACGTTACTTCCTGTTTCCCCTTCCATCCTCACTCAGTCCGACTGTCCTAGGGACTCACACACACACACAGTATACACAGGTACCACACACATCTTGTGGGTGGTATCTGGGGTTGAAGCCTCACGTTCACCTGCCTTCTATGCAAACTTGAATCTCTCAGTGGTATTGCAGGACTTTCACTCACACAACACACACGCACACAATATCGTTATACAGTTACAATACAGAACAGCAGAACGGAACCTTATAAAGTTACAATCAGTTCACACTTCTCTTACCTTTTCTCACTCACTCAAGATTCTTTTGTAGACCAACTCCGTCTTCAGATCACTAAGACAGAGATTTGAAGTAACAGGCGTCTTCAGTGCCTTTCTGCTATACGGCCTATCTGTTGCCTTAGAGCGCAAAGTCCCGCGGGATAGATCACAGATGTACGGGTCTTACCCAGTCACTTCGTGGTCGCCAAATGACGGTCAAATTTTGCCTATTACCCAAAGACACTTAATATTTAACATAGAAACAGATACTCACATATATACATGAGATCCACACCATTGAGACGTCCCAGAAGTGATCCCAATAACCGGAGCTGAAGCTCCCCTATTTATACAGTTTTCTAAACCCAAACACCAATATGTTTAGAATTAGTTTCCCCAGGACACCATTATGTATGTGAATGAGCACTTTTGAGAGACCCTGTTCCCACAGAGTTTGCTGTTCCCAGGGACCCTTATCTTGCGGCCCTCGCCGTTCCCAGCAACGGTTATCTCGCAGGTGCAGCATGGCCTGAATACCCTTAAAAAAGGCCCGTCTTGGTTCTCTCTTTAAAAAATAAGATCTTTGTCTGTGTCACTCATGACTGGTTTCTCATGAGAAGAGGATTCACCACACCTTCATACACATTATGAGTAAGTTTCTTTCATATTTGTTCTGCATTTCTGTTTTATAATGCTTGCATGTACTTTACCTCCTCACCTTATAATAGTCTGTTTTTATTTTTCTGCATGCCTTCCGTGTATATGTGCTCATAGGAATCTGTGTGTGTGGGTCTCTTTGCCTGTACTCCCCAGTTTCTAGGTTTCATTGTAAATACTGAAATAAAACCTAATGTTAAATTTAAAGTGTGAATCCATTTAATTAATATTGCCTCCCTCTTTTATATGTCTCAGCTGCCCGTCAATTGTTCTTATCTCCTTTACTGGAGGGGCTGGATTTGGATCTGAAAACTCGCTATCAGCTTGCACGTCTCAATGCTGACATCACTATGCTGCTCGAAGTTCTTCGCACCCCCTCTGGGAATGCAGGGTTTCCCCCTACCTCTCAGATACAGAAACTGCCCAGCAAATATGTGTGTGGACGCCTCTACACAGACAGACCCTCTACCTGTCCCTTCCTCCAGCTATCAGACTGATGGTGACACGGCCTTTTTTGTCCCGGTCTCTGATCACTCTCCCACTTTCTCACCTGCTAATCCTGAATACTCTCCCCGTACACCTCGGCTGGCTATCCCACGTCCCCTGGTTGCACCCCATTTTATCACCCGTTTTCACCCGACCGCTCTCCCCAGGAGTACAGTCCCACCTGTCCAGTGAATTCTCAATAAAATTACATACTGTTCATACTTGGTCTCCCTTGTGTTTATTTCACATCTGATTTATACAGTATCTAAGTACAAGCAGTCTTACAGTGTGTATACATGTAACTGTTGTTCTAGGACTAGTTGAGTCTTTCTGTGTGCTTGTTTCGTTGCTGAGTACAAATAAAGTTGACTGTGACGTTACAGGGGTAGCCTACAAAATCTCCTGGCTGTGTCATGTTCCACCTCTAGGCATTTAGAGAAGGGAGACTAAAAGTTTGTTAATCCCAGTCCTACGTGCTCCCAAAGACACTCTTGACCAACCCAACCCTGCTTGATCCCATGAAAGGTTAGACTAATCTTCCTCACTGTTATTTTCTGTGTGCTGGGGCAGGGACATCACTCCAAAAGACACCAACAGACAACAAAGTCATTAAGAGAGCTAGATCAGTCAGGGGTTCCAGACTAGACACAGTGGAGATTATGGTTGAGAGGAGGATCGTGTCCAGGCTCAATGTGAACATGAGCAATCACTTGCATCAGCTCCATCCAACAATCACTGCATAGAGTAAAAAGTAAACCTGTAAAATGTAAATGATTCTGCTGATTGTGGGCTCTGCAGCCACTTATCAGCATTCAGTTGTGATGCTGTATCCTGCAGAACTCCATCCATCCTCTGTTGTTGTGCCTGATCACCGAGTGAAATACCGCATTTAATGAAATATTCGCACTTCATCTGAAATGGTTTAGGCATTTGATCAGTGTCACTTTGGATGAAAGTGTCATCCAGATAAGCAATTCAAAACCTGTTGTTTCTGGCTTATTTTTATTAGTGGGCTGAGAAGCTGGGTCTTCTGCCCTTTTCTCTTCCTGCTACAACACAATACATGAGTTTAACATTTGCTTTTTGTAATGGACACCTACAAATGGCATTTTTACGTAACGATTCATAATGACTAGTGCTGCAACAACTAATCGATAAAATAGCTAATAATCGATTATGAAAATCGTTGGCAACGAATGTCATTATTGATTAGTTGGTCTGCTGACGTCACGGGGACGTTTACTTATGACGTCGCTTTCATGAAAACACTGGCGCAAACACGTGCGAAATAGCAGAGAAACGGATATCCCAGTGGCAAAAAAAGTCTGCGTCCCAAGTCATCTAAGGCATGGGAACGTTTTACATTAAATGCAGCAAAGAAGATGGTACCTTGCATGTTGTTCAAAGCTGAGGTTGTGTGGCACGGGAGTACCACAGTGATGCACGAGCACATGAAACGAAAACAGATTGGTGTCACGGATGACGGTGACAGCACGGTAAGCAAAAACCAGAGTATATCCACATTATATGAACATGTGAAAATGGTATTGTCTAGTTTAATTCCATGCTATTGGGTAAACAGCTTTGTTTACTAACTTCGGGACAGTCACACTAGTATTTTGTCTCGAGCATCAGGTTGCGTAGCATACTTATGGATTAAAATAGCGCTACCACAGAAACAGTTCACATTAAAGCGGTGTGAACAAAACGAAGCACTAAATCTAAAGGCAGTTGATAACAGCAGCAGTAAAAGATTTTTTAGTCACTGTAGTGGTTTTCATCGAATGCTTATGCATTTGTGCATAATTGTTCCTGTCCTTTTAAACAAGCCTGTGAGCTTCGCTGCGTTTCTCTGTGTCTGCTATAATTAAATTTGATCTGTTTTTCGAATGCGATCTACTGCGGCTCTACTATGTTATATACATTAAATGAATGAATTGTGTATTTTAGATAGTTTTGGTTTATATTGTCACATCTGAAGTACAGCATGTCTGTGTAAAAGAAATTTAACAAAAATGGTTAAAACATTTTAATTATATACTATTTAGATTGCTTATATTAATCATGGTTGTCAACTTATCAGCAATTATCGTTATAAACAATGAAAATATTACTTTACATATAAATTGCTTCTTACATACTTGATTGCTGTATTTTTTCTTTTCTTTTCAGAAAGAAACAGTTCTCCATGAGTGAGTTTGTTCGGAGGAGATATCCCCCATGCACTCCTCAACAATCAGCCACTGTAACAGATGGCTATCCTATATATTTTTAAAACTCAATTTTTGCATTGTTTTTGATTATTTATATTTTGGGTATTATTTAAAATTTTCCTGCTTAAAATTGCATAAACTGTAGACAGTGACAAATGTTTTTATTTAAGGTTTAAATGTAAAAATTAAAGATTATATTTGTAAAACTGTATGTGCCTTTTTACTCAATTAATCGAAAAAAAAATCATACGGTTATCAAAATAATCATTAGTTGCAGCCCTAATAATGACTAACAACTAATGATGTTCAATCATTTCATATTTATTATCATTATACTTATTAAATAATAGCTCTTCATGTATTGTGGTGTTGAGCTAAAGTCAGGCATTGTGAATGCTGTTCTTCTAACTTGTTTATAATGTTTAACGATAACCAAGTAGCTTGTGTGTGTGTCCCCAACCCCCACCCCCAATCACACTTGCAAAGCTCCCACATGGCGATGATCGACACTCTGATGCTGGCATATACAGTGGAGATGATCAGTGTTGAGAGAGTGCTGACCTGTGTACAGAAATACTCACCTTTCTTTCCAGAGGAAGACTTCCCTTACGATGCTGAAGAAGCTGTGACCACCTGGATTAACAAGGTGAGATCCTGAACCCAGCCATTGGTGTTTAAAAATATAGTTTTTTCCTTCTCTAAAATGTCAGATTATTATTAAAGTAGTAATTTTGAACTATATTTTATTTTGTCACTACAATAAACCATTCTGTAGCTACTGCAAAGCTAATAAGGTTCTATGAGTTTAAAGGCTGCTTGAAATGAACTTTGTAATTAAAACACTTTCTACTATCTAGCAGTAGTTGGAAGATGAGGATGCCAAATCTTGCATCCATTTGGGACAGTGGATGGAGGGAGATACTACGACTTTCCAACCATTGGAAAAGCAGTAGTGGAATTCAAAGTCTTGCTGCCTATCTCAGGGTCACGAGCAGGGCTATTTATTGAATTGTACAGTGCGTAGCTGTGCAAAGGGGGAAGAATCAGCAGTAGAAGAAGAAAATCTTTTTAGTAGATGGTGATTACATCCTGTTCCATTGCGGTGTTTAATTTTGACAGGGAGAACCACAACATAAATGTGTGGACTTACACCTTGCCAAATTTTTCTGACACCTGGGCTTCAGACACTACTTCACTGGATGTATGTGCGATCTTGACGGTACATGTGCTGCACCAATGTACAGCTCTGACAGATGAGTTGACCAAGTATAATAATGTCTGCCACACCTTGGGGTGACAATGTGACTAGCATTCTTAGTAAACCTAGCTTCTTGCTGATGAATTGTGTGGGGACTGAGCACTTTAAGGTGTGTGAGGAGAATGGAATGCTCCTTGGTACCAGTCATCCTAGTACAGTAGTGTTCTTATGCCATTGACCATGATGGCAGAAAAGGTTGTGTGTATAAATCTCTGAATACACTGGCTGTAAGGATTTGCCCATTCAGCCACAAGAGCATTAGTGAGGTGGGGTTGAGGTCAGGACTCTGAGTTCTTCCACTCCAACCTTGGCAGACCATGTCTTCATACACTGTGCACAGGGGTGTTATCATGCTGGAACATGTTTGGGCCCCTTAACTCCAGTTAAGGGAAATTGTAATGCTACAGCATTCAAAGACATCTTGTACAATTATGTGCTTTGAATTTTGTGGTGGTCAGGTGTCCAAAGACTTGTGGCCATGTAGTGCACCTGTAATGCTAGAGTAAGACGGGTAGAAATCTGATCTGATGCAGTCAGTTGTCCCTTACTTCTGCAGATTTAAGTGCTTGCCTAAATACTATAAGCACCATGGCTAATGTATTTCCATTATGTGCCACACACAATGCAATATTATTTTCACTAGAGAATCACTGGTATCTCTGCATTCAGGATTTGCTTTTGATCCATCATTTTAGCTATAATACACAATGGATTTTGAGCACTAGACAGCTATATGTACAAATTCCCTTTTAAAGTTTGTACTATGGCATAGTGAATTCTGCAATATCAAACACTGTGTGAAAGGATGCATTCAGGGCTGTGTATTGCCTAGCATTATCTAATCCTACTCAGCCCACTGCTATATCAGGAGAGGCTGCCATGGCTAATTTAGAGCCCATCAACTGTCTGTGAGCTAGCAGGGACAGACCTGGACCCATTTTCATATGGATTTTTTCCGACCCATTGCAGAGCATGTCCAAGTTTGAAACTGCTGAGACAATGGAGACTGAGAATCACCTGGATAACTCCAACTGTAGATATAAGTGGATAACTGGTTTACTTGTATTCTATTGCTGTATTCTATTCAGGGATATATGCACAAGAAGGAATCAGATGATTCTCAGTGTCCACGGCAGTTAAGAAGAGTGAAATAGAACTCACTCGCTGCTTGTTTGTGTGTTTCATTGCAGGTTAATGAATACTTGAGAGAGACCATGGCTCAAGAGCAACGGGTAGGAAACGCACTTGAGGCCAAACCTGCAGTCCAAAAGGTGGGTTTTATACAAAGATATGTTAAATTTATAAATCTGACTGGGACTAACAAGGAGACTTATTATGTGAATATGGGGCACATTCTATACGTATTGGTGACCACTGCAAAGAACTAAGACTACTAACTTGCACATACTAAATAAAAAGTGACTAAAGGTTTGTTAATAAAATATCACAAAAATGGAAGGTTATGATGGTCGTTATTCTATGATTGAATTGAGGACCACCAAAGTAGTTTCATTCAGAACTAGGGGAGTATTCTTGTTTGCTCATTTTCATGCCAAAAACTATTCACTTTGTGACCATGACCCCACATGAGAAGTCTATAAAAGTTCCATCCCATGTCACACTCATCCTATGGCTATTCAGCCTGAGTGACCCAGGTGTCCTAATGGGTCTCCATGCAATCGTAGAACCATAACTACATATGTAACCTTCAACATCCTTTTGTCCCAAACTATCAGGGCCGTTTCCTTTAGAACTAGTTATGAGTGTTCATAACACATTTTGAAGTTACATTATATCAAATAATACAAGAGAACTTTCCAAAATGCACTGATCAGCCATATCATTATACCACTGACAGGTTAAGTCAATAACATTAATTATCATCTGTCAATGGATGGGCTATATTAGGCAGCAACTGAACAGTCAGTTATTAGTATTGATGTGTTGGAAGCAGGAAAAATGGGCAAGCATAAGGATCTGAATGACTTTGACAAGGGCCAAATTGTGTTGGACGACTGGGTCAGACCATCTCCAAAACGGCAGGTCCTGTGGGGTGTTCCCAGTATGCAGTTATTAGTATCTACCGGAAGTGGTCCAAGGAAAGATTCAGTGAACCAGCAACAGGGTTATGGGTGTCCACGGCTCATTGATGTGTGTGGGGAGAGAAGGCTAGGCCGTCTGGTCTGATCCCACAGAAGAGTTGCTCACAAATTGCTCACAGCGTTAATACTGGTTATGGTAGAAAAGTGTCAGATCAGAGTGCATCACAACTTACTGCATATGGGGCTGCTAAGTTCTTATGCTGCCTCTTCTACCACAGAAAGTTCTTACAAGGGGCATGCGAGTATCAGAACTGCACCATGGGGCAATGGAAGAAGTTGGCCTTGTCTGATGAATCAGTGGACGGCCGGGTACATGCCCGGTGCTTTACCTGGGGAAGAGATGGCACCAGGATGTACTATGGGAAGAATGCAAGCTGGCTGAGGCAGTGTGATGCTCTGGGCAATGGTCTGTTGGGAATCCTTCTGTCCTGACATTCATGTGGATGTTACTTTTAGACGTAAACTTTGTTACAGACCAAGTACACCCCTTCATGGCAACGGTATTCCCTAATGGCACTGGGCTCTTTCAGCAGGATAATGTGCCCTGCCACACTGCATAAATTGTCCAACTTGGCCTCTACATTCCCCAGATCACAATCGAGCATCTGTGTGATGTGCTCGACGAAGAAGTCCGATGCATGGAGGCCGCAACTGACAACTTGCAGGACTTAAAGGATCTGCTGCTTACGTCTTGGTGCCACATACCACAGAACACCTTCAGAAATCTTGCGGAGTCCATGCTTCAAAAGGTCTGAGCTAATTTGTTGGCTCAAGGGGGACCTACACAATATTAGGCAGGTGGGCTTAATGTTATGGCTGACCAGTGTAATACTAAACCCACTCAAGAATTACTCAAGGCTCAAGGTATTGATACTGGTTGTTAAGCTTTTAAAGCTTAAAATATCTCAAGTGCTAATACACTTTTTTTGTTCAAGATAAGAATTACTCAACATTCTGATACTGTTCTTTATTGAGTTAATCACTCTAAATCACCACAGAGCAAAAGAACTGTCATAAAGCAACATTCAAAATGTAACATTTTGCAAAGGTTGATGGTGAGCTCCATGCAGCCATTTCACAAACTTCTATAAACAACACTCCCCACAATGCCACTCGGGTGGTAGCTATAAAGTACATCAAATTCCTTTTAACAGAAGGTGCCTCTTGACCCTTTTGCTCAATCACAGGCTAACTTGTCTTTAGAGAGTGGAGCCCTCTTTCTGTGACACACTATGACACACAAACAGCTAGTCAGTGGCCTGCCCACTGTCTATCACTTCCACTATATCACTCTTTTTATCTTTGTGAACAGCGCTCAAATCACACCATTTGACAGTTCACAAACCTTGGGGTAGTCCTTGACGACCAATATATCAGATCTGAATCGAAGAACACTGTTCCAAGTAACGGTTTTCTTTATATTCAGCCAGTCACGCATACATTACTCAACTCCGAAGCTTGAGAGCATAACTAACGAGAACTCCGCTAACCCAGGATAAGAACACAAACAACACCCGCCATAATGCATCAGTCTTCTTAAAGGGGAATGCTCTCTTTTCAAGTTGGGGTGGCACATGCACTGACAGTATGACTCCGTTTACATGGACAACAATAATCTAATTATTGAACTTCTTCTGAATAAATCAGTATTTTGATTAAGGTGATTACATGAGTTGCTTTTATAAAACTCCTTTCATGTTCCCATTTTACATGTTAGAACATGGATCGGTTAATGGCACACGTCATTACATCCCCATGCCACGCTGTCAAACGTTCCCTCCAGAATTTCACGTATCAACACAGAGTTCATTTTTGTTATGGTAACATACAGTTTTGGGTGTTTCAATTTTAACTTAATTAAAGCTTCAAGTGCAGTTAATTATTTGGCATTCTATACGTGCAAAGAGGCGACTGCTTGAAGCCGTGGGCTACGTCCGAAACTGCATACTTACTTACTATATAGTAGCTAAAATACATGTATCTCGCCTAATATGTAGCAGGTATGTATGCAGTTTCGGATACAGCCATACTCTCTTGTTTGCTGTCAAACAATTGAGCACTGGCATGTGTGTATGTGTGCTGTTGCAAAATGCGGTGAAAACTCCCACACTTCGTTAGTAGGGTGATTAAGGTGTTTATATGTCTGTAATGTACGTCGAAATGCGACTAAAACAGGAATACTCCACGTCTTACTTCGTCTTACTTCGAGTATGACTAGTCGTCGGATTAAGGTAATCAATAATTGCTGTTTACGTGGTAGTTTCTTAATCAGAGTATTGTCTTAATCAGTTTAATATTGGATTATTATTGTCCATGTAAATGTATTGGTAGACAACAGGTAACCATTTATGGTCTCTGGCATAACTTTTCATGTACATGGTGTCATCTGGTTGGAAAACCCTGACATTGCCTTGATATTTCTCAGCATTTAGCTATTGTTTTTGGTGCATGTCACTGGAGTCAATCCAAGGCACTGGTTTTATGCCAATTCATAAAAAACTCAGCAGGACTCTGGTTGATGAATTTGGTGTGACATGCTGCGACAGCAGGAATCTGTCAATCCTGGTCTGCCAATCACCTTTAATGATGTGAGACAGAGCGACTTTGGTTGTTTGGACCATACGTTCATCTTGCCCAATTGAACTGAGGTGTTGGGGGCAGTGGCTCACATGTTGAATGCTGTTACACTTGGCAAACTCCTGGTATTCTGCAGAGGTGAAGGAAGTGTTTATCCAAAACAATGCCATCTGGCAAACCATGTGTTGCAAAAAATGAGCCTCAGCGTATTAAGAAGTGCAGAGGATGACTTAGACTTCATCAGAGAGATTTCCAACCATGATGAGAAATGTTTTGCCTTGGAAAGGGCCTTCAAAGTCAACATGCTGCCAGGACCATTTCTTTGTTGTCCATTCTCAAGGGTGCAACTGTGCTTTAGGCTGTGTATGACATGATTTTTGACAGGTATTGCATGTTCAAACAGTCTTCTTTATATCCGTATCCATGCCTGGCCATGACACTTAGCTCTTTGCGAGGTATTTCATGTGTACAACACCAGGGTGTGCATTTAACATAGCAAAAAACCCCTCCCTCACCAGGTTGGGAAAAACTGCACTTCCCCATAATAAACGGTTCCTTTGTGTAGAGCGCTAGTGGCAACGACTGACTGTGGAATTGGGGGCGTGCTCAAGTGCCGGCTTGTGAATTGAGGACAGAGGAATTGAGGAATGCACACCTGTGGGGAGTTCTATTAATGAATGTTCTGTGTTGCAGTGAGGAGATGCAAGGATAAAAATGGGAGAGACTGGGAGAGACGATTATCCAATGCCCATGTTACATTACATCCTGCAATCCTTGGAAGGCACCTGCTGGTTCATGAACTTGGATTTGCAGTTCGGCTATTGGCAAGTGGAGATGGCGGAAGAGAGCAAGCAGAAGACTGCATTCATCACCACCAAGGGCCTGTACCAATTCAATAAAATACCATAAGAACTACGAAACGCAGATGCCACTTTCCAACGGCTAATGGGACGAGTACTGAGTGGGCTAAGAGGAAATATCTGCTTTGTATACATTAATGACATTATCGTATACTCCCAGACCTGTAATCAAAACAACAAAAACATCAGTGCTGTACTGCAGAAGCTTACCCAAGCCAACCTCATCCTCAGTATGAGAAAATGGCAGTTCTTCAAACAACAGCTGAAGTTCTTGGGCTATATTGTCTTGGAGCAAGGAGTTAAAGTGGATGCAGAGAAAACTCAAGTGGCATCAGGTGTCTGGTACCAAAGTCCCTGCAATACTTCTTGGGGTTAGCAGGATGGTACCATAAGTTCATGAAAAAGAAAAGGTTTAGATGGTAGTGGTCACCTGAAGGTCAGGCCTGCCATCTTGACCCAGCAATCTGAGGAGGGCAAGAATGTTATTGCATATGCGTTAAGGATATTAAAAGGGGCTGAGCTGAATTACTCTTCCTCAGAGAAGGAGTGTCTGGCTGTGGTCTGGGCTGTAGAAAAGTGTAAGCATTTCCTTGGAATGGCGTTTTTTAAAAGTCTTTAATATCCATACAGCACTTGCTTGGGTGTGCAACTGCCCAAAGACCTCCTCGTGTCTGACAAGGTGGACCCTGCGGCTGCAACATAACCTTCAAAGTGTGCTACACCTAAGAGTTGTCTCAACACAGGGCTGGGAGCCTTGTCACGGGCCTTCAAACTTCCCTCCATGGATGTGACTTCCTCCTTAAATGTTGTCCACCACCACAAAATTGACCTACCCCATTCCTTGGCTGAAATCTCTCAAGCTCAGAACAAAGATGAGACCGTGAAACAATTTAAAGCAACACCACAAAATCAAAGAACACCTACTCACAAGATCAGCTTAGATGACCACCCTTTAAAGCATCACTGTACTGTAAAGAAAGCCCCCACTAAAAGATGAATCAGAAAAATACCAACTAGTAGTACCACAAACCTTGATCCTGAGTTTCCTACACTATTTCCATTATAGCTCCCTATATGGCCATCTCGGATGACTGAAGACTGCTACAAGTGCTGGTGGCCGATGGTGCGAAGATGCCTGGGAGTAGGTGAAACTGTGTACCACATCTTAGTAATTCAAGCATGAGAATACCAAGTCTTCAGGATTTATGCAGTCCACTGAGGTGTCGGAGGCTGGGCACACTTTGGGAATCAGCCTCATGGGACCATTCCCCAGCACCTCCCTGCTGGTAATCGTGGACTTCTTGGTTAGATATGTTCCCTCTTCAAGATAGGAAGACGGCTAAGATCCTACAGGTTCTCAGAGAGGAGATTTTTTTTCCTAGGAAAAAATGTATCTGGTCTCTGATCATGGGCCCCAATTTACGTCATTGCTACTGACGGAACTCTGCAAAAAAAATGTGGGATAAAACTGAAACTCACCACAAGCCATCACCCGCAGAACAACCTGTCTGAAAGGGTCAACCAAACCCTGAAGGTCATGATTACGTCTTATGTACGAGATCGACATGCCACTGGGGACCAGTGGATCCCAAAATTCACGTTTGCCGTCAACACAGCCCAGCATGAGACACACTGGGAGAATGCCAGAGCTCATGACAGGCAGACAAGTGTGACGTCATAATACATTGAGCCCCAATGCCAAACCCAGCTGTCTATACGGTGATGGAGCGCCAAAAATAAATGACCGAGGAGCTTAAACGCAGGAGGGACTCGAATCGGGCAAAGCGGGTGGGTTCTTCTACGAGGTGAGTTGTTACAATTTGGCATCTGCAGGATCTATATCGGTGGAGACTCGGGGAGCCTGGCAAACCCCAGTGTCCTGGAAGACCTCTGCATGTTTGTTTAGGATTGACGCCACAGACTGCAGCTGCACAATGTGCACTCCCTCAACTGATATACCTAATGCATCAAATCAGTCTCTTCCCAATAGGCTTGTGCCTCGGACCTGAATGACAAACTGGCAGCATGTTTTGTGCCCTCTTATAAGGCACTTCCACAAAAAATTTCCAGTTTACTTCCAGAGCTGACCTTTATACTCCACTGTATTGATGTATTTCAGTGGGTTGAGGGTGTGCTTGCTGAACAAGGTGCATGGTTCTCCTGAATCTACTTCCATTGTCTGTGCTTTTTTGTTTAGCATGACAGTTTCTCCACACCTGGCTTGGTATTGGTATTATAAATGTAGTAATGATCCTGGAAATTGTGTGTTATAATATTTGTTTGCTGCTCTGGCCTGGAACCTGCTGTACCAGTACCGTCTCTAATCTTTTTCAAGCACATGTGCCTCCTTTTTTCCCCTTATTTTATTGTAATGGCAAACTTGTTTGTGGTTGTGCTGGCCACCACATCTGAAGCACAATCTAACAGTCATTTGCTGTTCAGCTTGTGATGTCTTCTTAAAGGCTGAGTTGTAAGTTTTGTGGGGAGGACATCCTCCCCAGGAGATGATTCATGTTGTTGTGGGCAAAGTAGTCAAGCATTTGACACTGCCGTTTTAGCAGCTTGTGCCCTTTCCTCTGCCTGTTTAAATGTGTTTTTCAGTTCAGCCAGCAAGCAACATTGGAGTGCTTCATCCAAAACACCAGACACTTTGATCACGCAATTGCTCACCGAAAACAAAGTGCACAGACAATTATCTAAACTCAGCAATGAAATTGGAAATGCTTTCATTTGGTATATGTTTGCAATTGTGAAAATGAAAAATGCTGCACAATCTCCAATGATGCTGGACTGTAATGAAAGCAGTCACTATATTTTGTATAAGTCACAGTAGTTAGTTGTGTTGGAGAGAGCACAGAATGCAAAGTGGAGTATGTTTTTGCCCCACACACAGTGAGCATTTTTGTCTCATCATCCTCAATGTCATTAGCATGAAACATTCCAGTCGTTCAATGTAGTCTTCAAAGTAACTGTCCAAACATTCATCAAACTCCTCACATTATTAACCTGACTCAGTCATGCTGGGTTCTTTTTTACAATACCAGTAGGATCCATACATCAATTGTGTGCTGTCCAGCTCTTGCCACTGATACAAAAAATAGCTGCAGGTTTTCAATTTACACAGATTCTCCCTCATCACTCCACTCAGGGTTCGTAGAAGCTGCTTGAAGTGCTTGAATTGGGTTTTTTTAATTTTAAGTACTGGAAAATCTTAATAAAATTTTTTATCTGGTGGTTCCTAAGAAGTGCTTGAATTAAAGCGAGGAGCATGGTCACTATTCTGATGATACAACTCAGTTGTATCCCATTGCGATTAAAATGTGGAAAGGCATTTTTCAAATCTATGGTTACAAGCAATTGTACTTGAAGGAATTGCAGTGCAATGAAAAGAAACCGGTCAGGCACCCTGCCCAGGTATTATCTCTTGCCTGTTTCTGTAGTAGTGACTGTACTTCTGTAATCATTAGCCACTTGGTGTGGGTTTTGCACTTTTTGGGAACAGACCCTTGTGTTTGGTGGTGGCAATAAAGGGTGTTTTCACATAAAACTTTTATTATTATTATTATTTTTTTAACGAACCATGCTCAGTCCTGATAAGTGGACCTGAAAGGGAACTAGCTACAAATGGTCTTGGTGCTTTTGGTGTTAACAGTACAATTGGACTCAAAAGGGGATTCAGTTCTCTTTCTGGAAATTTTTGTATTGATGAGATCTCAGACCACTTGTTGTTCACACTACAACTTCTTTACCATAGTTTAATATGAATATAACTTTCAAATTTCTTGCATTATATGATGGAGCCATTTGGCTGAAATGCTATGGTTTGGCTGAAAAACAGAGCAGACAAAGCAGAGTTGAAGTGAAATCACAGAAGCTTGTTTGATGCTGAAACTTCAGAATCAGGTCCTGCTTCTGGTATTTCACTTCAAATCTACTTTGTCTGCTCTGATCTATATGCATATATTTTGTCTATTCCAACCACTTGAAGCAGGAGCTGATTCTGATGTTTGATGCTGAATCATCAGAATCAGCTCCTGCTGCATGCCATATTGCTACTGGCAGAAGTGAGTGGTTGGGGTAGACAAAATACATGCATACACTACATGTATTACACATATATATTATACTATTATTATACAGTAACTATCGTTCCCGTCACCCACACAATACTATTATTACTGCTGCCTAACAACTTAAGCTCTATAATGTAATTGCTATTACCACAGTGGCTCTATTAGCTTATCTCATGTTGCTACCTAACATGCTGACCGTATTGTGGGACCACACGACCCCATGGAAAGTTATTTGAGTTGTTTTTTTGGTTAGGTGAAGGAAAACTATTTATTTATAACTATTTATTTATAGAGTTATGTATTTGTAGCAACTCTCAAGTTCTTTATCTATAAAGCAAAATGTGAAGCATACTGAGACTACTTTGTTTCCACAATGCACAAATCAATCAAACCACTAAAGGACCTGCAAACCTGAGGTGGTCTGAGTATGGTTTGTTTGTGGGTCCTTTTGGGGAGCACATATTCACATTCTATTGGCCCTAGACCACTTTGAGTACTCAAACAAACTTGTTGTGAAAACGCCCAAAGAAGCTTACCTTTTGTAGTCCCAATGAGCACTACAGTTCATCTGCTGCCCACTTGACTCTTCCTTAGCCCCAGGTGAGCATTACTCCTATAGCCTGTTAGGTGCTAACCCCATTATATTGCAGTTAAAGCAAGGCTTTGGAAGTGTTCGTAGCAAGTGTTACAATTTCCAGTGTTGAAGGCAGAATGCCCCAAGAGCAAGCAGGAACTGAAGACAGCTACAGTTAAGGTCTGGCAGGGCATCACCAATGAAGTTAGAATTGTAACCCAGTTGAAAAGTTGCTGAGATAAAGAAATCATGATCGCTGATACATATTTAGTCAAATGGTAAGTTGTTTAAGAATCCAGTATTTAAAAATTGGTTTTGAATTAAAAAAAAAAAAATCATAATATAATACGTATAGGGTATTGGATTCATTTAGAAAAGTGTTTAAATGGTATATATTTCATTCAAATAGTAGCTCATTTATGCATCTGCATAACCTGCCATGTATTACTAATATTGAGTTCATTAGTATTCTTTTGTAGATTTCATGCATTACTATGACTACTGCTGTCATTATACTTGCATGCAACAAAATTTGGTGTTACTCCTCACAAGCAATATGACTTAATTGCATTAGAAGAGCATTATGCATTATGTAGAAATGCATTTTACGCATATAATTAACAGTTTAACAGTATAATTTGGCATTTTTGTCATATTCAGGATTTGAACATTTGTCATATTCAGGATTTAAGAGATATTAATAGTTGATATTTTTACTCATTCCCAGTAGCATCCTTATTCATAACTCTATCACACAATAAATGTCATATTGTTCTGCTCATGATATATTTATGCAGGTTACAGTAACTGATATTTTGTTGTGCAGCTCCCACATTGGCAGTACAAGAAGGAGGACCCTAAAGCACAGCCTGCATTCTATCTCCCACTAGTGGACACCCTGCTGAAGGACAACACAGATGGCTGTGCTCTGGTCGCATTGCTGCACTTCTACTGCCCCAATGCAGTGCCACTTGAAGGTACTGCTGCAACACACTATACTGCCATCTGTCTTCCTTCTAGAAATTTGAGATGGGCTTTCTGGTCCAAAACCATGAGTGAAAGCTCACAAATTTTGTGATGTAATGTAGTGTGTGGATAATGTTGGCAGTAAACACAGGTTTTTATTTGAAAGTGTCAATTACCTAGTGGTAGTGGTGGAGATATACACACACACACACACACACACACACACACACAGTATATACCGTAATTTTCGGACTATAGAGCGCACCTGAATATTAGCCGCACCCACTAATTTTAAAAAGAAAAACAATTTTGTACATATATAGGCCACACTTGTCTATAAGCCGCAGGTGT
>JAOUWY010000038.1:12123045-12134377 GCA_025728095.1 Prietella phreatophila
GGTCTTAAGTAATATTCTAATTTTCTGAGATACTGATTTTGGGGTTTTCATTAGTTGTCAGTTATAATCATCAAAATAAAAGGCATGAACACTTGAAATATATCTGTGTGTAATGAATGTATACATTATACTAGTTTTACTTTGTGAACGGAATTACTGAAATAAATCAACTTTTTGATGATATTCTAATTATTTGATCAGCACCTGTATAATGAGGGGGAGATGATCACATTATCTATCTGCAGATTTTCTGATAGGCTATCAATGCCATTGTCACTAGATAATTTCCTCATCATGCCCCTTCTTGGAATAATTTCTCTCACCAGATTTTTTACTGACAGAGCTTCTGCGTGTCTACATGGGAAACATTCAACCCATTTTGAAAACATGTCAATTATTGGCAAACAATAATAATTTCTTTGGCATGGTGAGTTCTGTGATATATATCAATAAATGATCAAATGGTCCATCTGGCTGAGAGTGTGCCGTTGTTACGGAACACTCAGGAGATGGCTGCAGACGCATATCACAGTCTTTATTAACATAAACTTCACAGAGACGCGGTCTTCACGGGAACACTGGTAGTGGTACATACACACTCTTATAATCAACCTACACAACTTGACCGCTACTAACGTGCCAACGTAACTCAAACACACTAACAATCACAAGCATTGTGCTTGGCAACTCAGACACTTAAATACCAGAGGTCATTAAACAGAAAGTAAACACACCTGTGATAAGTTACTGCGGACACTCGCGCTAATCCGGAAGCGAGCGCGCAAACAGTCACGTTCATTCAAAAGAAGCGTGACAGCTGTAGTAAGATACAAGCAAATAATTTTGCTAGCACTTTACATTGCTGTTCAATTCATAAGTAATTACAGAGTCTTACATACTACTAGCAACTATAGCTCTTGTATAATAACTAGTGGTTAATTACTGTTCACATCAACATTAATTAATAGTTAAACCTTACCTTCCTCCTGGAACTCTATTACCTAATATACCTTAACCTATTCCAATACCTCAGTGTTTAATGTGTATATGTTATTATAGTTCTACTCAAAGGAGCACAGTGTCAGAGTGTTTTTTTTATTTTGCCACTTGTTATGAAATAAATGGACAACAATAACCTACAGTAACACTTCAGTCATTAGTAATAAGTTTCAATGTGTTGTTTATACACATCCATATAGATCAAATTGCTTGTATGTCATTATAAATTTTGATCAGTGGAGTTAATCTTTTTGGTTGAATCTCAAATGACACACAATAAATCACACCATATGTAGTGAATAGTGCTAGTAAAGAGGAAGTAATTTGAGATTGTACAGTAAAAAAGACATTGCTAGAGTCCTAACTGGAACCAGAAGATACAACCATATCACCCCGATCTCATCAACACTGCATTGGCTCCCAGTGAAATCTCGCATTGATTATAAAATACTATTATTAACCTATAAGCACTAAATGATCTCGCGCCACAGTATCTAAGCGACCTTTTGGTTTTCTATGATCCTCCACACCTTCTTAGATCAAAAGATGCAGGGTACTTGATTGTACTTCAAATAGCGAAGGCTGCAGCAGGGGGAAGAGTTTTCTCTTATAGAGCCCCACAGTTATGGAACAGTCTTCCAATTAGTGTTCAGGTCTCAGTGTTTAAGTCTAGTCTTAAAACATATTTGTTTATTCAAGCCTACCCTGACTAGACTTTCTATTACGCTAAGCACAGTCCTAATAATCTTTTCTCTCCCTCTCTCCTTCTGTCGAGCCACACATGATTTTATGGAGACACTAGAGATCCTGATCCTCTCTGTTCTCCAGATCAGCTCCGTTTCGGATGTCCTACCTCTGGATGGAGCTCTCATCTACTCCAATTCCAGATTGCTGGGACTACGGCTGCTTCTAAGGCCAAACAGACTTCATATAAATCCATAATTAACTTTTTCACACTTTCTGTTGTTACCCAGATGAGGATGGGTTCCTTTCTGAGTTTGGATCCTCTCAAGGTTTTTTTCCTCTTAACGTCTTAGGGAGTTTTTCCTTGCCACCATCGCCACCCAGTGGCTTGCTCAGTTGGGATAAATTTGCGCCTTTAATATCTACATACCGTGCTGATATTTCTGTAAAGCTGCTTTGAGACAATGTCTATTGTAAAAAGCGCTATACAAATAAAATTTAATTGAATGTTGAATCCCACATCATGGGAATAATCGGGATGTTACAGTTTCTTCTTCTTCTTCTTCTTCTTCTTCTTCTTCTTCTTATTATTATTAGTAGTAGTAGTAGTAGTAGTAGTATCTTATTTAACTGTTTCAGCTAATTAAAATATACTAAATTGTTAGCACTGTTTTGTACCATTATATCAGCTCCAAGTCACTTAATGTTTTATGCATTTGAACTAAATAGTTATGATTTTAAGCAATTAGATGGCTAAAGTTCATGAACAAACTTTGATGTTGGCTTGAAAGAGCCCGCTAAACATGCTAAAAGTGGTAAAGATATTACAGTGCTTTTGTCACCTTCCTGCCAGCAGAGGGCGCTGTGGCACTAGGACTGGTCTTCGGCAAACCATGTGACCTTTGTTTGGGTGCCAATTACTTCCTGATTTGTGACAGGTGTATGTCATTTTGTGAATGATCCTTTGTCTGAATAATGCTTGTTATTTAAAGCCCCTGAGAGACTGATCACGTTGCTCGGTCTTAATTTAGTTCACGATATTATGAGTTGTAGCGGTATCCTGTTTTGTTTATGCCACGTTTGCTCCGGGTCTGTTTATGCTACGTATACTTTGAGTTTTATGCTAAATAACGAGTTGGATCTGCGCCTGCCTCCGTCTCCGTCTACAACCCTGTGACAGCTTTGTTGCAATTGATTTAAAAAGTTGAAAATGTATAATAGTTAAGCATGTAAAGGGTAAATTGCTAAAAGTAATATGTAAATGGTAAAATAGTAGAAGTGTTGGTTATAAATGCTAATATGCTGCCAATTTTCAAATTGCAAGAGTTGTGATTATTTTAATTAAAGGCTATCAAATATGGTAACCGGCATCCACATAGTCATTAATGGTTTTTCTTCCTGAGCATTTTACGTTTGCTGCAGAGTTTAAACAATAGGGGACATTAACACTGCACATGCTGAACGAATGAGCCAAGAACATCATTTGGAAAAGATGAGCAGGAGCAGTATAACTGCACAACAAAGTGTGTCTGTGAAAGAATAAAGTCCTGCTGATGACTTGATACCTATTTTTAAAAAAAACAAAAAGAAAAACCCCACATATTTGGAATTTATTTTGGATATCGATGTTCTGATGTACTTCAAAGGCAAGTACTTTGTAAAACCTGCTGAATGCCTGTGTGGACCACATGAGGCAACACAACCAACCTGTATCAACACTTGCAAAGTATCACAGACACATCTATGATGAATGCATGGCCAAAAGGTCCACTGGTGAACACATGGATACGTCAAAATCACCACGACTGACTTCTAAGCAAACTTCAATTTCTCAAGCATTAGAAAGTGCCACACCCATTTACAAATGTTCACAAAGGTACTGTGAAAGAACAGACAACATAACAAGTTACCTGGCTAAACATATGGTGCTGATTAATGTTCTCACAAAAGATGGTTTTAAGAATCTTATTGTAATATTCGATAAAATATTTCACTTTCCCTATGATATGTTCTTTACTCAAGCCATTCAAAAACTGTACGATACATGCAGGAAGAAAGTTGAAGCTGAGCTGAAGGATGAGGAATATTAAGTGACAACAACTAACATGTGGTCCATGTGAACATGAGTGAACCATATCAGAGCCTCACTGTTCATTTCATATGTGTGAATTTTGAATGAAAGAGTTATTGTTTACAAACATCATACTTTGCCATTTACTATACAGGAGAAAACATTGCTTCTGGACTGAAAGATGCACTAGGTGACTAGAAGAGGTGGCTAGCTGGCCTGGTGGAAACAGCACCAGGTTAACTTTTCCAGGTTGAGCAGATTGGCTTGCTGATACCTGTTTGTTCCTGCCACAAGCACACCATCAGAAAGACTCTTCAGTGCAGCAGGCAATATAGTAAATGTCAACTATCATGCCTCAAACCAGAGAGAGTGGATATGCTGCTCTTTTTGTCAAAAAATCTTTAAGCACATTACCCTGAACAAAGTGAAAATGTGACACAATCAAGAAGTGAACGTTTTCTTGTTAGCATATTGGCCTCAAAATTATTCATGAACTTTGCACTTTAAATGGCAAAACCTTTTGGCATCATTGTTGTAACCTTAATGTAGGTTATGGTAAGTGTTTTACTGATGTAGAATTGTTTACAGTGTGTTTGTGTCCTCAAAAGATTAAGATTTTATTTTATATATTTAAGTTAATTTAACTTTATTCTAGATACTATAGTTATTTGCTTGATTTATCATGACAGATGCTTGCATCATAGACACTTTATTTGAAAAAAAAATGCCACAATTTTGAAATGGTTTTAAATAAACAGTAGCACTATAAATAGCATTGTCTTGTTTGTTTATTCTATTGTTAGAAGATAAATTTGTGATTATGCTTGGTCTTTCTTTGATGCTGTGCAAACCACCACAATAAACCTGTAGCTCTTTTCTTAAATAATAGTAAATCGCATTTTAAATTACAAATTGCAATATTGATCAGAAAAATCGCAATTAGAATTTTTCCTCCAAATCGTGCAGCCCTAGGTTGTTTAGTAGAGTGTAGGAAGATGGTTACTAGACTAACTTAACCAGTAGTAAGGGTGCTACTAAGTCACTGGTATGCTAGCCATTTTGTATGGTAGTGGAAACTAGGTAATCCCAGCTGATGGTATTGCTAGGTTGCTAGAATGGGCTCACATGTGGTTGCTATGGTGTTTCTAGAAGGTTTCAATATGGTCCCAGTTGGTTACAATGTTGTAGCTATTCAGTTGCTAAGGAAACTCAGATAGTTGCTAGGGTGTTTGCTAGGAGGCTGTTGTCAGGTCCTAGGTGGTTGCTGTAGTGTTCATAGAAGGTTTCAATATGATACCAGTTGATTGCAAGGCTGTAGCTAGTCAGTTGCTAGTTGTTATGGTGTTAATTAGTTGCTATTGTGGTCCAGTTGTTTGCTAGGGTGTTGCTAGGTGGACGTTTGGAGTTCCAGGTTGTTATTTCTGGGAGGTTTCTATATGATCTCAGCTGGTTGCTAGGTTGTTTTTAGGTGGTTGCTATGATATTCCAGGTGGTTGCTATGGTGTTGGTAACAGGTTTGTATGATAATCCAGTTGGATACTAGGGTGTTGCTAGATTCCCCATGTACTAGATAATGATTGAGTTTCATGTATTTAAATCCTGCAGTCTGGTTTGAATGATCTAATGAATAAAATCACCCCAACCTTTTCCCTATGAACAAATGCCCCAGTTCAGAGCATTGGTACACGTCAACTTTCCAATATTTCCCAAAAGCACAAGCACTCCTTCACATATGAGATCTATGCTTGTGGCGAAAGATGTAGCTCTACATCAAAAACTGCGACCTGTGAAAATGGTAAATTATTTTTTAAATAGAATAAATAATAATAATTAAAAAAATAAATAATAATTATAATAATAATAATAATAATAATAATAATAATAATAATAATAATAATAATAAAGAGGAACAGAATGTTGGCTCTTTCAAGCCAATGTAATAAAGTGAAATGCATTAATAATAACTGAAGTATCATTGTGTTGTTCTTAAGTAATTAATGATGACCTGGAACAATATTGTAAAGTGAAACACATGGAAAATAACTACTAATGATTAACATGTTACTGTGTTCAGGGGTTAATGATGTTTTACAAAAGTACTACACATGGTAATTTATTACTAATTACTGAAATGTTAGTGTTTTATTATTTTTTTTAAAAAAAACAACATTTTTGAAAATATGTTATTGGAGAATATTTGTTTTTCATTGCTACATTACGGCCATGTACATTTGTAGGTTACTGTTGTCCATCTCTTTCTTTAGACCTTGACTAGCTAAATAAAAACAGTACTCCAACCCTGTGCTCCTTTTAGGGGACATAATAATAACTCTTAATAATAAAATTTAAAATAACAATAATCAGTTTTTGTTTAGTTTTAGAACTATAATAACTGATAGACATTTATACTAATAGGTATATAAGGTAGCACAGATCTGGGAGGAAGGTAAGGCTTAATGTAAAGTAAGAATTAATGTTGATGTGATCAGTAATAAATCACTAGTTTTTATAAAATAGCCAAAGCTAGGAGTTCTAACTATGCAGGAGAAATGTAAGTAATTAAAGCTTATTTAATAATGAACTCCTACTAGCTTACTTACTGAGTAATCAACTAATATTAAACAAAAATAAGTGTAACAAAGAACTACTAATCCATTCCTGCTTAGTTCCTACATAGTTACCCATGAGTTGAACAATACTGTGAAGTGTTACCAAAATGTTTCGTTTACATCCTACGGCTGCACACCTTCAGCCAGCTGGACCATATGATCATTTATTGATGGATTTCATCAAAGTCACAGCATGCCAAGGGAATAAGTATTGTTTGCCAATTATTGACATGTTTTCAAGTCAAATAGGGTTAATGTCAAATGGGTTGAGTTTCCCATCAAGACACGCAGAAGCTCTGTCAGGAGCTCAAAATCTTTGATTTTATGGAAAATATTCCAAGATAGGGCATCACAAGGAAATTTTCTAGTGACAATTGCAATGATAGCTTTCAGAAATTCTCCAGATAGATCTGAAGGCACAATATGATTATCACCCTCTCATTATGCTCATTATGTTTAAAAAGAGGTGAAATTATTTATTTCATATTGATCTTATTAAAGAGTAGTGGTAAAGGTTAGCTTGCTTAAAATGTATTTCTTGCAGAATGTCTCATTCAGAGCATTTGTGTGAATGTTTGATACACTGCCATGTAATGTATGTTTGTGCCAGAACATTGATCTTCAATGTATAGTAATAATACAAATACATTGCATATGAACATTTATTCTGTGAGATTAGGTTACATTTTGTATACCTCAAGCAGTGATTTTGTGCCTGGGAGAGAATGTGTCTGTAGGTCTGTATAACTGGAATGTAAAAATGTGCATAACTGTGTGTACCCATTGCTGTCCATAGCTGTCCTCAAGATCATTGACATTGCGGTCATCCCAGTCAATTCGCAATCCCAGAAGTCTATAAGGCAGAAATCCATTCTCCGCCAGTATCACAAAGTAGGTAAAGAACCCAGCCAGGGCCTGAATCATACCTACAGATACACACAGATTAGTATAGACAGGTGACAAATTAAAGGGAATATGTTGCCTTTATTATGGTGTGGGGAGAATTTGGCTCTCATGGGTTGGGTTAACTTTTCCAATTAGAGGGAAGGACTTAAATTAGCATGTTGTTTGTGTGCTTTTTGTACTATATTACCTCCCCAACAAAGTTTTTAGACATGGTATTCTTAGTTGGTGACCTAGTAAACCAGTATCACGATGTATTTATTGATAGAGACTTCAGAGCACTTCTGTAAATTGCTCTGGATAAGTGTTTGGCATCTGCCAAACACCATAAATGTAAATGGAAGAGGTACTGCAAATCGAAACAAGGTATTCTGAGTGATCATCTTTATCCGATAATCAGTCAGAATACAATGCCATATCCATAGGGTATGAGGGATCACTGAATAGTTTGACGAATATGAAAATTATGTAAATCATATGTTGTGGTGTTCACAGTCACCAGATGTCAACTGAACTGAATACCTATGGGAGACATGTTAAACAGGTCTCTCCACCACCACCATAAAAACACCAATTAAGAGAATATCTTTTGAAAGATTAGTGTTTATTCTTCAAGTACAGTTCTAGAGAATCTATGCAGCGGCACAATAAAGCTGTTCTGGTGGCTTGTGGTGGCCCAATACCTTACTAAGACACTTTTTCGTATTTGTTATCAATCTTTAGAACATATTATACTTGCACTACTTGTTCACCATAGTTATGTTTTGGGATTACAAAAGATTACAAATATAACCATGATTCTAAGACTGAGTGAAGCACAGCCAGTGTGGTTTTTAGTAGAACTAGTCACGTTTTACCATTTGTTTGTTTCCTTGCCAAGAACTAATAGCAGTCATCATCTGTGACCTTAAATGTGGAGCTGATAAAAAATCACTTGCTATGTCATGCTTGTCCTCAAACCATTCTCATCAAACTGAGGCACACAGGTGGCTTTGGAAATAGTGGAGGTTGTATCTTAAAGGTAATTTATATTTCCCAAGGGCAGACCTTACTAGATAATATAAGACAGCATTCATAAATAATAAAGTCAAATAGTAAGTATTAATGATACTTCTTACTAAGGAGAGGAATTTCTCAAACTCATCACAGAGCATGTGGATTACAATGATGCAACATTCAACCCATAAAATCACACTCCCTTTAGGTAGCCATATCATGCATGGCATTTAATGGAAAATCACACCTCTTTACCTGTCCTCAATTATACTTGTGCAATTACTTCCTTTACCCAATGGGCTAACCTGGCTTTACACAGCAGAGCCCTCTGATGGTGTTCCACAAAGCACACCAACAGCTTGTCAGTGAATTCCACATAACAATTGAGAACCTTCACTGGACACAGAGCAGCCCTGGGCATATTCTCAGATAGGTAGGCAGATAGGTTGATAGATTTATTAATGTTGGATTCATGCTAGAGTTCGACCATTGTTTTGCATGACAGTGGGAGACATTCCACATCATTAAGAAATGCAATTCAAAGCTTACCTAGCTGTAGTGATAGCTAGCAAAAAGCTGTCTTAAGTAAAAGCTATTTTATGTCTGAATCTTCCATTGGTTCATATGGTAATTGCACAAACTGCTTTGCACCAAGTCCAGATACCACTGTGGAATCACTGTTTTATGTAAGAAACAAAGACATTCCACACCTCTATGTTACAATACGGCCAGCAGAGGGCTTGGCTCGGCTCTGGACAGGGCACTGTGGCTCGGCTCCGGACGAGTCACGTGACTGTTTTTGTTCGCTCGCTTCCAGATTGAGTAGTTTAAGTGACTTTATTTGCCACAGGTGTCCATGCTTTGTGTTGATTGTGTTCTCTATTTAAATGCTTGTGTGACTGAGCACTTCGCTCAGTATTATATCGTGTCCATGGTTGATATTGGTTATGTTATTTCTATCGGTCATTTCCCGGTGAAGACCATGTTTATTTTGTTCGTAAGTTTTATGATTAATAAAGACTTTGACCTGCACCTTCATCCCCCTCCTGTCTACATATCATTACACTATGGAAAGTTTTTACTAATGTATGCACTCCCAGCAAAACCAGTCTGCCCCTGCCCCCTGTATGCAGATAATGCTGCCACATACAATTTTGAGGTACCCTCAGGCCCCATCTAATAGGTTGTGAGCACAGAGACTATGGTCTGTTTAAATAGAATGGGGCTATGTAACACTGTCTCTGCATACCAATAACAGCAATGGGCTGATATACAGTCATAGATTTAAACAATCATGCAAAACGTTTCCTGACCCAAAGCCCACGGAATAGGCTTGCTATAATACTGTGCATCCCCTGTATGATTGTATTATTATTGGTCTGGTAGGCATATAGGTGACAAAGACAGGAG
This sequence comes from Prietella phreatophila, assembly GCA_025728095.1. Taxonomy (NCBI): domain Eukaryota; kingdom Metazoa; phylum Chordata; class Actinopteri; order Siluriformes; family Ictaluridae; genus Prietella; species Prietella phreatophila. The sequence continues at coordinate 12,132,718 of JAOUWY010000038.1, forward strand.
GTGCACATCCCCCAACTGTAGCCTCTTTCCTTGCCACAACTATACAGCACCAGATGAAATTTGATCACCTGCAAGGCATGCTCCACAAGTTACCAATGGCATTATGCTGTAGTCATGGCATGGCTCTATAAGTGTCTGTCACATATTAAGTTCCAAACAGTTTGGGTACTAATCATGTCCTCTGTCCAACCCATTGTGGTTTGGCAGAACAAACAACTTCTGCTGGGGCAGAAAAGATTGGATGTGGGCTGTTGCCTTCAGCAGACCAACCCATGACAGCCTTTGCAACGCCTTCTCCCAAGTTTATTTTTGGCAGGGCTGGCTGCCCTAATAAAAATTGCAGAGTGATGGTTTGCTGTCTAATATGCACAGAGCCATGGCGGTTCAGACTAAGTTGGCAAATGCCATTCAGGTTTCCTGCCTTCTGCCAGTTATGAAAGAGTAGGCAGCATGGATAGCTATGGCATGTCTTTGAGTGGTGATGCATCACTCAACTTGTGGTTGTCACAGTCTCGACTCCATCTGGATGACCGTTACTGTATCTCTAAAATGTCTGTTGAGCCTTCTAGCATGTTTGGGTCAGACGCACTCTGCCTATAGCAGGCCCAAGAGGTGTGTTGCTATGCTATGGAGCTCTCAAGCATACATGGTCAGCATAAAAGCAGATATAGACCTAAAGAGACCCAGCCTTGGGATTCCCCAGACCAGCTCCAGTGGGGTCCTGAAGACTTGAGACCTCAGCTTGAGTCAGTGACAGAGTAAGAAGAGGGATGATGGGACGGGCCAAGTGTACCCACCACTTCACTCCTAATGGTGTGCCAGATTCGAGTTGCCTTGGCTCTCATTGGCAAGGGTCACACCTTGGGCAGCCCTGAGGCCAGGTCCATTTCGACTATGACTCAGGGGTATTAGTTGCAGTTTTCCCAGGCATCTCCTCTGACAATGGCTCATCTGTGATCAAAAGTAGTAGACCTATAACACAGAGAAATGTTGCAAGGAGAGATTATTGAAGTCTTCAAAAAAGGGGCCATCAAGTAGGTGGGGAAAGGAGACCAACAGGCTGGATTATTCTCTCATTCTCTCATACCCAATCTAGATGGGGAACTATGCCCAATCTTGGACCCCAGGGGACTAAACAAATACCTTCAGTCCTTGAAATGCAAAATACCGGCGTTCCAAGAGTATAACAGACAACAAGCAAAGGTAAATGGTTTGCCAATGTCATTCTCAAAGATGCCTATTTCCAGATAGCAATCTGGGGAGGACACTGGCACATTCTGAGGTTTCAGTTCAAGGACTGGACCCAGTCTTCCCATTCAGCATAGCTTTGGTCCCCCAGATATTCACAAGGTGTATGGATGCAGTCCATGCACCACTTCACCTTCTAGCTATCAGGTCCTGCATTATCTAGATGATTGGTTGGTCTGTGCCCCAACAGAAAAAATGTGCCTGAAGGACATGTCTGTGCTTGTGGAGCATATCCAACACTTAGGTCTTCATCTCAATATGAAGAAGAGCAAGTTGGAGCCATCTCAAGTCACTCAGTTTCTGGGTCAGATTTTGGACTCCAGAAATGCAATTGTGACTCTAGCCTGAGAGAGAGAGAGAGAGAGAGAGAGAGAGAGAGAGAGAGAGAGAGAGAGAGAGAGAGAGAGAGAAA
>JAOUWY010000038.1:12159092-12169981 GCA_025728095.1 Prietella phreatophila
ACGGGAACATGACAGGAGTATTCTAAAAGCAACTCATGTAAACGCCTTAATCACATTATTACCTTACTTAGATTAAGATCAATAATTAGATTATTGCTGTCCATGTAAACGTAATCAGTGTGGAGTCTTGCACCTGTTTTTATTTGAAGAGTTTGGCCAGTAGGCAAAAACCAGTTTAACACCCATCATTCACACTGTTGTGAAACAATTTCTCTCAGTCACACACACACACACACACACCCCTACCTGTCGCTGGCAGCCCTCTACAATGATGAGCTTCTGTTGTGGAGAAGTGCGAGCAAAGACGATCTCAGTGTGGTTTCTCAGGAGATCATCCAAATACTCTGAACTCATTTCCTTCAGATCAGCACCATGCACTACACATGCCTTAGCATCTCTGTCTCAGACACAAACATTGATTTAGAATAATACATTTGAGTGCAGTCTTTGAGAAAACAAGAAAAACACTATCACCAAGCAACTGGAAATATATACAAAATACACATGCAGATCCACACACCGTGGGTTAACTTGACTTAATGGGATGTTAAGTCTCTCTGCAATGTCCTCCACAGTCTCATTGCCTTCTGAGATGATGCCAACACCTTTAGCGATTGCCTTAGCCGTAATTGGATGGTCTCCAGTTACCATGATCACCTTTGCAAATTAGTTGCAATGCTCACTCCATTTTTCATTGACATTTAAAATTCAAATATGCAACAATGTTCAGGTTTTCCGACTTAACCTCATCTGAGCTCAGATGAACAGCAATAATCAATTTTGCAATGTATCTATGGTACTACAAAAATGTTGCTCAATGAAAACTTTTCTGTAAACAGATGAACACAGCATGAGCATGACTGAGCTTTTCAACAGACATACACATGAAGATTGAATGAATGAAACAAATAAGTCAAAGAAGCAATGAATGAATACCTTGATCCCAGCAGAGCGACATTTTCCCACTGCATCAGGCACGGCAGCTCTTGGGGGGTCAATCATAGACACAAGACCCAGAAAGCACATCTGCTCCATAGGGAAATTAATGTCATCGCAATCAAATGCAAAGCCTCTTGGGAATTGAGAGGGTGACAGGAACAGGTGGCAAAAGCCTGCACAAGTGATATAGATTAAATACAACAGAGCATAGAAATATGAACATGTTTATCAGTCTGCACACTGTAAAACATGATAGCCATGTTAATTTATGTGAACTTATTTCTTCACTTTAACTCCAACTTTAACTCTTCAAGGAAGTGAACAAAGGTTATGTATGCAATCACGGTTCTATTAATTTTGGATGGCCTCCAGAGGTGGTGCTTTCAGTACCTGGATGTCCATCTGTTGTATGTGCAGGTTGAGTGTTTATATCAAGTTTTTTATATCAAGGTTGAGTGACCTGGGTGATGTGTGCCTTTTGCCCTAGTACTAAAGGCACATTCACCCTGGATATGACCTCATGGCAATCTTCTCACGAATCTTCCAAGTGACTGCCAAGCTCTGGTGGTCATCCAAAGTTCATAGAACCGCACTTACACATGTAACTATCATTCTTTTTCATTTCTACTGCTTTCAGAACCTGGATGACTAATACCAACAAGGTCATGAGGAAGTTCTACGTGCCCCTTTACAATGGCTGTGAAACCAGGGAAAAAATGGCTGTAGCCCCCGAGTTGTGTGAGATCACATCTACCCTATAAAATCTTGCAAATATGCAGGTTTGTGCCCATGACGCAGCTGCACAAATATCTGAAAGAGGGACCCCTTGAAGGGCTGCCCATGAAGTAGAATCCTGGTAGTGACCTTGAACCTGAGGAGGGATACAGAGGCTCCTGCCCTGGCCTTAAACAATAGCCTCAACAATACATTTTGACAGATGCTGCTTGGACGAAGCGTGACCTCGCCTATGCCCCATATCGCAGACAAACAGTGAATCTGACCTGCCGGAATTCAGCAGTCATTTGGATATAACACTTTAGTGCTGGCACTGGGCACAACAGACTCACACTCGACCCCTGCTCATCCTCCTGAGTTGGGGGCTCAAAAACTGACAGACTGAGGGGCTGGTTCGTATAAGACGAAGAAACGGTCTTTGAGAGAAATAAAGGGTTCGGCCAATAAGCATATTGGCCAGAACCAAAGATACAGCCAGGATGGGTTCGGGTTCCAGTTTCGACCCTCCAGCTGTGATAGGTGATCCCTCCTCACAGGGAGGCACCAAGGCTCCCTGTACAGTAATCTGTGTAATATTGGGAACCACACCCTCACTGGCTTGTTGGTTCCCCCGGTGAAAACCAAAAGGGACAGTGTGTTGTTGAAAGTGACGTAAAAAGGTCTACCTCTCCCCTGCCATATCTGTGCCAGATTGCTTGCACTAATTCGGGGTGCAGCTTCCATTCACCAGGATGGGTGCTGTGCCAGCCTAAGGGCACCCACTGGGTGAAATATGTGCTTCTCCTCCATGGGCGTAGGCACCTTAGGCAACTGGCAGTGACTCTGACTAGCTTGTGCCTGAGTTGAATAGGATGCAAGCCGAGGTCGTTCAGCCAGATCTGGAGAGGCCATAATGACAGAAGGCTCAAAGGGACCACCGATGAGGCTGCTGTGAGAATACCTAGCAGTCCCAGAAATGCTTTGAGGACCAGAGCCCTGCCTCTTCTGAAGTGACTGATGAGCTGGAGGATGTTGTTGACTCACTGTTGAGAGGGGGTAGTACAACTGGATGCCAATAAACAGTCTTCGCTGACTGGGCATCAGAGGGCATCACCATAATTCACTGTAAGCCCTAGGTTGGTAACACCATGGGAGACCCCATGTGTAATCGCATGGACACCAGCAATGCTGATTCTCTGAGGGCATCTATCCTTCATTGGGAACAGATCATCCATTCATCAAGATACAGGAAAATTCAAATTCCCCTGGTCTGTAATGGAGACAGTGCCACTGCTACAAACCTGGTGAAGACACTTGGCACCAGTGAAATCTCGAACGGGATCACACAAAACTAGTAAGCCCTTCCCTTGAAGGTGAAACCGAGGAATTGCCTGTGCTGGGGCATGATTGGATCGTGAAAATATGTGTCTTTCTCACAATGAAGTCATCTGTCAACCAGCACTGTGGCCGGGGGCAGTGTGCATCAGGCAAAGTGCTTCATCAGCCGATTGCACAAGAGTGGCAACAGGCGGCTCTATATTGGGCATACGGTCAAGGCCATGGTCAGATGCATCCTGCATATTAGCTAGTGCTCTACAGTCTGTCGGTAGATAAGAGAAACATCTGGGGTCTGCCCAGCACCTCTGCAGCTCGTCAATAAATGGAGCTGAGGGTGGGGAACAGAGCTGTGACTGAAACAGCTGTGGTCTTCCTGAAACAGGCACTCTGTGGAGTCACCTGGACAGGTGCTGCATCTAACCACAGACATGCCAAGGCCATTTTTACCACAAGCCTAACTGGTCTCTGAGCCATTCAGTGTCCTGTGGCTTGTCCCCTGCGAATTGGGATGAGATGAATGGGTGCTCTCACCTGCCCCCTCCTCGTCATATCCTCCTCCAATAACTAGGCTCTCCGAGGCGCTAGTGGAGAGTGCATCCTCCTCCTGGGTCTCAAAGGCTGGTGACAGTATTGGAGGCAGCACCCTGGGAGGAGACTGTGGTGCAGCTGCAGCAGGACCATTAGCAGGCTGTGCAGTGGGTGGTTGCAGATTAACGAGGAGAGACTTAATCTCTGCAAACTCAGAATCCAATGTATCTATCTTCTGGGCTAGGGGATCTACCTTTCTGCGCTACCTTATAACCTCCACAAATCGGACTTACAGTGCTTACGAGAGCTGGGAGACATGGCCAATGTAGGATGCGGTTGAGTGCCCAACCTGCCCTCTAGCTGGGCCAGCCTGGCTGCCCGTGCTGCAAAGCTCATGGAGCTGCAGTTAATGAAGGCCATCTCCATCAATCCCTCTCTTAAGTGGTTAACCCCCAGGCAAGAGGGACATCTCTCATGGCAATCTTAGTTCCAAAGGTGCCAGGCAATAATTACTACCCACGTGGCATTCTGCATGTGACCACTTTGCCAGGTGCTAATTGAGCACGAAGAGAGAAATATATGCACTTTGCCATGTCTCTGCAAATAATTAAAGAAATCCCCAAACAATCACCCATTTCAAACAACCCCAATCAAGAGTGTTGTGTAGCCACCAGTGGTTCCCAAATCTTTCCAGGGCAAGGCCCCCAAATGGCATTAACATTTTACCGAGGCCCCCCTTTTGCAAGATGTCTTTAAAACACATTAAAAACACAGACTTCTGAAAGATCCCCCTTTTTTAAATTAATAATTACATATTTACATTACATTAGGAATTGATTCTCTGTGTGTGTGGTTGTCTGAGAGTGAGAAAGAGAAAACATACTAGTGGGAGGGATGGGCTTGGTGGCTCCATCACAAACCTGTTCTTTATTTCTGTCAGTGCCATACACATGTCATTGTCCACATGTAGATGTGCTCTGTGTTTTGTTTTAAGAAAATACAGATTCACACAAGTAAGTTGCTGCAAAAGGGAGAAGGCATTTCACAGCCCTCTCAGCCAGGGCAGTATAGTCTTTTCTTACATGCAGCCAGTAGTAAGAAAGGGAAACAGATTCAAATTTCATTTTTAAAATCACATGAATTTGTCATCCGTGACCCTGAAAAGGAGTAAGCGGTTGAAGATGGATGGATGGATGGATGAATTTGTCATGTCAATCAGTTCCTCTTGTGCCTTTAAATTGAGACTTGCACTTACACCAGAAGCAGAGGGGTTCCTAACACAGTTTAGATGTGTGTTTTCAAGGTCAGGGAAATAGTCTCTGAAATATCCCTGTAGGTGCTGAAGGTGGGACTGTATCAGTGGAGAGATAGTGCTCAACTCACCAGATGATAGGAGCTCTTGGTGAAGTAATTGAAACATTTCTGTAATTCCCTCTTGGAGCTTGTTTGACCATAACATTATCGTCTTTGAAATAGCATGCACTTTGTCTTGCACATGGAATATGTAAGTGTCACGCCCTTGCATGGTTTGATTCAGTACATTTAGATCTGACATGTATGCAAGTTTACGAGTCCAGGCTGCATTTGTAAAACGGTCTGCCAGATGATGCTTGTCACATGAAAGAAACTCCGCAATCCCCCATGTAAATATATGCAGTTCAAAACCGCCCCCCGAGATAACCAACGCTTGTTGGAATGAAGCAGCAATCAGTCAAAACAGGCGCCCATCTCGTTGCAAAGCAGAGTGAACAGTCTGTGATTCATGGGGCGGACAAGTTGTAATTCACAACTTGTATAACGTCTTGCTAAGCTTGTCAATCCTCTTCGTGACGAGAGCCTCACGGTGTAGCATACAGTGTGTGGCAACTGCATTCGGGGCTTTCAGTTTGATACGAACGGTCACTCCCCTGCTCTTCCTGGTCATGGCTGCCTCCTCATCTGAACACATCCCCACACAACGAGACCAGTCAAGTCCATTAGATTCTATGTACTCATCCAAAACTTGAAAAATATCTCTCCCAGTGGTTCTACCTTCAATGGCTTTGCAAAATAGTATTTCTTCGACAAAACATTCCTGGGAAATGAACCTGATGTACACAAGCAGTTGAGCAGCATTAGATACAGCTGTGCTCTCATCCAGGTGAAGAGCAAAATATTCACTGGTTCTCACCTGCTCCAAAAGTTGAGTGGACACATGTTCAGCCATTTCACCAATCTGTTGGCTTACGGAAATATCAGAAAGTGGTACTGTTTCGATTTACCGAGCAGCAGCATCACCAAGCAGTTCTGTTACAATGTCTTTGATAGCTGGTAAAATCAGATCTTCTCCAATTGTGTGTGGCTTCTTGGCACGAGCTGTGGTATGATGCCAAAAATGATTCCTTCAATGCCCTTTCAGGGTCAGTAGCTTGCTGCATGAATATGGTCAACTGTCTAGCCAAATTCCCTTCTTTTAGTTTGAAAAGTCTACTGTCTTTTTGGCCTCTGTTGGGTGTTTTTGTTTCAAATGATGATGAAGTTTAGAAGGCTTTAAACATTTGTTGGAGAGAATCTCAATATTGGGGAATTATCCCTCTATGATCACTATGCACTGTGATGCAATATGGAGCAATTAAGAGCAAAAACGCTCACACTATTGCCAATAATTAAGTCAATTCAAGGACTAAATCACTGGGATGAAACACAATTAAATGAAGCCCAATCGGGGTGCGTTGCTTACTGACAGGGCTGTTTCAAAAACTTAAACAACCAAAATCATGGGGAATAACTCCATGATATGTATAAACAGAAATATACGGGAGGGGATTCCAACCCGACTTCAATTATTTAGCACTGTATCAGTGTTACAGTGACAAACAACTAACTGTTAATGAACTTTATACTGCGATTGCCGAATTAGAGCGTGCCCACTCCTGCACAGCGTTGATAGCAGAGTCAATTATCTTTCGCTGGATAGCGTACTCTCTGAAGTGAAATAATCACAAAAAAGGCTAACCACAGTCTTTGGAGGATGAAAGTTGGTAGCTCAAACCCTACTTTGGGTTACAAGACTACCAGTGGTGCTTGCACTCCTGAACCTGCTTACCAACCTGAGAAGATAACAAGAGGTCATTTCTGGGGTAAACGTGCATTTAGTACCGGGGCACATCACCCTGGTCACAGGTGACTTTATTGATATAAACACTCAACCTGCACGTACACGTGATAGACATCCAGATGCTGAAGCACCGCCTCTGGTGGTCAGTAGAAATGAAATAGAGCTTTTATTTCTAAGTTTAAGTGCCTGAACTGTTGCAGAAAAAAAAATCTAAACACCATACAAACTTTGTCTATGCAAGAAGGGAATGGATTTTCAAATTTAAGAGATTGTTTAAAATGAGGTTACTCAAATAAAAATTCTAAAATCTATGTTAAAAACTTTTGAGTAGCAGTGTACATGAGTTTGCACATACCCACGACTAGCCTCTGTTGCAAACCTGAGAAATACAGATTTTCCTGTTTTGAAATTGTACTTGAATGACCAACACGGTAATAGTTTATGTTGAAACTCTAGATTCAAGTTTATGAGACATATAGTGCAACTTTTCAACTTTCCTGTGGTGAAAATTGGTGAACTTACCAGTTATGTATTTTTAGCTTGCTTTTATCAGAGTTGTTTTTGAATAACTGTCTGATAAGAATAGAGTCAGAAATAGTTATTATTTGGTAGGTTATGGTTTCATGCTACAGTAGTAAATGTAAAGTGTAAATGTGAAAAAATATATGCCTGATGCATTACATCTCATTTTTATTTGTAATATATCAAAGGATGTGTATGCATATGACCTTTTGTGATTGTGTCTACCACAAACATACACAGTCATATTTAATAGTTCACCATCTTCTGAGCACACAAGCACACAGTTTTTGAAAATGTTTCCTCTTACCACAAATTCTCTCATTTAGCATCACCAAACAATATTGTAACACAACTAGAGCCACCACACTCACTCTCCCCTTTCTTACCCAGCACTCTCTCCCCAAGACCTCCCAGGTCCATGTAGGCTCCCTGGAACGTATCTCTCCAGTCATTATCCAGAGGAACCTCTTGCCCATTGATCATGATAGTATTACACCTACACATTCAAACATTATGGAATAAGTACAACTTTTAGCAATAACAATATGATTATTCCTATATCATTCCAGAATTATCAAGAGTTAAACAGATCAAAAATACTCACCTGTAATAACAAATATTGATTTACAGTAATTGTGCACTGTTCAAAATCATAGAATCTACAAAATGAAAGAACCCATACTGTTTTGTCAATGGCACTGATTTGCCAGTGTCAGTAGGGAATTAATTTATTATCATTATTATTTGATCAGATCAGATCAGTATTTATTGGTTGTACACTGATTTACCTGTCCAAAATCCTCTCTGGAGCGCCTTTCATTACCAGGAGATGCCCAGTTGGACTGTCTTCAATTTCATGAATAGACAGCTAGAGAGATAGGTGGAATAAAAATCAAATATATAAAAAAAAGAATTTGTGTTTTTTGGTTGAGTATTTTCTTTTTCATTATAATGGATTATTGATGGAAATGGTACGCTGGAGCATGAGCTTATGACATTCCTGTCCAATTTATGGATTTGATTTTATGGAAAATCTTTAAATCCTTACTATGAAAATATACTAATGTTACTATATTACTGCTTGGGAGTATAGATGTAAGGATATCATCCCCATAAATACTAAAAGGGCTTTGTAAATCTGGCATCCCCATTTTTTTCAATCCTTTTGAATTAATGTATTATGACTAGCCATAATTTATGCTGTATTCAATTTGCACATTGATCCACAAACAGTATTGCATAGTGTGATTGTGTATGTGCTTATACCTGAAACTTGTTGGTTGAGTTGAATGGAATTTCTCCTACTTTAGAGTTTTTCTCTCTAAATGCCTTTACAGACCCACAGGACAGCTCAACACACTTTAGCAAAGCAGACTCTGATGCATCACCTGCTGTCTCCCTCTACATAAATACCACATTAATACCAACTGTCATTAAAAAAAAAATTGACCTAATCACGAAGTCAGTATTGTAGAAAAATAAAATCCAAAGTGCTTATGAGATCACCTTCAGAATAGGAACATCTTTTTGTCCAGGTTTGAAGACAGCACGGTTGCAGAGTGCTGCTACACGTGACAGAGCATTCCAAGTGGGGGAGCTCTTATCAAAGGCCCCATTTCCTGTGAGCAAAATTAATCACACCCAAATACAAAGAATAATGTAAATGTGTAAGAATTTGAATGAAGTTCTCTACAATTAAACTAATTGGAATGGACTAGAACAGTATATCTGCACAGACACCAAACACAAAGACATAACTCATCTACAGTTAGGTTTAGCTGATTGGGTTTCTGTACCACCCTCCTTACCAACTGGTTCTCTGAAGTATAGCTCTCACCTGATTGATCCTCTGTAGTATCAGCCTCATAGATTTGGTTGTCGAACCACATGTGGGCCACAGTCATGCGGTTCTGGGTCAGAGTGCCAGTCTTATCTGAGCAAATAGTGGAGGTTGAGCCCAAAGTCTCTACAGCCTCCAGATTCTTCACCAAACAATTCTTATGTGCCATACGCTTTGCTGTCAGAGTCAGACACACCTGAGAAAAGGGAACGGAGTGAGATGAAAGAGAAAACGAGATTAATTTCAGAGATTAATAAAACACAGATTAATTTTAATGCTATTGATTTTTTTAAAATTCATTTACAGCACTGGAAAAAGAATTCCAATAAAGCTACTTTAAATTGAATTTGAGTTTAAGTGAGAGAGACAGGGAGAGAGAGCAACAGAGAGAATGTACAGCAGCAATAGAGGGAAGTGAATTAAATTTGGAACTGGAATTGCACAGGACAACAGGAAGGGAACAGTATTTATTCTCATTCTCATAGGATGCTGTTGTTTCTGTAAGACTGATGGAGAAGAATGTGTAGTATACAGACACACTGTAAACAAAAGAGTTCAATTTACACACACAACATAGACACGGAGAGTCAAGAAAAGAAACAAAGATGATAGAGATGACAGGATGCAAAGAAATAAAACAGCCATATACAGTATATTAAATATATTTCCCCCTTAAACTTAAAATCTGGTTGTGCCACCTTTAGCAGCAATAACTGCAAACAAATGCTTCTGATCACTGGAGATCTGTCTTTCACGTACTTTAAGGACTAGGACTTACTCCTATGCTTTGGATCATTCTCTTACTGCATAATCCAGTTGCACTTGAGTTTCAATTTACGGACTGAAGACCACACATCCTCCTTTAAGATTTACTGGTAGAGTGCAGAATGCATGTTTCCCTCAATTATTGCAAGTTGCCCAGGCCCTGAATCAGCAAAGCACGATCACACCGTTACACTTATACCACCATTCTTGACTGTAGATATAATTTTCTTTTTGTGGAATCCTGTGTTTGGTTCACAACAGATGTAACACAACCCCTGTTAAACAGTTACACTTTCAACTCATCAATCCACAGAACATTCTCCCAAAAGGTTTAAGGATTATCAAGGTATGTTTTAGCAAAATTCAGAGGAGCCTTAATGTTCTTGTTTGTTGGTAGTGGTTTTCCCCTCGCCAATCTTCCATGAATGCCATTTTTGCATGGAGTCTTTCTGATAGTCTTTCTGATAGGCATGAACCTTTATTTTATGCAGTAGAAGCCTGTAGGTCCTTTGTTGTTATCATTGACTCTTTTGTGACTTATGCTGGATGAGTAGTTGCTGTGCTCTTGGAGGAATTTTGGAAGATCGGCCACTTCTGGGAAGGTTCACTACTGTGCAGAGTTTTTCCATTTGGAGATAATGGCTCTCACTGTGGTTCCTTGGAGTCCCAGAGCCTTTGAAATAGCTTTGTAACCCTTCCCAGACTGATGTATTTCAATTACCTTCTTTCTCATCATTTCTGGAATGTCCTTCAATTTTGTCATTGTGTGTTACTGTTTAAGTCCTTTTAACCAACTTCATGCTGTTGAAAAAGTCAGTTTAAGTCCATTAAGTCCATGAACCCCATTATGAATGCATTTTCATAGATTTGGGGAATTAGTAATTACAGGGGCAAATACATTTTCACACAGGCCCAGTTTTTTGCTTCCATAAATAACATTAGCATTTAAAAATAGAATTTTGTGTTTACTCAAGTTGCCTTTGTTTTATCTTAGATTTTGCTTTAATTTCTGAAACAATTTAGTATGAGATATGCATAAACACAGAAGAAATCAGGATAGGGAAAATTCATTCTCACAGCACAGTGTGTGTGTGTGTGTGTGTGTGTGTGTGTGTGTGTGTGTGTGTGTGTGTGTGTGCATTAAAA
>JAOUWY010000038.1:12228458-12241221 GCA_025728095.1 Prietella phreatophila
TCCAGGCCATGTCTCAAGCTCAAGCCATGTCTCTCGTCCAAGCCATGTCCCAGGTCTCAGCAGGCCAAGCGCAAGTCTTGACTCAAGCTCCTGACATCTCGTCCAAGCCAGCTGTAAATTCCGGTCAGCAGCCCCCACGTCTAGCTGAGGACGCCGCTCGACAGCCCTGTTCAGCTGAGGACGCCGCTCAGCCTCCATGTCCAGCTGAGGACGTCGCACCGCCGAGGACATCGCACCGCTCCCAAGCGCCGCCGAGAGCATTGCACCGCCCCCAAGCATTGATGAGAGCGCCGCTCAGCAGCCCTGTTCGGCTGAGGACGCCAAGCCACCAGTCCTCAGCTGAACTACCCCCATCCCAATCACCCCTTCCCATCATTCAGGAACAAGTTGCTTTGTTTCATCTGTCCATAGGATGTTGTTCCTGAAATGTACACACAAAATCCATGGTTTAAAAAATTATAGCTTGGAAGAATTTGGCACTCAGGAAATTTTTTTTTTAATTGTTAAGGTCTTCTTTTATGAATTTTGTTTCTATTTCAATGCATGAATTAACATGAAATCAGATTATACTGAATATACAGGCAGCACCTTTGATCTGAAGCTAAGACATTTAAATATTAGATCTCTTACATCTAATCTAAAGTGCTTATTGTAAATGAACCTAATAATAGTTTTTGAGGCTTACCAATGTTTTATGACTTGTGGCAATCCCCCTTTATTTAGTCTCGTGAAGCCTTCTCTTGATTGTTGACTGACACAGATACACCTACCATAATTTCCGGACTATAAGCCGCTACGTTTTTCACATGCTTTGAACACTGCGGCTTAAACAATGATGTGGCCAATTTATGGATTTTTACGGGCTAACGAGCTTCATGCCACCTGTTACACCACAGCCAGCAGGGGGCACTGTGGCACGGCTCCTGACTGGTCACGTGACTTTGTTTTGGTTCGATTGGTTCCTGCTTGAGCATTTGGTTAAGTGTGTATAATTTGCCCCAGGTGTCCATGGTTTGGTTTATGTTTACTATTTAAACCCCTCAGTTACTGAGCACTTAGCTCAGTATTATAGTTTGTAAAGGTTAGACAGGTGATGTCCTTCGTATTGTTTGTTTCCATGCCATGATTCCAGTTTCTCATTGTCCGGTGAAGACAGTTTTCTTTGTTTATTGAGTTACGTGTTTAATAAAGACTTCGATCTGCACCTGCATCCGCCTCCAGTCCCGTTTCGCAACACCGCCAAAACATTTAGCTTCGTCACATCGAACCAATGAAATTACCGAACAGGTCACAGTGAAGCAATGAAGCTGTTCGAATTAAATCAAATGCGCTCACAGTAAAAAAAAATGCATATGATGCCGCTTTCAAGTTAAAGGCGATCGATTTGGCTGTCGAAGAAGGAAATAGAGTTGCTGCACGTAAGCTTGGCATCAGTGAATAGATGGTGAGACGGTAGCGTGAAGAACTGACTCAATGTTAAAAGACGACAGAAAAGAAGAGAGACTGAGGAAGTGTGATGAAGTACCGGTAATTCCAAGGCTGTTCAATTCCGACGCTGAAGAAGACTTTAGTAGTTTTAGTGCACAGGAGGAAGATGAGAGCCATCACTGACTTTTCCAGGTAGGCAAGTGTATTTTTAATTTTTTTTTTAACCAGCCGTGTTACACTGTTCGGAAAAAAGCATTTACAGTACGTATTTAATTAAAAGTAAAAAAATAAATAAAAAATGTGTAAATATCTCGTTACAACGTGGACACCTGCGGCTTATAGACAAGTGTGGCCTATATATGTACAAATTTGTTTTTCTTTTTAAAGTTAGTGGGTGCGGCTTATATTCAGGTGCGCTCAATAGTCCGAAAATTACGGTACTTCCTGGATGGTGTCTTTGATATTGCCAAGTGTTGTTAAGGTGTTTTTCTTCACCAGGAAAGGAATTCTACCACAGTTTTACATGGCCTTGTGTTACTGAGCTCACGAATGCATTGCTTTTAAGAATGTAGCAAGTAGATTCAGCCACATGTAAATTTTGCTCACTGATGGGTTTTGCTTTGATTTTTCAGCCTAATGATGCTTTGCATCACTGGAAATTACAGCTCTGTGGACTTTATATTGTTAACTTCACACTCCAAACGCCACACTTGAAATGAACTTTTACCCACAAGTAAAATAATGAGGGAATTACACACTTGTGCTTGGAACAACTGAGCAGCCAATTGTCCATATACCATTGATCACTTAAAAAGGGGCAACAACATAAGTGTGTAATTTACATTTATTCATTTGGCGTCATTTGACACTTTTACCCAAATGAGATACAAGATCTCTTAATTGGGTTCTAGAAGAAGTGCCAGAGTAAAGATTTTTTTTTTCTTTAAATGGTTACATGTTCACAGAAGAGGTGGGTCTTTAGCTGTTTCTTGTAGAGATGGTGACAGATACTGTGGTCCAGATTAAAGCTGGAAGTTCATTCCACCACTGGGATAGTGGACAGATAGTGTTAAGGTTCTATTAAGGGACCTTAAGCCACGCTGAGTAGGCACTACTAAGCGTCGGTCATTGATCACAGATTGTGTGAGGGAACACAAGCATTCAGGAGAAAATTACAACACTGTTCACCTGATTTGGATGCAAATATCCTCAAATAAAAAAAAATCTGCACTTTGAGCACAAATTATTTTATTTCAAATCCAATACACACTGTGGAAGACCACAAAAATAACTGTCAATGTCAAAATATTTACAGTCCTGACTGTAGTGCCTTATTGAAGCCCTTAATTACATAAACTCATATTGCACGCAGGCCGTTAGCACGACTTGGGGGTGGGGGGTGGGGGGAAAGACTTACTCTACTTGTACTTTTCATTTTACTTTTTTATTCTTCACATCAGTCATGTGACCATTTCCATGTCTTAAAATATTTAGCTTATTAAATTTTATTTAGTAAAAAGAACATTTTGTGTAGAGAACTGCAGAATGTCACAGCTCAAAAAGACCACAGAATAAGAGAAAGCAGTTTATAAAAAAAAAAAAGTTTTATTTCAGATCTTCATTTGAAACAGTATGTCCCTATGTACAATTCTGATTTGTACTTTCATTTAAAGTAATTACAGAAACAGAAAAAGGAATCATTAAATGATCGTCTACATGAGTAGTCTGTCTACATTTTGAACAGCTACATAAATCTGAGACTGCCAGAGCCAATCAGAAGGCAGGGATCAGTAGTAATCCTCTAGATCAGCCTTTTCGCCTTGATTCTGAATCTGCTGCTGCTTTCTGTAGAGATCAGATATCTGAGAGAGAGAGAGAGAACACAACCGCCAACTTAGGTTTTTCTGACCCAGAAAAACATGGAAATTTGTTTTGTACTACTGACTGTCAGATACAAAATACTTGCATATCTCAATTTGAATCAATTATGAAACTGCAAATATTTTTTAGAGTCTGCTGTTTCTTGGGGTTTTTTTTAGATTCTTAATGCACTTGCAATGTGAACATTAATGTTGCAAGCAGCGATGAACGTGCCCAGGCACCCAAGTACACATTGGAGCTGCTCTGGCAGGGGAACGCCATTCCATTTTGTTAAGCATTTATATGTTGTTAGGAGTGTATATTATTGTTAGGATGTAAAACATGTAATTTCCTGTTGCCAGCAGGTGGTGCTATGACTATAACTGAACATTGGCATGTAGATGTACACAGTTCAGGATTCGCATCAAACGTCAAGTTTGGTACAGATTGAACATTGTATGCTTGCGTTAGAACAACTTCCTCTTTCATGACATTTATAGCATGCTTTAGTATACTTAGCATGCTTAGCTAAGTGTTGCTAGCATTGTGTAACCTGTTCCTAGCATATTGCTAGCATACATATCTCTTGCTGACATATTGCTAGGGATACATCAGTGTAAAACATGTCACTTCCTGTTGCCAAAGGTGGCACTATAATGCTAAATGAATAGTGGTATGTAGATGTCTTCATGGCAGGATTCGTATAAAATATGTGAAGATTAAACATTGTACGTTTGACTTATAACTTCCTGCTTCATGGCAAAACAACCGCCACGCCCTGCATCAAAAACTCAAAAGCTGCGCAATGTCACATCATCAAAGCCTTTGGAGGAGACTGACAGAATATGAGGTAAATCCAATGAAATCTCTAGGAGGAGTTCTTCAATGTACGAGGCCAGGAACTGGCAAAATCTGAACAAAAATTTAAGAGAAAAATCAAAACAGCTGACTTCCTGTTTTATTTAGGGCATGGATTCAAGAGACAATTTTGTACATACTGGCAGATTACATGTTTACCGAAATTCATACATGTCTGAAACATAGTGTGAGGTGCACATCATTGAAATATTGTAGGTGGCGCTATAGAGCCATTTTGCCACGGTCAATTCTGGAATCTCTATCAGATGTAAATTTTCAGCAGTTCTGACACGTCTGCAAAGATTTGAGAGTTTTCAGGTATGTTTAGGCTCTCAAAAATGCAATTCATTTGAGAAAATAATCATAATAATAAACAAATAAATAAAATAAAGAGCGATAAGTGGGCCCTCACACCTGGGTGCACATTGGGGTTGCTCTGCCAGGGGAATGCAATTCCATTTTTTAAGACTTGTTTTTATAAATTTTTCTTTTGCCAGCAGATGGTGCTATGAATATAACTAAATATTGGCATGTAGATGTCCCCAGGCCAGGATTATCAAATACGTAAAGTTTGTTAGGAGTGTATCACCATGTGTAGAGGGAAAAAAAAAAGAAATTTCTTGTTGACAGCACAAGCACTATGACTGAGTACTGGCATGTAGATATCTTCAGGCTATGATTCGACTGAGCATGACGTTTTAGTAAGATTAGGCATTACATGCTTGAGTTATAACTTCCTGTTTAATAGCACTTAGACAAGTGTTGCTATCATGTTTCACCATGTTTCTAGCACATTTAGAATTTGCTGCCTCATTTGAATGTTGCTAAGAATACATTAGTGTAAAACATGTCACTTCCTGTTGACAGCAGGTGGCGTTAGGACTATAACCAAATATTGACACGCGGATGTATTGCTATCAAATATGTGAAATTTTGTGCAGATTGAACACTGCATATCCGAGTTAACAACTTCCTGTTTCCTGGCACTAATAGCATGCTTTAGCACTTAGCGAACTGTTGCTAGCATATTTTCATTTGTTGATAGGAGTGTTACATAAGCGTACTGAATTTCGTAAATGTAGGTGAGAGACATGAGGCGCACATCGTTGGAATTTTGTAGGTGGTGCTATTGACCCATTTTGTCACAGTCAATTCTGGAATCCATATCAGACGTAAATTTTTTGGGTATGGTTATGCCCTCTAAAATGTGATTCAAAGAATGAAGAACAAAGCAGAAGAACAACAAGAACAAAGAAGAACAAGAACAACCACCACCACCAATAGTGCCTCACACAAGTGGTGCTTGGGCCCTAATAATAATTAAATGTGATGAGAGGGCCCTTGGACCCTGGTGCACATTGGGGCTGTTCTGCCAGAGGAAAGCCATACATTTTTTTTTTTTTAGACTTTATATAGTTGCTTTTGAAATATTTTCCTGTTGCCAGTATGCGCCGCTATGACTATAACTGAATATTGGCATGTATATGCAAGGCTCAATTTTTTAAGAGCAATTACAAAAATTTAGGAGCAAGTTTAGTTTTTAAAGGAGATGGTAATGTTAACACGTTACAATATTACAAGTAGGCATGAGAAAATTTGAGCTGGACAATTATTACAGAATTTAGAAACAGTGTGAACCATGACAAATTTATTTACCTTCTGATAAACTACAAATATGTTCAGTTAATGTTACCGCCTGTATGCAAAAAACAGCCACCATTAACCTTTTCCACATTGTAAACAGACACAAAAAACCTTAAATGTTCAGTCTTTGAAGTCTGCCCCTCTTAAATATATTTAAAAGCTACACTATTAGCCATTTTCCAAATTCTCCAAAGCCAATTCTCGAAACCGCGCCACGTATATATCTGAATAATCTCAAATAGGATGTGATTGGGTGAGTTAATTTACCCGCCAGATGCAAAGCACTTTAGTTTAATGGTGTTCATTAGAGGTGCTACAATCAGGATTTTTACAGCCGATACTGATTTCTTGTTATCCTGATCGACCGATACAAACCTTTTTTTTTGTTTAAGCTTTAATCAGGAGGTCTATCCTAAACAGTTAAATGTAAGCTCTCTGCTCATGGTCACTGTTAATTGAACTAAAATAATATAAATAAGAATTATAGCAATAATATAAATGACAATTACTGTTGGTTAATCGGTAAACAAAACAAGCATAAAATATTTATAAAATATTTATTTTTAAATATCTTAAACAGTCCTAAAAGTAGTCTAATGAAACATTATCCTTATTAGGAAAAAGAAGGCTAAAAGACTTCTAAGAAATAGCCTGCTAAGATCTTCAAATTGATATTAAAATGCAACGCAGTAATTAAACATTTCATTTCTCCTTTTATTGATATTTCATGAATTTATTATGTCTTTTTTTTATACTAAAGGATTTATTTATAACTAAGCACATTTTTATTTCTTTACATTTTATTGGTTTTTTGTTGGTTTCTTCATCAGTTCTTTTTAGATCAGTTCCCCCAGTAGTGTTGCCATGTTTGCTAATATTGTTTTTTGTGGACTTAAATCAAAACATGAAAACTTACTTTTCTTGTGATATCTGGCAACTGTGGGCTTAAATGAAGTGAATGCGCTGTCTAGTAGAGTTGGTGAAGAGAGAGCGGCAGTGTACTGTATGTTTACAGACTAAACAGTTACTGCTCTTGATTGTAATTGGTGAGGAATTATTTAATAAAGAAGTTTGAATTACACCCACCTTGTAGCATTAGCATTATCCGCCCTACACTGCTGTTGCTACACGAGCATGTCATTTTGGGTGATCAAGAAAAGATGGCGCTGTGTGAGATCGGCAAGTTGAGAGAAGCAGGTGATGTACATGTAGGTGTGTTACTCTTCATCATAATGGCCTCTTTGCAGTATCTGCACACTTGTTTGGTTGATTGAGGTGATGAAAAGTGGTGTGAAAGTAACTTTTGCACATTTTGGACTTCCTGTAGTTTTAATTCCGACTGAATTATACAACTCCGAATAGGTCACTCGCACCAGTGCAAAATATCTTTTTTCACAGTCACACACAGTACTTTTCAGTCACAAATGCGAGTGAAATGGTCCCAATGTAGGGCCCTGATATGTCCTCAGGTCAGGACTTGTATCAAATACGTGAAGTTTCGTGTAGATTGAATATTGTTTAAGTTACAACTTCCTGTTTCCTGGCATTAATATCATGTGTTAGCAGTTGTTAGCATGGTGTAACATGTTCCTATAACATGTTTAATATGTGGATAGTGTACCACAGTATAAAACATGTCAATTCCTGTTGCCAGGAGCCATGATGACTATAACCGAATATTGGCAGGTGGATATCTTCAGGTCCTGACTATTATCAAACATGAAGTTTGGGGCAGATTGGACTTTCATGGCGAAACATTGAAATTTGTGGGACCGCCATGCTCAAGCCGTGGTGCGAAAACTCAACGTCTTCGCAATTTTACATCGCTAAGGCCTTAAGATTAGACTGATGCCGATCTGAACAAATCTCTAGGAGTTTGTTCAAGTACAAGACCTGGAAATGGCAAAAAGAGCAAAAATTGAAAAAATCTAAATGGTTGACTTCATGTTGAGCTTTGGGCATGGGTTCAAGAGACTTTTTATAGTAAGTGTTGGCATGTTATAAGTGTACTGAATTTCATACATGTAGGGGAAATGTGGAGCGAGACACATCATTGAAATTGTGTAGGTGGCGCTATTCAGCCATGCTCAATTCTGGAAGCCCTAAAATCTTTCACCAGTTCTGACGTGTGAAAAATTTAGTTTTCAGGAATGCTTAGGCCCGCCAAAATGCGATTAATTTCAGAATAGAAGAAGTAGTAGTAGAAGAAATGGAACAGATCCAATAAGGCCTCACACCATCGGTGCTCAAGCCCTACTAAAAAAATTACGAACCATAAGAAAACATTCACTGTGTGACATGAAGCAGACACAGAAGCACTCAAACATCTTCCACTAAACATGCTAATAGTTCTGTCAAAGTGCTCAACAACAGCTCACAGAATAAAATTGTATTTTCAACCTGAAAACATAATGCATCTGTACTTTGGAGTGTCTTAAGAGTTCACACTTTGATTTTTTTGGATTCTCAAAATTCGTGGCCAAAGATTCCTATAATCCTAGGCCAAAAACTATGGTCTTTGATTGTTAGTTTGACGTTCCCCGACAGCCGAGTAATGGCCGTTGCAATAAAAATTTTCCTCTGATTAAATTCTGGCAGTGTCAGAAGGCTTGAGGCACAGTCCTGTAGTGTGACTTCTCCTACTCCGTACGAGTCTTCTTGTTTGCGTCCGTTATTCGGGTCTTGACTGTTGTACAATCTGACATTCATGACAACCGAGAACCTACAGTATGACATGGCGTACAGCGGGGATCATGGTCATACAGTTTGACACACAATAGTTACAAAGGACTATTAAAAATCGCACAGTGTGCACATGGCTTTAAGGACAGTTTTTTAACCATTATGCTGCCCAAAGGGCTAACACCACCAAAATATTTCTGGATTGACTGGAATCCAAATTGTGTTCCAGTGCATTTTCTATTACCTGCACTCCTGTAGTAGCATCCTCTGGTTTCTTGTCATCTCTGATTCGAAGGAATCGAGGAAAGCGAAGGGAAATCCCTTTATCTGGGTCAACCTAGTGGACAAAATAAGCAATTCAAGACAATTCTTAATAATACTTGCAATAAAGAAAGGCTACATTGTCAAAAATCGGCTTTGCAAAGATGAAATTGGGCACTCTGTTCTCCTCTGGCCAAGTAGGATGAGTTGGACAAAAGTACAGATTCTCAGAATTAGGACAGCAAAATATGGACAAAATTGCAATATATCTTGAATTTCCCCTTGGGGATCAATAAAGAAAGAAAGAAAGTAAGTCAGTAAGTATCTATCTATCTATATCTAGGAGTTTATTTAAAACACATGGGTGAACCCTTTAAATGACAAGGTAAAAGTCTGACTTGCATAATATTGAATAAACATTCATGTAGAACATTTAATATTGCGTAGGATGCTCACAATTTTTTTGTGCAAATGAGAATGCAAATTTGCATACTGTAGCTATTGGGCATAATTAAACAATGTATTGTGCAGCCTTGCTAAAGCTTTAAATTCTATACTACTAGAGGCTGGAATGCCCTTATAAGTAGTATATACAATAAAGTAGTAGGTACAGAGTAAGAACACAAATCCTAAGTGAAACTGACCAATCCCATTGCTGCCTTGTAAACCGGAGACAATGACAAATCAGCACATTTAACTTCCCACACTTGCACAGCATCCAGCCAAACATCTGGCTCTGCTGACTGGTCCACTCTGTAGTAGGGTCGAGGCTTAGGAAGGACGTGCTCCTGAGAAATACATTTCTTTATAAGTTTGCACATTTATTACAAATGAACATCAACTAAGTGGCATTAATATCTCAAGGATAGTAGCAAATATGTAAATTTGAGATCCATTACCTTCTCTATTGCTCTTATTGTGAAGAAAATTTTAAAATTTATGTACAAAAATAAGTTTAGTAAAACAGAAACTGCTGTGAACACTACTGCACCTTTAAGAAATTGTAATGCTGCTCCAGATCTTCATCTTTGAAGCCTGTACCTATCTACAAAACCAAAGTTTGTTTAAGACTCCTTAAATTCACACACACACACACACACACCTTTCAGATATTTAGAGTGACATTAAAAATGAGGTCGACAGTCCCTACAGTCCCCTTTGAAAGTATTGGAGCAGCAAGGCCAATTCTATTGTTTTCACTATACATTGAAGACCTCAGGGTTTGAGATCAAAAGATGACAAATGATAGATCAGAATTTCAGCTTTCATTTCCTCATATTTACATCTAGAGGTGTTAAACGTAGACCATAGCACCTTTTGTTTGAACCTACCCATTTTTTCAAGTGACCAAAAATACTGATAGGAGTTTCTTGCTGCCAAGGTGTGCCCTGTTAAATTGACTAAATAATTAAAAGCTCTGAATGTCTGCTCTTGGTTTGAGCCATAGGCATCACTGTGAAGACTTTAGTTGGTGACAAAAGGAGGGGGGGGGGTCTAACAGAGCCATTGCACAAGCATTGGGCACAGCCAAAACAATTTGGAATGTCCTGAAAAAGAAAAACTACTAGGGTACTACCAACCAGACATGGAACAGGTGGGCCATGGAATACAGTCAATGACAAACATGGTTGTTTTGGGGTTTTTCTTCACAGATGCACAACAGTTAGAGACATTAACAACAACCTGTGCAGGGCAGTGGTGAAGGTATCACAATCCACCAATCAAAAAGGACTTGAAGTGCAAACATCAGCAGCAAGAATCAGTAGGCCAGATTGGAATTCACAAAAAGATTAATCTCTACCAAAGTGATGGTGTGAAGAAAGAATGGATCTGCTCATGATGCAAAACATAGCTCATCAATCAAGCATGGTGGAGGTAGTGTCATTGTTTGGCTTTGCGTGGCTGCTTCTGGAATGGGCTAACTAATCTTTACTGATGATGTAACTCATGATAGTAGAAGCAGAATAAATTCAGGAGTCTACAGAAACAATCTGCCGTCCAATTTAGTGATAAACACATCCAATCTAATTGGGAGGAACTTCTTCATGCAGCAAGACAGTGACCCAAAAAGCACTGCCAACTTCATCAGGGGGAATGGTTTGGAAAATTTTAGACTGACCAAATTAATCTCCAGATTTTAACCCAGTTGAGAATTCAATTCACCTCCTAAAGAGGAGACTGAAGGAAGAACCCCCCCGCAAAAAAAGAACAAAAACAACTGAAAGAAGCTGCAGTACAATCCTAGAAAAAGAACAAAACACAAAAGAACAATTCAAGAGTCTGGTGATGTTGGTGGATCGCCAGTTATTCCAGGCAAGGTATATGCAACCAAATTTTAAGTGTTATTTACTTTGAGACCATCTGTTCTTATAATTTTGCTCACATAAAAATTGGGTGGCCTGCCAACAATGGTGCATTGTTTTAAGTTAACACATCAGGAAATGGAAGCTGAAATTCTTCTCATTCAACTTTTGATATCAATCCCAATTGTCTTCAATGTAAAGCAAAAACAACAGAATGGACCTTGCTGTTCCAGTAATTTTATATGGGACTGTATTTACCAGCACTGACATTAAGGTGCAAAATGAGGTTTACATTATGGTTTATGCCTCAACAGAATGAAGATGACATACCAGATTTACTAATTTGGTTCTAATTTGTAACAAATGCCCCTGAAAACTTGACTAGTATAGCCAGATTAAGAGATAATTGTGTTAGCCCATTAATTGCTAACTGGAAGAGGAAGATATACCGAGACTATGAAGTTATGATCAGTGATCCATTAATGACTGGAACAGAACGTTGAGATTTTTGTCCTGTGCACAACAAAGCAAATCATGCAATATTTAGTTTAGTTAATATGGAAACAAGATCAGTTAAATCAGTGTTTCGCACCCAGGGGTCTATGGGATTGTTTCTAAAAATAATTATGTATTATATTTATGCATTATGTAAAAATGTTATTTTTGTTAAATATTTCAAAATATACTTTAAATAGATTAAATTTCCCATTAAATTTCAGGACCAATCAGAATATGCTATGGATCTACAGCTAAAAAAAAGTTTGAGAAGCACTGTACTAAATCAAAGTCCCGAAATCGCAGTGCCTGTGTCTCTGCATTAATTGGCTCAATAAATTAATAATCTCGTAGGTTAGCCGACCAAGTTGTCCTACCTTACAAACAGACTGAAACTCCTCATTCTCATCATCATAACAGCCAAGCAGGAAACCCCCATAGCTACCGGCTCTCTTGCCCTTCCCAAGATATGCACCAATCACACACAGATCCATGGTGTCCCCGACACCTTCCAGATAATCCTTCTTAAGCTGCACAGAGAAGCAGAGGAAAGAGAACAAAGGAGAAAACAAGAAAGATGAAAGATAATTTAGACACTAGCTGATGAATGTGTAGTAGCCTGGGATAACCCTTAAAAAATACTCTTAAAATGTGTAAAATGTAAATATAATTTCCAATATCCTATAAAGGATGTTTGAAGTTAATTAAAATAAATAATACTGCTATTAAACAAGGAATGCCTAGCAGGTGGATTTTAGAGTGGCTGAATAGCCTGTGGGCTATAAAGAAAGACTGCTAAAAGATATACAGTCAGGACCATCGACAGTTGTTATTTTAGCTACCTACCACACTATGTATTGTAGTTTAAATTAAAATTATATATTAATCACACAGGTAGGTATTGGCCTGCTATGTACCTTGGGTGTTTGTTGCTTTTCAATAAATACAAGTGCTGGTCATATAATTAGAATATCATCAAAAAGTTTATTTCAGTAATTCCATTCGCAAAGTGAAACTAGTGTAATGTATACATTCATTACACATAGACTGATATATTTCAAGTGTTCATTCCTTTTATTTTTGATGATTATAACTGACAACTAATGAAAACCCCAAAATCAGTATCTCAGAAAATTAGAATATTGTCAAATGGTCCAATATTGAAGACACCTGGTGCCACACTCTAATCAGCTAATTAACTCAAAACACCTGCAAAGGCCTTTAAATGGTCT
>JAOUWY010000038.1:12286523-12302386 GCA_025728095.1 Prietella phreatophila
TGTTGATATTTCTGTAAAGCTGCTTTGAGACAATGTCTATTGTAAAAAGCGCTATACAAATAAAATTGAATTGAAAAAATATAGAGGCTGACACATAAAGCCTATAATGTTTGGTCATTCCACACAGCCACAGTCATTAATTGCTGTAAATTGTAATGTAAATAAAACTAATGCTGTGTCTGAAATTGCGTACTACCCCACTACACAGTAAGTGAAAAGCAGTATGCCAGAGGGGTAGTATGTCCCAATTCTCAGAGGGTGAGAAATAGTACGCGAGAAATACCCAGATGGCTTACTGCTTCTGGTGAGATTTTGCAGTATGCAACTGATGGACACTATGCTAGTGCTGTTCAAAAATTCCATAATGCAACTGGACTGGTATGACCGAATACAGAAAAAAAATCGCTGAAGACAGAGCATCGGTTCTTTTTAAGTATTAAACCTTGGTTAAGCAGGACTTGTTTATCACTACCTGAATAAATTGTTAATTGTCACGTCTCGAGACATAAGGGAGATTAGGACAGATGCAAGTGCAGTTAGCAAGTATGCAAGTGCAGTTTTATTAAAGGAAACAAAGGCAGGTAAATCCAAATCGTAATCCAAAATGTAGTCAAGACTGGCAAAGGGTCAGGTGATCGGCAAACAGGCATAAATGGGGCAAAGCAGAAATCAAGGTCGTGGTCACAGAAAACAGGGTCAAGACACAAAACAAGAAACATGAACTAAGACGGAGAACTGGAAGCGGAAAAACCATCGTGGACTAAACGAACTAATCTAACATGAAAATAACTATATAACTATCTAACAAGGAACATGACTTAATTAATCTAATGAATCTTATATAAAACTCCATGCCGTGTACTGGGAGGCACGCGGTATATATACAATCGTTAACGTAAAACATTAAGTGCTGGTGGCTGACACCAATCTACACACACACTCGAACAACAGCCAGTGATAGAACAGGGAGGAGATAGAACAGAAACATAAGAAATGCACGGTTGTCAACATATGAAGAGCGGGCGCTCATGCACCTTGCTCTTGCACACGCATACCCTCATGCTCTCCAGTGTGCTGCCTAAAGAGGAAACCGTGACCTAACCCCCCCAGGGCTCTCCTCCCAGAGCGTCATGAAACATCTCCATTGGCGGTCCCGGCCCCCTGGGTAAAATGTCCCTAGCTGAACCAGGAGATTGTGCGGCATCCTCAGCAGAACAAAAAAGCAGAGTGACATCCTCAGTGAAACAGAAACGCAAAGTTAGTGGAACAGAAAAGCAGAGCGACATCCTCAGCGTAGCAGGAAAGCAGATCGATGTCCTCATCGGTACAGGAAAGCAGAGCGACATCCTCAGTGGCACAGGAAAGCAGAGCGACGTCCTCAGTGGAACAGGAAAGCAGAGCGACGTCCTCAGCGGAACAGGAAAGCAGAGCGACGTCCTCAGCGGAACAGGAAAGCAGAGCGACGTCCTCAGCGGAACAGGAAAGCAGAGCGACGTCCTCAGCGGAACATGAAAGCAGAGTAATGTGCTCATCAGACTCTGTAGGCTGAACTTGGTTGGCTGTGTCAGCAAATTCGGGCATGAGCAGGACTTGTTTGGTTGGGGAACTAGGTCATCCATGTCGTCCATGTCAAGCATGCGCAGAACTTGGTTGTCTGTATCAACAGACTCCGGTGTGATCAGAGCTTGATTGTTCATCACCACAACTTCAGGCATGAGCAGAACCTGCTCAGTACTGACTTTGGCATGAACCTGGGACAGGAACTTGGCATGAGCAGGGTCTGGGTTGGCCGTCTCTTGGACCTGGGTCAAGAATTTAGCATTAGCAGGGCCTTGGTTGGCCGTCTCTTTTGGACCTGGGTCAAGAACTTGGCATGAGCAGGGCCTGAGTTGGCCGTCTCTTTGACCTTGGACAGGAACTTGGTGTGAGCAGAGCTTGGGTTGGTTGTCTTGTCGACCTGGGACAATAACTTGTCATTAGAGTGGACCCCTGGAACTGAGAGCTCCTCATGGATCTCAGGCTGAAACTCTTTGGCTGAGGTCATCCTGCTGACCTCTGGTTGAAGCTCTGAAGCTGAGACCTCCTCATGGGTCTCAGGGTAGAGCTTGGGTTCTGAGGTCACCATGTTGACCTCTGGCTGGAGCTCAGGTGCTGAGTCCTCCTCGTGGGTCTCAAGCTGGAGCTCTGATGTTGCCACCTTGACCTCTAGTAGGAGCTTAGGTGCTGAGACCGCCTCATGGGTCTCAAGCTGGTGCTCAGAGGTCGCCACGTTGGCCTCTGGCTGAAGCTCAGTGGGTGAGACCACCTCATGTGTCTCAGGTTTGAGCTTTAGTACAGAGGTTGCTACGTTGACCTCTGGCTGTAGTTCTGCAGGTGCTTTTCAGCTGATGCCAGCTGCTCTTGAAGCATTCCTTGGAGCAGAAAAATGCTTCCTGGAGACCCAGCTTCATGCATGTGGGACATTGTAGCTGAGTCTCTTTCCCGCAGCCCTCAGTCATGAATCTCGGAAAAACCTCCCCCATTTTGGCCGGAACCTGATGCGTAGCTGTGGAGGCTGCCCTGTCAATCCCCTCATAATAGATGTTGAATGGCAGGTCAGCCTGGGGCATTCCACTGACTCTCCACCACAGTAAATTCAGACCGTGTAGCTGCCCTGGCTGCATGAACTCCTCCATAAAAAGTTCCGCAAACTGAGTGACATCATGGAGGGCAGAGGACATAGTACTCACCAGCTGCTCTGCCCAGTCACGGGCCGGGACCACAAAACCTGGACACTAAGAACCCGATCCACTGTCTCATATTAGGCCTAGGATACACCAGGCTGCAGAAATATAACTGGCAGCTGCAGAGGAACTCCAGCGGGTAGCTTTCCAATCCCGCTGTCTCCGGCGAGAGTTTGATGGCGTACCTTTGAGGGAACTGCACGGACAAAAATCGCGGCCAGTAATCTGAGCATTTGCCGATAAGGCGCTCTTCTGCTACTTCCATGGTATTCGTAGCGTGATGTCTCCCACGTCTTCCTGCTGCATCCATTTTTAGGCGGAGTATTCTGTCACGTCACGAGATGTAAGGGAGATTAGGGCCAAAACAACGACACTAAGACAACTTCACAAAATACTGTGGCAAAAACCAAACATGGAAGCATGGACAAAAGCATAGATAGACAATTATGTAAGACAAGGAAGCAGTACAAACAACGGCTATATATAGGAGTGCGTTTAACAGAAATGTGATTCAGGTGCAGGTGGTCATGTGACATTTTGTAGTACAGTGCAGTGGCTGATGGGAACTGAAGTCCAGAGTCACCTCCTTGATATATGACATTAACATGTTGAAGGTTTAAACAAGAAAACAGTTGTTAGTGTTTGAAACCTTTTATGTGATTTCCATTATTCATTAGCCAGCCAAGTTAACAGCAACGAATTTGCATCAGCCTGTTAACATTGACTACATTAAAGCACTAATTCAGTTAACTTTCCTGATGTGCATTTAGCCGTTCGTGTGGTTGCTTTAATCTGGTGGCCCTTTAAGTTTTTTTTGTTTATGATGACATCGAAGGTCACATGACAATACCAACATGGAGGATGTAGTGTGTCCAGGATTGTACTCATACTACATACACGTTCTGATTAGTACATACTGTTTCAATGGGCATGCAGTAAATAATGTATTGAATGCAGTATGTACTGTCACAGCACGCAATTTCGGACGCAGCCCACCTTTTTTCTGGGGGCGCTTCTGTAAAAACAATTATGGGTATAACTTCCGTTGGAAGTAATAAGTTTGTTTTTGGATGAGAGTAGATACTTTTTTTTTCTTGAAACTCTCCCAAACAACTTGTGGTGATGTAAATGAATTAGGATTGTAGTTTTGGAGACTTTCTGACCCTAAGATGCAACTAACTCTCCAGCTGTAATCCTTGGAGATTTTTGTCCACTCGAGACAATATAGATACATGTTCTCTTCCTGGTTGATTCATAACATTTCCAGTTGACTGGAACATCTTATTTATTGCCCTGATGGTGGAAATGGGCATTTTCACTATTTTCTTAGCCACTTCCCATTTTGTGAAGCTCATCAACCTTTTGCCGCACATCACAGCTATATTCCTTGGTCTTACCAATTGTTATGAATGACTAAGGGAATTTGGCCTATGTTTTACTTCATATTTATATCCCTCTGAAACAGGAAATCATTGTTGAGCAATTTCCTGATCCTAGTTACCCAGGTGTACTAAAAATAATCTAAAATATCAATGGGAATATACTTCAAATATATATTTCACATATGAATTCATATGGGTGTTTAGACCTATATTTAACAAAGATTTTTTTATAAAGCTTTGTTTGCAATTGTTTGATATAAATAAGAGCAGAGTATTTTGTGATTTTTTTAAACAAAATATCAAAAGGTTAAACAATAATTTGTCACAGCCTTCTTTGCTCATATTTACCAAGAATGCTAATATTAGAGACACTGAACTGTATGGTTCAGTGTCCCAAGCTACGTGACAACGTTTCAACTTAAATCTACTAACATGCACATATTCTTAATGGAGGAAGCCCAGAAGCCTTAGAATAAAGATCAAAATTACTTGTGAAACCTGTGATTTATTTCCAAGAAAGAGGCATGTATCATCAGCTAATTGACTGATTATTAAAGTGTTTTCTCTGATATTTATACCTTCAAATGGCTTATAAAGCACTTTTTCCAAAGCACTTTACACTGTGTCTCATTCACCCATTCACACGGTAGCACAACTGCCATGCAAGGCACTAGCTTGCCATTGGGAGCAACTTGGGGTACAGTGTCTTGCCCAAGGACACTTCAGCATGTGGAGTCACCCAGGCCAGGATTCGAACAGCCAACCCTACAATTAGTGGACAACCCGCTCTACCAACTGCGCCAACTGCTTATAAGCTAAGAAGTTTTTTGGCCAGAAGAAAAAGAAAGGGAGAAAAACTATTAATGCCACTATAAAAAGTTTGTATCATGTTTGCAAATGAACTACCAAAACCAAATTTAGGTAGTGCTTAAAAGATAAAGAATGCTCTACAGTTTTGAAGACTTTGTAAAAGTCAATAAATAATATAATAGCCTCTTTACTAATTAATTCAGAATAATGTAGAATATCTCAAATTAATCAAATTTTGTTGTATATGTGTGCCTAGCTTTAAAAAAAAAGATTGGGTGTTAGAAATAATATCAGATAAACAAAGTTTGAGTTTTTATGAATATATGGATGCTAATAACTTATTATCTGAATTTAAAAGCGTGATCGGGCACCAATTATCTAGGTGTTTTGATTCTTTATTAGGTTTGGGTATGAGTGATATGAGACCCTGCTTCACTGATTCTGCCAATTTGCCATTCACAGCACATTCTTTAAGTGAGTTATAGAGAAGTTATTTAATAAAGTCTCTGAAAACTTTAAACTTGCACTATATTATAAAGATCATCTTTAGTAAAAAGGTTTTTCACAGAGCTTACTGTTGTTATCATTAATTTTGGGAATTGAATCCTACTAAAGAAAGTGGATGAAGCATGAGGGTTAAATACAGTGGAATAAAGTTTTTGATAAAACTCAGGAACATGAGGATATCAAATAAGGGTCATTAAGTATATTATTAATTATGTAAATATTGTTAATGTAAACTGATGAAATTTTCTTATTGTTTGCATGTTTCTTTTCTAGGCCAAAAAAATAAGCAAAAATCTTCTCTCCAAACTCAAGCCATTTCTCTCTTAACCAGATAAACACATCCCTTGCTTTTTCTAGATAAATGTCATCCAGTCTCTTTTGTAAAATATATAGACTCCTTGTAACCATCACTAAGAATTGTGTTATTCAGGATCTCATTAATCTTTTTCATTAAATTTGAAAATTCCAAATTTTTTCCAGCATTTCCTTTTTTCTAAATTTAATAAAAGAATTTTCTTCATTCATACTTAAATTGCTCCCATTTAGTGATAGCCATTTTCTCTGTCACATCACAGCAAACCAGTGACTACATTTCCCATCCTGCACTGCGGGTTACAAACATGGCTGCCATGGACTGCAATTCCCAGAACACTCACATTCATTCTAATCACACACCTGCATCCAATTCACAGCACTCACAACCACAGTATAAACAGACTGGTTCTACACAATGACTCTGCAAAATATTATGCTCAGTTGCTTAGTCTGAGATGTATTTACAAGACTTATATCGTGTTTGCTGTTCTGGTTATTGACTTTGTTTACTCTGTTGATCTTGATTCTCTGCCCTGCCTAGTTTAGCCTGTTTGCCTGATTGTTTGACCTTAGCATGCCTTGTACTTTGATTTCTGCCTTATCCTTTGGACTTCTTATTGTTTGATTAAACTGCCATACCTGCACTTGCTTCTGTCCTGCACCTACATTACGTGACAGAATACTTCACCTCAACTTGGAAGCAGCAGGAGAGCAAGGAGAGTGTCATACCAGAGTACATGGAGATGTCTGGCCACCCTTCATGTCAGTCCAGTTTCCCCAGTGGACTGCCATAGACCTCCCAGATACGAATTATGGATTGTGTGACTACCAGAGGCAGTTCATGTTCCACTCCCGAATGTATTTTCCAAAGTCCTCTCAAACCCCAAGCTGGACAAGAGGCAATGGCTTGGGTTCATTTTGTCCCGGCTTTATGGCATGGCTCGTAAATGGGTGGAGCATCTGGCCAGTACAGGGTCAAGTGACTGCAACAATGTAAATTTCTGGGATTCAGCTTTAGTTTCATTATGATGTGCTTATGGTCTACTAATGCATCATGTGTGCACACCATTTTGTCGAATATAAATGGCTTGCAGCAACTATTGGATAAATTCCTGCCTCTCATCCATTAGCCTAAACTCAGAGAATGTGTGAAGGTGAAGCACTGTTGTGTACAGCGTCGACATAGCGGCAAATGACAGTTGTCCTGAGTCAAAACAATGCCCATGGCCATATAAGGTAATTTTAATTTCATGTTATCACATTACTTCATATTACATGCTCATTCAAATGTGTAAATGATGGTAGAAGGGGCAGACTGTACACTTGTGGCATCTAATATTTTATTTTATTCCATGGACATTCAAAAGAATGTAGGGACAAAAGTGTAAAATGTGGTTGATAAGCATGATCAGGCAGATCGACATTAATACTCGTCATATTCCAGTCTGGTCAGAACTCAATTTCCCAAGAAGCAACATTCTTCCGTGCCTCATCCCATCAATACGTGACAATAGTTATCATGGACCCTTCAAGAAAAATAATACAATCAAAATGGTAGTTATGCTAATTAATTATATTAAATATTTGTTTTTAAAAAACAGAGAGAAAAAAAACGTTAGCAGCAGCATTTTTAGTAAGCTGGTAATGCCATACCAAATGTTGTGAAAAGAAATTATGTTCTAAACGCAACAGATCTATTAAATCTAGCTTTCTTATCTTCCTTCCTTGTCTTTTCCACCAGTGGCCAAGTCTATTTTTGACTCCTTGTCCTCTTGTCAGATCTTCCATAATACAAATTATTTTGTTTCAAAAGTTTGGATTGTTTGGCTGCTGCCATATTGCATAGAAATTGCACGATGAATAAAAAAAACAAGGATTTGCGTTACCAGACTTTGGACCGAGCTGATGTGTGATGCAAACCATGTCCTGAATTCAATTCAATTTTATTTGTATAGCGCTTTTTACAATAGACATTGTCTCAAAGCAGCTTTACAGAAATATTAACATGGTATACAGATATTAAAGGTGTGAAGACACCAGTTTAAGTTTAGCAGGTGGAATTTTCCCGCATTCATCTATTATGCATTTCTTCATCTGTGCAACTGTACGGGGCCTTCGATGCCTTATTTTGTGCTTCATAATGTGCTACACATTCTCAATTGGAGACAGGTCAGGACTGCATGTAGGCCATGCTAGCAACTGCTCTCTCTGCTTATGCAACAATGCGCTTGTAATCTGGTCAGAATTTGTTTGGAATTGTCCTGCTCTTGATGGCAGCTTATTTTGCTCCAAAATGTTTACATATCTTTCTGCATTAATGGTTCCCTCACAAATGTGCAAGTTACCCAAGCCATGGGCACTGACACACCCCCATACAATGACTGACACTTTTGGACCTGTTTGGATGGTCTTTTTCTAGTTTGGCCACAATGGACACAATGGCTGTTTTGTAGAAAAACTATTTGAAATCTTGAGTCATCGGACCACAAAACACGATTCCACTGTGTTACTGTCCATCTCAGATGAGACTGAACTTGGAGAATTCGGCGGCATTTCTGAGAAGTGTTGATGTATGGCTTCTGCTTTGCAAAGTAAAGCCTTGCATCTGTGGCTACAACACCAATGGTGTTGCCTGACAAAAGTTTACCAAAGTATTCCCGAGCCCATGTCAGGATATCCATTAAAGGTTTTTAAGACAGTGACGTCTAACTTATCAGAGATCATGCACATTCAGAAGTGGTTTTCAGATTTGCCCTTTATGCACTGAGATTTGACCTGATTCCGTTGGTCTTTTAATTATATAGTGCATTGTAGATTTAATTTGTGTTTGCGGAATGTTGTTCTCAAAGTGTTGGATTATTTGCTGATGCGTCCGTTGGCAGAGTGGCAAGTCTCATCCCATCCTTGTTCTTGAAAGACTAGGCCTTTTTTGGTGGCTCCTTATATACTATGATTAGATGATGATGCCTTACCTGTTACATGTTGCCTTCTGTTTTCAACTTGTCACATTGATATTAGTCCTAAATTGCCCCTGTCCCAATTTTTTTGGAATGTGTTGCATGCATCAATTTCAAAATAAATGTGTACCTTCAAAAAAAAAACTATACAGTTCATTAGGTAAGACATCAAATTGTCACAAATCATGACGGAGCTCATAATGGGGCGGATGCAAGCGCATAAGAACGAATAGGGTTTATTTACAAATAGACAAGCAGACAAATCCAAGACATAATCCAAATGCGTAATCCATATACAGGTGAAGGTCAGGCGAACGGCAAACAGGCATCAATGGGGCAAGACAGAGATCATAAACGTGGCACGGAAAACGGGGTCGAGAAACAAACGAAAACATAAACATGAACTAGGACGTGAACGTGGATCTGGGAGCGGATAACCCAGCGTGAACTACGACTAACAACAAACATGAAAGCACATTCAATTAACCATGCCATGAGTTGCACGGCGCGTGTATTTAAGCCGGCATGAATCAACTTAAACAGTTTCCAGCTGATTACAATCCCAACACATGTGGGGATACAACCTATGACAGAGAAGGGGCGGAGACATGACGAACATAAACAAAACACACGTGCACTCCCAGCCAATGACAGAAACAAAACAAAACGCACATGTCGAAATGTTCTACAAACAAGCGCTGCTTCAAGGGGGAACCGTGACACAAATACCTTGTCTTTATACATTTTATGTTTAAATACAAGTCAAAGTACATTTACAAACCACTCCTCTTTTTTTTACTAGATTTTTCCATACTGTCCCAACTTTTTCAGAAATGGGGTTGTATATCTCATAATAAATAGTTTTAAACTAAATAAAACATAAAAAAAGGCAACCTGCATAAACACACTACAGTTTTTATTTGTTTATTTAATTATTGAAGCAAAAAAAATAAAGTTATCCAACACCTATTGCCCATGTGACTGCCCCTTAAACTTACAATCTGGTTGTGCGACCTTTAGCAGCAATAACTGGATAGGACTAGGATATACTTCTATGTATACTTCTATACTTCTATACTAGGACTAGGATATACTTCTATGTATACTTCTATACTTGGACTAGGATATACTTCTATGCTTTGGATCATCGTCTTGCTGCATAATTCAGTTGTGCTTGAGATTCAATTTAGGAACTGAAGACCGGACATTCTCCTTTAGGATTTTCTGGCAGAGAGCAGAAGTAATGTTTCCCTCAATTGCAAGTTGCCCGGCCCCTGAATCAGCAAAGCATTCCCACACTATCACACTTCCACCACCATTCTTGACCATGATATGATGTTCTTTTTGTGGAATTTTGTGTTTCATTTTTGCCAGATGTAACGGCACCCGTGTCCTCCAAAAAGTTCCACTTTTGACTCATCAATCCACAGAATATTCTCCTTAAAGGTTTGTGGATCATCAACTTGTATTTTGACAAAATTCAGCTGATTCAGCTTCAGATTATGTTTCAATATTTTATCGGAAGCTGCTCAGTAGAGGATGATTGGGATTTGGGATTTGGGATCAGTAAATTAAAGGACAATAAATCTCCTGGTAACAATGTTTTTTTTGCAGAATTCTACAAGGAATTTCAATAACAATTATGTGAGTTTTTGCTGTGTGTTTAACGAAGCTACTCTGCGAGTTAGCATTATCATTATGTTATGGACTGATCAGTTTGATACCAAAAGCTAACAAGGATACTAGTTTACTTGCTAAATGGAGACCAATTACATTGCTTAACAATGATGTTAAAGTGTTTGCCACTATTTTTGCAGGAAGATCGAAAAAAATGCTTAAAACAAATAATTAATGATTACCAATCAGGATTCATGAAAGGCAGACATATAAATACTAATATTAATTTGGTAATAGATTGAATTGATTATAATGAATATGCTGATCATGAAATTTGACATTTTTTGTAGATTTTATATAAAGCATTGGACACGGCTAACCACAAATTTATGTTTGAGACTTTGAATTTTTTTGGCTTTGATAATTCCTTTAAAAGGCCTTTTGTACTCTATATAATGGGTGTAATAGCTCAGTAAAACTTACACATGCCACTACCCCTAGATTTATCTTAGAAAGAGGCAGGGGTAGGGATATCGCCATAATTCCATATCCCAATATCTCGGTTTTTGTTTTTACTTGTAACTCAGACAATGACTCTTTACATCAACAAGTAAACAGTAATTTTCAAGGAATTAGGATTTTAGAAAGAGAAATAAAATACGGTCAGTTGGCAGATGATACAATATTTGTTAGAGAGTCATTAGAAATTAAGTGTAATTGATTTTTTTGAATAACTTTTCTTTGGTTTCAGGGTTAACATTAAATTTGAACAAATGTGAGTTGTTTCCACTGAAAACTTTTTGATATTAATGGCATCCCTGTAAAGAATATAGTTGCATATGTAGAAATCAAAATATGCAAATATGAAAAGGAAAGGAGTCAGCTAAATTTTCAACCTGTAGTTCAAAAAGTTTATATAGATTTAATTTATGGTTAATGAGAGACCGTGTAGGGTAAATTAGCTGTTTGTGTTAAACCGTTGTATTCTCCACCATTATATGTAACGAAAATTAGCTGTTTAGATTGCCCTATTGTATTATTCACCAAATATGCAGGATAGACTATCAGATCAGCTTGAAATGGGAAATTTGGCTACTCAAGTACTTCTGATCAACTATTTATCCAGCGATAAATTGAATTTAGCATATTCATTAATTATGTATTAGATATTACGTACTTCAGTGGCCTCTGGCAATAATATCCTAAATACAGTGAGACATCATTTGAAGAGTGGGGTACAGTGGGACATCATTTGCATGAAGCAGGATCTGCAATTCAAGGCAGTGACCCTTGTAAACAAACAAGACACGAGTGTCTAAAAACAGATGAGACTTTATTGAATTATTCTATGACACAGAAACTACTCTAACACACACACACAAGCAGAGGTGAAAGTGGTTTAACAGAATGAATGAAGCTCTGAGTCTATAACAAAAGATGTCATTTCACAGACCATGACCTGAACAACCAACAATGTTATCAATCTGATTTAGCTTCTTTAGTTGTACAAAACAGTAAACCTAAAGTGCATAAAACATTATTTAAATAAAATTATACATAAAAACACGCCTTTCATGTCCACAATATTCAAATTACGGCTAAACACAAGGTAGCGCTTTTCTGGTTTTCCGTACAAGGCGAGGACCTGCAGGTTATCTTATCTCTACTCAAAAACTCTCAAACAAAATATAAGTCTTAAAAAATATAAATCTTAAAATGTCAGCAAGTTAACACACACACCATACCCATGACAGTCAGTGTTACTTCCACTCGAAACATATATTTGTATATGTTGGTGTAAGCTATCTAGTTTAGGTGAGTCCAAGAGTAACTTGTCTCTCAACCCACTTGTGGCATTCTGGGGGGTTGAGTTATGGTTTTACTGCAACATTCGTCCAGGTGGCCACCCTGATATAGGCCTCTTGTGTTTACTAATGTGTTTAATGTGTTTGTCCGTCCACCCCGGAATTGTTGGCACCCGTGCTGACAGCATCTTTGGATTATGGTTTGAATGGTCGAGGGCTGTTTAAATAGAATGTCTTGTCTTTTCTTGTTATCATCTCTGCTGCCTGGTTCGAAATGATAAGAATTCACTTATCAAAAACTGAATGTTTATCTTGTCTGCTCTATCAAGATTTTCTGTAGAAGTCCATAATAACATTATTAGCCCTTCGGACCCTGTGCCCATTACAATGGGTATCACATGTCAACCCATGTGTTTTTTTTTGCTTCTGGAGCACTTCACCTAGTTTAAAGCCTGCAGTCCATGAGATTGTACGTTTGCCATCCAATCAAATGGCACTATAGCTCTGCATGTTGTAATTTGGGGGAAAAAACCCCCCAAAAAACTCTACACTGAAGAGAAGCATGGCATGACTTCACTCCAAACACAAAAGTAAGAAAATTTCCATGAACTCTACTTTGATTAACCCAAACAATACTTACTTTTCCTGTTCCAAAACACCTGAGGAGTAAGTGTAATCAACCTCCCATTGGTAACTCGGAGTTAACGTGCACTGTGAGCCCATAAAGACATTGGCTGTGTCTGAAACAGAATATCTACCTACTATACAGTATGCAAAAAAAAAGCAGTATGCAAGAGGGGTAGTATGTCAGAATTCTAAGTAGGCTAGAAATACCCAGATAGCGTACTGCTTCCGTTATGCAACCGATGCATCAAACAATCCCATGATGCAAAGGAACTGTTACGGACGAGCTCAGACAAAAACGTGGAAGACAGTATTAAACCTTGGTTAAGCAGGACTTGTTTAACAATACCCAAATAAAATGTTAACTTGTTTAAGCTTTTTGTGGTTATGATGACGTCGAAGGTCACATGACAATGCTAACCACCTCTGCTGTGACAGGGGTACAAAATGAAGATGCTGGGAGGCATAACATATAATGCATTTTTATTTATTTATTTATTTATAAGATGTGTGATTATTTAAACTTTGCCATTGTCCCCTTAAACATTATGGCTGGGGATGCCTTTACAGAGGAGGGTCCATCTACCTCCACACATAATTTTGGCAGTGTAAGAAATTGTTTGCAGTTGTCCTGATTAAAAATAGTTGGTCTGTGTATGTATTACAGACATTTATTTTATCAATCATATTGAATTATCATTCTGTCTTCCTAGCTGCCTGCAAAGGATCTGTAGAAGGTCCATCTTCAAATGTAAATTAGAAAAAGTGACCTGGAGATGGACCTTCTACAACAAAAAAGGTGAACATAAAAAATGCCAGGTTTGAAACTGAATTGCTAGCATTACGCAAAGTATTTGCTTAGTAATGGTTATTCTGTAATTTATTGCTGAATTTTAAAGCAATAAAACAAATGTATTTTTCAATTACACAAAATAAAGAAACAATGAACCACACTTGAATGTTTACTTTGTGCAGTAGTCTTTTAATTAGAATTTATTTCGGCAGATCTCAGTGGGAAGTGTCACATATTACCTAGTTAGTGTAGACCAGTAATTAGTGCATTTAGTTCCTTAAACCTTGATTCAGCACCCAATATTACCTGCACATTGATGCTATGGAATGACTTCCTATTAATATAGTCTCCTACATTGACTGAAGGAGCTTTAATGGAAATGTTAGTTCCATCAATCACATTTGGGAAACCTGAAATTGCTAGGGAACTGCACAAAAGTGTGGAATAACCGTTCGAGTGCAAGGCATAGAGTACAAACAGCCATACACACAGTTGCTTTTCCTACATGCTATGCACTGCCCATGTTATATATAAAACTCCCTCTGGTTTAAAAAAAAAAAAAAAACAGGACTAAGGGCAATGCATAAAATCTGCTCTGTGTTAAGCGCTGATCCACGGTGTGTCACGTTGGCGATTCACGTGAAAAATGGGAAAGCTCACTAAATATTCATCCGGATGTAAAAACACATCTACAGTGGGGGAAATAAGTATTGAACATGTCAACATTTCTTTAAGTAAATATATTTCCAAAGAGGATATTAACATAAAATTTTCACCAGACATCAGTATTAACTCAAGAAATCCAGAAATATAAAGAATTCACAACATTAAAGTCCTTAATTAAAGTTATGTGTAATAAAGTAGAATGACACAGGAACAAAGAATTGAACATGCTAAAAAAAAAGCAGTTCTGCAAGGCAAGGAACCAGCTGAAATCTGTCTGTGATTTTAACATCTCATGATGGGTAAAAGCAACAAGCTCTCCCAAGACCTTTGCAACTTTATTGTTGAAAACATATTGATGGAATCGGATACAGACATATTTCAAAACTTCTGAATTCTCCAATTAGCACCATTGGGGCCGTTATCCGCAAGTGAAATCAACACCACTCCGTCATCAACCAGCCACACAGAAGCTCGTCACAAGATTTCTGGCCAGGAAGTCAGAAGAATAGTCAGAAGAGTACCCAAGAGCCAAGGACATCTTGGAAAGAGCTCCAGCAACACTTGGAGGCAGCAGGTACCATCGTCACAGAGAAAACAATGGGCAATGCACTCCACTACTATGGTCTCTATGCACGCTCACCCCATAGGACTCCATTACTAAAAAAAGGCATATTGAAGCTTGTTTAAAGTTTGCTACAACTCATTTGGACAAGGATAGGAAACACTGGGAGAGTGTAGTCTGGTCAGACATGAGCAAAATGTAACTTTTTGGCTCTCATACTACACACCATGTTTGGAGAAGAAATGGCAATGCACATCACCCTTAAAATACTATAACTACAGTGAAGTGTGGAAGTGGAAGCATCATGATGTGTGGGCCTGTTTTCATCGCATGGTACTGAGAAATTCTTGAGAAGAATCTGCTGCCATCCACCGAGATGATGATGAGACGTGGGTGAACATTCCAGCAGGACAACAATCCAAATCATACAGCAAAGGAATCTCTCAATTGGTTTCAGATTTAAAAAAATCAAGGCATTAGAATGGCCCAGTCAAGATTTAAAGACAATATGTTTAGAATAATGGGCCAAAATCACACCTGAATACTGGAACCATCTTGAAGTTTTCATTACAATCAAAGGCTTCTCCACTAAATATTAAATAAATTTCAGTTAGATTGTTCAATACTTTTTCATGTGTCATTCCACTTTATTACACAACTTTATTTATGGACTTTAATATTTGAATTTCTTTACATGTGTGGATTTCATAAGTTAATACTGATGTCTTGGGAAAATTTCCTGTGAATAGGCTCATTGGAAATATACTGATCAAAATGTTGATGTGTTCAATACTTATTTCCCCCACATGGTCTTATCGTCCTCTCACGGCAAAAAAGATATTACATAATCTGTGCTTCCTTGTCTACAGGACATTCTTCAAAAGGGCACGCTATGCTCCGTCAGCTCTCTGAAACAAAGTAACCCTGGAACATAAACTGCTTCAGAGCAGGTTATGTTCAGAGAGTAAGTGTCACAAATGTTACATTCCCATGACGTAAAGGAAGATAAGGCGGATGCAAACACGGTATGAACGAGAGTTTTATTTAAAGAGACAGGCAGACAAATCCAAATCGTAATCCATAAACATAATCCAAAACAGGC
>JAOUWY010000038.1:12437107-12447835 GCA_025728095.1 Prietella phreatophila
ATTTAGCCACGCCAATCAGCCTACCATGCATGTCTTTGGACTGGGGGAGGAAACCAGAGTACCCGGAGAAAACCCCCTCAGCACAGGGAGAACATGCAAACTCCGCACACACATGGCCCCAGCGGGAATCGAACCCTGGACCCTGGAGATGTGAGGCGAACGTGCTAACCACTAAGCCCCTAGGTGTGAATGAATGTGCAAATTCTATTAACTGTTTATATAGTGTTTTTATTTATATAAAATAAATATATTTCATATATTCATATGGAAACCTTGAGAGGAAACAGACTCAAAAGGGGCACCATCTTCATCTGGGTGACAGTGGATAGTGTGATTATAAATAGTTTCAAGTCTATAACTCTAAACTATGGCATCAAATATGCTAATTATGTTAACAGGAACTTGAGTATGAGGATATTTTGAGTTTAAACTTTAAGTCTATTGTATCCAGCTGAAGTTATTAATTGTTCAATGATGAGACTTTAGTGTAAACTGCTCTTAGCAATTACAGTCCTACAGACAATCTGTGATAGCATCCACAGTAATCTCATGGTGATTTTTAGACTGTCCATGTGGGGCCATTCTCAGTAACAGCAGGTGAATTTCAGGTGACTAAAGCTTAAAGCAGAAGTGGGACATGAGGAAGGCTCAGGCGCTTCCGGATAGCAGAAAGTGTCAATATCACGTCAATGTATGTACATACAAATGTATGTGTAGGGATGTTATAAGGCCTCCACCCACCAGGGAGACCTGTAGTTTCTTTGTTCCTCATGGTTTGCTCTGAGCCCTTCATTAGAGTACTGAAGCTGTTGCTAGGCAACAACTTTGTGTTCCCCTTATGAAGGTAAAAAGTGATCTGTTTCTCTGTAGTAAGCTGATTGATATCTCTATTTCTGTTTGCCATCCAAGTAATGTAGGATGATTATTTTACTTTTAAGATATTAGTGGAAGTCTGTGTTTTGTTCTCAGCAGTGGATGATTGTTTAGATGTCATTTTTTTGTGTGTGCGTGTGTTTTGGAAAGGACCATGTGGCTCATGACATTTACAATGTAGTAGATATATCAATTGTAGCAGTAATTTAAGAAAAAAAATGATAAGAAATGCATTGCAGAGAGACCATGTGAGATCACACAACCTGGTCATCTAAACTGTGTTTAATTGCAATATTCCTTATGGCATTTTGGGGACATTATA
Organism: Prietella phreatophila; assembly: GCA_025728095.1. Classification (NCBI taxonomy): domain Eukaryota; kingdom Metazoa; phylum Chordata; class Actinopteri; order Siluriformes; family Ictaluridae; genus Prietella; species Prietella phreatophila. Next base: position 12,438,303 of record JAOUWY010000038.1, read on the forward strand.
ATATCATTTAGGTTTAGGAAACATTTACAGTATATGTTGCAATGTGTGTTCTTTCATCCCACATATACCTACACCAACACAATGTTTTCTGTATATTGTCTGTTTGTGATTTAGTATAATATATTAATTTATTATTCAATCCCTAAATCCTCAGCAGTTCTTTTGAAAGAACGTATGATGCATTAAGTGTGCATGATTTGTATGTTTTGTATGGTTACTGAAACCATTCTGTCACATCAAACCAACTGTCACAGCTCCGTCAGATCAGAACTCCAGACCCCAGAATGCAACACGCACCTCACACACACGCATGCGCTCAACATCCCCGGAGTTCTGATCTGAGACACCTGTTACCAATCACACACACATACACACACACACACACACATCCTCCACTAGTATTTAAGGAGTCACTCGCCTCGGATTCATTGCAAAGTATACGCTTAGCAACCGTTGTTTCTCTGCGATACCAAGCTGTTCTACGTTGTTATTACTCCCTGGTTCTTCTCGACTACTGCTTAAGGTTTTTTGACTACGCCCTCGTCTCGTCCTGTTTATCCTGTTAGCCCGATCGCCCGACCCTTGCCTGTCTCGTTGACTTACGCTGCCCAGTCATTGACGGATTTGTTGCTTTCCCTCATCAGCCGCTCCTGCGCTTGTGCCCTACCGCAACCTGGTGACACCAACCTGCAGAATTGCTGCTATAACTGGAGGAGTTTTGTTTTTTTCACCACTCTGTGTAAACTTTAAAGACTGTTCTGCATAAAAAATTTTTTTTTAAAAACAACCCAGTGTCTGAAATACTCCAATCAGCCCATCTGACAAGAACAACCATGCCACAATCAAAGTCACTGAGATCACATTTTTTCCCCATTCTGTTTGATGTGCTCTGAGCAGTCCCATCAGGCCTTTGTTATGGCAAAACTGTCCCATTTCATGTTGAACAAGGGGTGGATGGCAATTTTTTATCCCGATTGTAGAGGAAAAGAACCATCTGTAAAGATCTTTGTTTGGGAGTCATGTACAGCATCATGATGAAAATTAGTTAATTTAAACACTCCCTCTGGAAGCAACAGCTACTCAGGAGATGCACATTGGGAGCTTCATTAAATGGGTTTCCATGACCGAGCAGCTGAACACAAGTCTAAGATCACTATGCACAATGCCAAGCTTTGGCTGGAATGATGTAATGCACGCCACCACTGGATTCTGGAGCAGTGGAAATATGTTCACTGGAGTGATGAAATATGTAACAGTACAGTTTGGAGGAGGAATTATGCTCTGGGGCTGTTTTCAGGGTTTGGGCTAGGCACCTTCCAGTGAAGGGTAATGTTAATGCTACAGCATACGCAAAGATTTTAGACAATTGTACATATCCAACTTGTGGCAAAAGTTTGAGGAAGGCCCTCTCTGTTCCAGGATGACTATACCCATCTGCACAAAGCAAAGTTCACAAAGACTTGATTTGCCAAGGTTGGTGTTGACAAACTCAAGTAGCCTGCACATAGCACTGAACTCCACCCCACTGAACATATTTGAGATGAACTGGAATGCTTACTGTGCATCAAGCCTCCTCCTCCAACATCAGTGCCTGACCAATGCTCTTCTGGGTTATATATACATATATACTTGGTCATTTATTTATCGAAGAAAATGATACAAAATTACATATCTGTAAATGGCAAAAGTATGTGAACTGCTTGCTTCAGGTCCTTCCACAAAATTTCTTTTGGATTAAGGTCATGACTTTGACTTGGCCATTCCAAAACATTAACCATTCTTTGGTAGAATTATTTGTGTGCTTAGGGTTGTTGTCTTGCTGTCTTGCTGCATGACCCACTTTCTCTTGAGATTTAGTTCATGGACAAATGTCTTGACATTTTCCTTTAGAAATCGCTGGTATAATTCAGAATTCATTATTCCATAAATGATGGCAAGCTGTCATGGGCCAGATGCAGAAAAACAGGTCCAAACCATGATACTACCACCATCATGTTTCACAAATGGGACGAGGTGATGTTGGAATACATTGTTATCCTTTCTCCAAACATAACCCTTCTCATTGTAACAAAAGTTCACATTTAGTCTAATGTGTCTAATTAGTCTAATGTTCTTTTTGGAGAACTGCGGATTTCTCTTTTCAACACTGCCATGAACACCATTGTTGTTCAACATTTTCCGGATGATGAATTCATAAACATTAACATTAGACAATGTGAGAGAGTCCTTTAGTTGCTTAGAAGTTATCTTTGTTGGTCAGCCACTACTGGGGAGGGAAATAATGTTCTTGACCTTCCTCCAATTGAACATAATTTGTCTGACTATGAATTGGTGGAGTAGAAACTCTTTAGAGATAGTTTTGTAACCTTTTCAGAAAGCTCCTTTGTTTGTGGATTGATATACTGCCACAAAAATGTGTTGTGAAGATCAGACTTTGCTTGATACCTGCTCTTTAAATAAAACTTTGTTGCCATCTCACTCGTGACTGTGAAAATGCTTTCACCTCCCTTTGACTGAAAACACTGAACTTTTCATTTCACCTTCAAATTAACTGCTAATCCTAGAGGTTCACGTATGTTTGTCACTTACAGATATGTATTGTTGGATCATTGACAGTAAATAAATGACCATTGTTTAATTTTATTCAGTGATACATGTCTCTTTAGATGAATACAGATTTTTTTGGTTTTGTTATATTTTGTTTTTAAGCAAAATGCAGAATGAGAACTTAAAATGTGACTCGAGTAGTTTGCTAAATGGTTTCCAGTTCTCTTTTAATATCCATTTTCATCTGAGAAAATTGAACAGCTAGCAAAGTACAGATTTTATCTAAATATTGAGAACATGGACAAATGCTACTGGCAAATGCTCTCTGTACAATTGCCCAGTTGAAAAATAGACAATAGTGAAATATTCAACTTCTAAAAGTTTCTTTCTAAAAGCAGGCAATACTGGTCAGCCTAACAAGCCAGTGAGGAATATGGTGAGACATAAGCCTTATTTAACTGCACAGAAGCATAAATCTAATATATATGACAATAGGCATTGCAAGGTTAAATTTAAATAGATAAAATTATATTTAAATAGACTCACAGTCCACTTTAAAAGAAACATCTATACACCTGCTCAGCAGTTAATCAATCAGCCAATCATGTGGAATCATGCAAATAATGGTGCAAAAAAACATCCTGTGAGTGCAGGGTCTGCAGGAGGAGAGACCTTGTTTATGAGAGAGATCAGAGGAGATAGACTGAGCTGACAAGATATTTATGCAGAAATTTAGAAAAATTTAAAGGGCACACAAAGCACCACTGTAAAATACAGCAGTGCAATAATTAAAAAATCACTAGGTAGTGAATATATAATTTATTTTTATTAATTTCTTCACTGTCTTTAAAGCACTTTGTAAACTTTATTCACACCTAGGGGCAATTTATCTAAACCAGTCCACCCAGTGCCATGGTTTTTGGGAGGTGGGAGGAAACCACAGAACCTGTAGGCAAACAGGGGGAGAACATGCACAGAAACTCACCACAGACTGAAACTTGAGATTAGCATCAAACTCAGGACTCTGGAGATGTGAGGCAGCAACTACCTGCTGCCCCACCATGCCACCATTATAGAAAGATGCTGGATTTCCTCTTCTTGATAGATTCACAGAGCACAGATTGTAGTCTGCCTTGTTTTGATCATTAATCATGAAATAGTTCATGATTGCTGCCATTTTGTTTTTTCTATTTATTAGGGTAACAACATCACTAAGCATAGTATCACCTTGTATCTGCTGTTGGTATCGAGGCATGTTTTATGCTATGCAACTATAGGTTGCACAATAATGATATTGTTTAAAATTTACAGTATAAAGAAAGTAGTTTGGGATTTGAATGCATGTCTAAGGAGTATAGAAAAATAGTCACAGTCCATAGATCAAGTGCATCAGACCACATGAGGACACATTTTTAAATTGAAACTTTCAGAGTATACTCACTATCAATTTCTAGAGAGACCCTTATAATGACAGCTGCTAATCCATACTTCTTTTTCCACGATAAGTAACTGGGGAATGGTATAATGCACAGATGTTTAACAGATGTTAGAAAATCACGAAAGAGTTTATTTAAGTGTTATTTTCTGGACACTTATTATTTCTTTATTGCATATATATACTCAATTTCCATCAATTGTTTTGAAGTGATCTAAAGTATGAGGTTTACATACCCATTCCAACACTGCTGCCAGCACAGGAAACTGTTAAAAGTAAAAACAGACAAAAAAAAAAACAAACATAAATTTTCATCAACAAGCATTTATTCTTAACTGGAATTATTTGTAATAGATCCTACATTTGTGTTGTGTTAAGGTGTCCTATAAATCCCAACCATTAAAACTATTTAGCAAAATTGTGATTCAGGGTTGCACTATATTGTTTTATTGGGTCACCAATCCAGCAATAGTACATATGTTCCCAAACAGGGTTTAATTGGTTGTGCCTTGTAGTTCTTGTGGGTTGTAACTCTTTTTGTAATTTGTATGGCTTGTAGTTTAATTTGAGAAGAAATACAATTACATTCTGCGAGTAAAAGACACCTGGTGATACTACAATCAGATTATAAGTGAAACACTCTTAATAAATAAATCACACCTGGGTACATTTTGATGAAACTTGTAACCAGTGTAAATTACTTGGCGCTGTCACAAATTTCCCCAGTGTGAATAGCACTGCTTCTGTAGTTTGTATTTAGTGTCTGTTGTGTATTGTATATATTTTTTTATTATGCATTTTTGGAACCACCTGTCCCTGAATAGATGTTTGCCTTAAAACAACAAATAATTACAATAATCATGTATTTATATAAAAATTACAGTAAAGTTCTGTTTCTGTTACATCACATCAAAACAACCACAGAAAATAACATCTCACCAAAGTACAGCCTCCTGGGGCAGAATAGGACTTTGGAATCGTGTAGTGTAAGTGGTGCAACCACCACATTGTAGGTGTCACCACACAGTACACTGTCCATGTCACATGAGCTGACACCCAGCACAGGCCTGCATGTGTAGTTGGCGTTGTTGCTGTAAAGTTCAACTGAGTACCCGCTGACACTTTCTGAACTTCTCCAGTATACACGAAGTGTGCTATTGCCCATCCGGTACAGCCTCACACCAGAAGGACAACAAGTGCCTTGGAATAAAAGACAGAATGCTATATAATTAGTCATCAAATTTCAGTAATATGAGCCAGTGCATTACATACTGTATATATAAAAACAGCTATTTCCTGTACTAGATTTCTCAAACAGGTGAAGATTAACAGAAGGACAAGATTTCAAAGAGTCAGAAGTCAATGTAGCTATGTTACACCATACTTACAAAGGGTGTTAAATGATCTACACCAGGGGTGGGAAATCTTATCCGGAAAGGGCGTGTGTGGGTGCAGGTTTTCATTCCAACCAAGCAGAAGCCACACCTGAATCTATTGAAAGCCATGGTCAACTGATTAAACAGGTGGAATCAGGTGTGCCTCCTGCTTGGCTGGAGTGAAAACCCGCACCCACACCGGCCCTTCCTGGATAAGATTGCCCACCCCTGATCTACACTATATGGCCAACAGTATGTGGGCACCTGAGAACTGAACATTCCATTCCAAAACCATTTTCATTAATATTTTTCTCCACCCTTTGCTGCTCCATACAGCCTTCACTCTTTTGAGAAGGTGTTCCACTTGGTTTTGGACCATGTCTGTGAGAATTTGTGCCCATTCAGCTACAAGAGCACATTATGGTTGGGCACTAATATGTGGCAAGAAAGCCTGGCATGTCAGGCGTGATTTTGTGATCACAGAAATTAAGCAAATCAAGTAAACTCCAGAATATTCTGAGGAGTTTACAATTTTTCAATTTTTCCGCAGATTTGGGCCAAGATACTTCATATGACAGCATCACAACATAGATTCTGCCAAATCCCTCTTCGATATCTCATTTGACAAAAATAATAAATAAAATAACATTTCTCATTTACCAAAAAATATCACTGTAAAACAATTCAAGCAATTGCAATTTGACCAATAAGTAGTTTTCTGAAAAACAAAACAAAACACAAAAAACCTCCAAAATCTGCAGCAAAAACAAGCATCTTTGGCCGCAACAATCACAAACACACACACACACACACACACACACACACACACAAAAAACTCAGCAAAATCATGTATGGATTGGGTTGAGGTGAAGGTTTTGTGTAGGACACTCAAGTTCTTCCACATTACAGTTGTGCCCAATAGTTTGCATGCCCCTTGCAGAATCTGCTAAATCTTAATACTGTTAACAAAATAAGAGGGATCATAAAAATCCCATGTTGTCTTTTATTTAGTCAAGGTAATAGCTGAATTTATTATTTTTTTAAATACCCTGTTCAAATGTTTACATACCCTTGATTCTTAATATTGTGTGTCATTACTTTTTGTTTCGTGACGGTTGTTCATGAGTCCTTTGTTTGTCCTGAGCAGTTAAACTGTCTACTGTTCTTCAGAAAAATCCTCTAGGTCCTGCATATTCTTTGCTTTTCCAGCATATTCTGCATATTTGACACGTTTCCAGCAGTCACTATATGATCTTGAGATCCTTCTTTTCACACTGAGGACAACTGAGGAGCTCGTATACAACTATTACAAAAGGTCTATTACAAAATTGTTATTATTTTGTCTTCTGGGAGACATGTAACCATCTTATTTAGCATCTGAAGGTCAGTACTAAATGAAAAAAAAGATATTTAAACAAAATAATAACAATTTACACTGATCATCCTGCTCACGGGCTCAAATATGCAGAATGTGTATATTCAGTATTATAGACAGTGCATCCCGATGGATTTTTTTTACATTTTTGCCATGGATTTTAAACACACAAAACTGAGTGCTAAAAATTCTACCAGCATGTTGATTTTGAAACACATGAAACAAACACTCTAGGTGTACACAAACATTCAAAGTGCTTACAATGCTATACCCTGCTCACTATTTTGGCATTCCATTTCGAGTTGTCCAATATATATTGCTTGACCATTTTTTGTGGTAATTTTTTTTTTTGGAGGGATTACCTCTATGTATTGGCATTGCAAAACCACCAGTTTTTTTTTTTTTACTTGGTTTAACCATGATGTCCATTGTGTCATGGCACACAACAGATTTTGGTTATACACCTGTTTACGGAAACCTCAATATCTCTGCTCAGGATGGTCATAGCTACTTGGAATAAGAACTGGTGTCTAGATCACATTACAATGGACATGTATAAAGATTTGCTTGAAGAATAGTGAAGGGATAACAAAAGAGATGTTCGCTGGCTTCAAGAGAATCCAAGTAGAACACTGCACATCATCGGAACAACTGTGGAGAAAGTTAAAAGCTCCAAGTTTCTTGTTGTCATAACAGAGGATCTCTCCTGGACTCTCAATACCACCTGCCTAGCCAAAAAGGCCCAGCAGTACCTCCACTTCCTGTGGAGGCTGAAGAGGGAAAACCTGTCCCACCTTCTACAGAGGGACAACAGACCACATCCTGATCAGTTGTCACACCATATGGTATGGGAACTGCACAGTCTGACCACAAGACCCTACAGCAGATTGTGAGAACAGCTGAAAGGATAATTGGGGTCTCTCTATCAACCATTATCATCTTATACAATTACTGCTACAGCCACAAAAACACCAACACGGCAGACAACCCATATCACCCATCTCATGGACACACCTACTATCATCTGGCAGAAGGTACTGGAGCACCCATGTCACCACCACCAGACTCCACAAATGTTTCTTCCATGAGGCTGTCAGATTACAACACTTTGCTGTCTCCCAACGCTAACTCAGAGCAATCTGGTCATTCTCCTCTGATCTCGCTCATCAACAAGATGTTTCAGCCTGCAGACCCTCTGCACACAGGATTTTTTATATATTTTGCAACATTCTGTGTAAACCCTAAAGATGGTTGTGTGTGAAAATCCCATTCTGATCTTTGATGTGAACAGTAACTGAAACTATTGACCTGTAACTGCATGATTTTATTTATTGTGCTGCTGCTAAATGATTGGCTCATTTTGTTGAAGACATTTCCCCACTGTCTCAGGTGAATCAACATCCAATAGTCAACCTCTCAGCCTGTCTATTTAATACCAAAATGCTTTGTTAAATACCTAATATAACATCGTGCTTTGGATCAGTCAGTGGGCGTGGTGCAGCAGAGATGTGAGCTTAACACATTGTTCTCTGCCTCTGACAGCTGGTGTAGGATTACAACAAAACCATAGGTTCCATAAGGCAATGTGTTGCTGATTTTTTCCTGCAAAGTTCATGGGGAATCTCTGCAATAAGAAATCTGCAATCTAACAATAGTTATTCATGCACATTCACCCAATTAGTATTAAATTTAGGCTTTTTTGTTATGTGTGAGGAAGTGTATCCAGCAATTTTAAGGGGAGCATTTTGTAATAATTCAGTCATGCCTGTGTCACGGTGTGCAAACTCGAGGCAGAAGCAAGTGCAGTTTTGGACATTTAATAGAAACAACTAGACACTAAGACAACCGAGCAACACACTAAGGCATGAAACAAAACGCTAGGGCAAGGAACAAAAACACAGTGACCTGAAAGACAAGAGTCTAAGACAACGAAAGACAAGAACATAGTGCAGACAAGGATTAGATATACACAGAGTGCTCATTAACAAAAACAAGAATCAGGTACGGGTGATCACGTGACAGGTAGTGTGGTGCAGTGGCAGATGGGAAGTGGAGTCCAAAGTCTCTAGAACTGTGACAGCCTGCAGTCATTCCTAACTTTATTCTATCCAGCCAGTGTTTTGCATTAAGGATCATATAATTATCGTAATAAAACTTGGTCATACTTTAATTTCTATGTACACTATATGGGAAAAGGTTTGTGAACACCTGACATTCACACCTATATTTGGGCCTTCCCCAAACTGTTGCCACAAATTTGGAAGCACACAATTGTATAAGATGCCTTTGTATACTGTAGCATTACAATTGCCCTTCACTAAGAGGCCTAGCCCAAACATGTTCCAGCATGAAAGTGCCCCTGTGCATAAAGCAAGGTCCATGAAGAAAAACCTTTATGAATAATTGGAAGGTCGTTTCGCCCAACATCAGTGCCTGATCTCAATAATGCTCCTGTGGCTGAATGGGCAAATTCCCACAGTCATGTTCCCAAACCTAGTGGAAAGCTGTTCCAGGATAGCAGAGGCTATTATAACAACAAAGGGGGGAATAAATCTGTACTGGGATGTTCAAAATGCACATATGGGTTTGACGGGCAGGTGTCCTCAAAACTTTTGCTATATTGTATACATACACCAAGTGATTTAAAATGATAAATGTTTTGTTTACTCATTCCTAAACCGTGGTTTTAGTAATACTATGCTATTTTTGTTTTTGTTTTTCAGATCAAATTTATCAACCCATGGAGGTCTGGATTTGGAGTCACACTCAAAATCAAAGTGGAAAACCACACTACAGGCCG
>JAOUWY010000038.1:12812487-12823289 GCA_025728095.1 Prietella phreatophila
AGGGAGTATGGGGTGAAGGGTTCCCTTCTTAGGGCTATCCAATCGCTGTACGCCCAAAGCGAGAGTTGTGTCCGGATGCTTGGCAAAAAGTCGGACTTGTTCCAGGTGGGGGTTGGTCTCTGCCAGGGCTGCGCTTTGTCACCAATCCTGTTTGTGATATTCATGGACAGGTTATCGAGGCGTAGTTGTGGTGGGGAGAGGGTTACGGTTTAGTGATCTGAGGATCTCATCGCTGCTTTTTGCAGATGATGTTGTCCTGATGGCATTGGACCGTGACCTCCAGCACTTACTGGATCGGTTTTTATTTGCCGAGTGCGAAGGAGCTGGGATGAGGATTAGCACCTCTAAATCCGAGGCCATGGATCTCAGCAGGAAACAGATGGAGTGCCTACTCCGGGTAGGGAATGAGAACATAACCCAAGTGAAGGAGTTCAAGTACCTTGGGGTCTTATTCACGAGTGAGGGGACATTGGAGCGGAAGATTGGCCGGAGAATCGGAGCGGTATTGCAATCGCTTTACCGCACCGTTGTGACGAAAAGAGAGCTGAGCCGGAAGGCAAACCTCTCGATCTACCGGGAAATTTTCGTTCATACACTCACCTATGGTCATGAAGGTTGGGTAGTGACCAAAAGAACTAAATCGTGGGTACCAGCGGCTGAAATGGGTTTTCTCAGGGGGGTGGCTGGCCTCTCCCTTAGAGATAGGGTGAGAAGCTTGGCTAGCCGAGAGGAACTCAGAGTAGAGCCGCTGCTCCTTTGCGTTGAAAGGAGCCAGTTGGGGTGGTTCGGGCACCTGGTAAGGATGCCCCCTGGGCGCTTCCCTAGGAAGGTGTTCCAGGCACGTCCAGCTGGGAGGAGACCTCAGGGAAGACCTAGGACTAGGTGAAGATACTATATTTCCACACTGGCCTGGGAATGCCTCGGGATCCCTCAGTCAGAGCTGGTTAATGTGGCTCGAGAAAGAGAAGTCTGGGGTCCCTTGGTGGAGCTGCTACCCCCGCGACCCGATTACGGCCAAGCGGTTGAGGCTAGATGGATGGATAGATAATTCAGTAACAGCTTGTTTAGTATGAAATTCCCTCTTTTTGTTTCACTGGCAGATCCAGGGTCAGGCTAGAGGGGCACTGGTCCAAGCTGAAATCATATTGGTTCCTGAAGTGCCCATGTTCGGTCACTCATCGCTGATCTATGTCACAGCACGGCATTGACAGTCGGTTCATTTGAAATGTAACCTGCATTTTTTCTACCGCATCTAATTAATAGCTGACAAACAGTGGTGCTTAAGCTGACAGGGATGATAAAAAGGCAATGGTAAGTACCTATTCAACACTAACATCTCAAAGGATATTAATGTTGCCATCACTTAACTTCTCTTTGTCTAATGTTAGGAAGCTAGTTAACGACAAAAAAAAAAATAGTTGTCTCTCCAATGACATACTATACACTTATAATATGCACTCTGCCATCTAGTGTATGAATTTTAGAAGGGTAGTATCTTCTCAAATGGCACACTTTCGGTCTTGTACAAACAGGACGTGTATGCTGCTTCTCAGTCAAGGGTAAATTATGTCAAATGCATGTAGATGGCTCTGTAATTAGTGAAATAGCAAGCATAGCAAAAATGAATTTGTGCATTTTACTGTTTATGTTAATACACAGTTTTCTTTTATACCCAAGAAGACCTCAGTCACTGTCAGACGGAGGCATCATCTGGTCTTTTCAGGCGAATTTTGCTTGCACAATTTAAAATCAACATAGTAAATTGTGATTGTGGCTATAGCTGCAGGCAATGTAAACTTTTTTTCCCTCCCTCAGTTCCGCAACCGAGCCTGCAGTGATGGCAATTGGCAGTAAACAAAACTGAACCTACCAATGACCATGAAAGCTTTCTCTCTGTTTATTCTGTTTCTATTTCTGTAACGCTGCTTTGAGACAATGACTATTGTAAAAAGCGCTATACAAATAAAATTGAATTGAACCAGTGAAGTGCTCTTTGAGCTCTCCACAAGGTGAAAGATCACAGCCTCATTGAATGGTGTAAATGACATATTAAAAAGCAAATGTTGAAATACATTAGAGAATTAGCATGCAATCTCACCTCCACATAGTTTGTTGCTGGATCTGTCACAGTTGAAGTTGTCACATTCACAGTACTTCCCTTCATACCGCTCCTCTGGATTGTCTCGCTTCTTGCATTCACATGTTCCACAGATACAGTCTCCATTGTTGCTACAGATATCTGTGCCATTGTCCATGCGGCAGTTTGCATCCAGATCCTCTGCTCTGACGTCATCTTTACTACATTCACAAACCCTTCCAATACGTCCCTCATTGCATCTGTCAAGACACAAGGAAGCATCTTTAGTCTTTCTGTACAACAGAGCCATTTATATAACTATGGAATTAAATTTGTGCCGAAAGTATTGAACATAAATTTAAGACTCAAATAAAAATATACAAATGAGGAAAAAAAAGAAAAACACTCTGAAATTGAAAACATTGAATGCTGTATATATATGAAGCCAATTTCAAATGTTTGCCACGGAGTTCATTGTTACCAGTTTTCCAAGCTCAGTTTTCGTAAATCATGGTTTGTGAATGTGCAGCCTGAGTTTTCATTTACGTGCCAAAGTACGTTTACACTCCACAAGTTTATATGTTCGGCATTCTGGTAACAAAACTCTCATCTAGGTGTGCTCAACAGTGATTTACACTCATTGGCTAGTGAGATTTGGATCGACAGTTGGTTGAGGAGGAGGAGGATGACACTACCAACTCCTGAGAGCTCATCTCGAAAAAAAAAAAAATTTGTCTGAGACCACCAAAACTCAAATATTAATTACAAACTAATATACTGACTAAGTAAGTAGTTTCCACAACAAAGTACAAAAGACAATAACTACTAACTACATGAATCGAGATGCTCACCAAAATTTGCACCACTGAAGTCTCTATATCCAGGTCCTGTCAATCCAAATCTCACTAGCCAATAAGAGCAAAATCACTGTTAATCCCACCCACATGTGAGGTCTGTGCCAGAAGGGAAAATGTAAACTTGTGGAGCATAAACAAAAACTTTGACAAGCTTGGAAAACTTAAAGAATGCTCTTTATGTGAAGAGTAAATTTTTGCACAAGAGTTTTTCTTCTCTCTCATTGTATATTTTTCTTGAAAAATTATGTCCAATACAAATTTAATTCCATAGAAAAAGAAACTCTTATGGAGTAAGAATTTTGCCATTATAAATTAATAACATTCAGAATATTAACATTCAGGGTGTACTAAAAAGATTTCTCCTCTCTTAGTATAGAGGGTATTGTCTTTGTAATACCTCACTCATGAGTTTTTAAAGCTTTTAGATGTATTGAAAAAGGCAATTGCGAACATGTTGCTAACATGTGGCTAAATGGGACTATAGACATTGTCGGGGACACTAAACATCACGCCAAAGAGGAAAAAAAACTTTTTGCAAATAAACTGGTTCAGGTATGCTGTACATGATTCCCAAAAAATGTGGATGAAGATTCATCCACAGAGTAAATCCGTATTATGTAAAATGTTTTTAAATTAAGTTTGGAAAAGTTGTCAAAAGCTTGGTGATGGTGGAAGTCGAGAGACCATGGTTAGTTTGTTTAAAGCATACTGTTAGATTTTTAATTCTGGAGATTGTATTAGGCTTCAAACTTCATAAAAGTTGTGTTCATTTGTGAAAATCATCTTGAACAAAACATGTTAGTATTGTAAACTTGTTAAATCACAGTTTTTTTGGGGGGCAATAATCCAAACGCCTATGGGAAAATCCTTTAGAGTTTTTGTCAAGGGAACCAGTGTGATGCTAATTTCCAGGTTCCGGTACAAAATAACATCACCCCTGCACCACTGTATTGGGTGATATGGCTGCATCTCTCCTCCAGTAAACACTTATTCCATCTTCTGGCTAGAATTGTTTCCATTTGGGTGCATAGTGTTATATTTGGTTGATGGCATATTTATTTTTACTTCTCTTATATTCTGGATACAATTTTATTTATATTTTGCTTATACGCGATGATGCACTTTAAGGATCAGTCTAATTTGATGCAAAGATGTGTACATTAGCAGGAATGTAGCACAACCTGGAGGTGAAAGCAGCGGTCTGTTTATTTAAATGTGAAAGTGCAAAAAAAAAAAGTCCCTAAAAATCAATGAATAATCATGATAAATAATCGTGATCTCCATATTGATCAAAAATAATCGTGATCATTTTGGCCGTAATAAGTAAATTTTATTTATAAAAGCACATTTAACATAACGAAGCTGACCAGAGTGCTGAACAGAGTAAAGAAAAGTAAAAGAGAAAACAGAATAAAACCAAATAAAAACAAACAGTAAAAAATTAGATTAAAACACCTGAGAGAATAATACAATTGGTAATTGAGGTGCAAGGCAGATGTCCAGTGGAAATCTATTCCATAAATGTGGGGCAGCAACTGAAAAAGCTCTATCCGCCTTAGTTTTTAACTGGGATCGAGGGACATACAGAAGATCGTAGAAATCTGTTTAGATGAATGTTTTGTAAGAAGATCTTAAGAAAAAAGGAGCTTGATCATTAAGAGATTTAAACTGGGAGTCAATGGAGCGATTCTAAAACTGGGGTGACATGATCAAATTTCTTCGCCCTGGTCAACACCCTTGCAGGTGCATTTTGAACCATCTGGAGATGAGCAAGAGATGACTGAGGAAGTCCCAAATACAATGAATTACAATAATCTAAGCGCAAGGTGATAAAACATGAATAACCTTCTCCAAATCTTGGAAAGACCAAAATGTTTCAAGTTTAGAAATAATCTGTAATTGAAAGAAAACTATTCGTAATGACTGACTTTATTTACTTGGTTAAGCATAAGTCCAGGATGATACCAAGGTTCCTAACCTGGGAAGAAATTGAGGAGAAATGCTTACAAAGCTCATTTGTGAGACCATCTCTCAATCTCAGGGGAACAAAAACAATTATTTTGGTTTTGTCTTCATTAAGGTGGAGGAAATTATTTAACCTTTTTTTTTTTTAATATCATCCAGACAGTCCAACAATGGCTGAATGGAGTCACCAGCTTTCAATGTAATGTAAAACTGGGAATCATCAGCATATAAATGAAAAGAGGCATTTCTGTGCCCTAATAATATTCCCCAATGGACACACAAGTTAAAAAGAAGAATGGATACTTGAGGTACAACAATAATAATAGGAGTGGAATATGAGGAGAAATTACCCAACACAACCGAAAATGACGTGCCTTTAAGATATGAGCTGAACCATTGTAGGGCTTCATGACCTGAACCATTTAATACCAATCAAATGCTCTAAGCGCCAAAGTAGTATGTTATGATCTACAGCATCAAAGGCAGCTGTAAGGTCTAGTAGCATCAACGCAGTATTTTTACCAGCATCCACCGCCAGTAAAATGTCATTTGACACTTTTAACAAAGCAGACTTTGTGCTATGATAAGCAGTGAAACCAGATTGTAAAAGGTTCCAATAACATGACTGAATTTAAAAACAGGATCAATTGTGACTGCACAAATGTCTCTAACAGCTTTGACAGAAATAAAGATAAAATAAGGATAAAATAACATAGCTTAGAGAGAGTTCGATCACGGTTTGATCTCTGCAGAGCTTAATATAAAATGCACCCCTGCCTTAGAGGACCTTCTTCCTCAGTCACTTGATTACTCCTCTGTCTGATGGTGACTGAGGTCATGTTGGGAATAAAAGGTAACTGAAACAGTAAAGTGAAGAAAGTCATTGTCCATGAATCTGGGTGTCTGCTAATGCTAGCGTGTGTATGGCGTCATGCGCCGTTGACTAGGAATCGGCTTATACTTCCGGTTAGTAAAAACCTGGTAGTGCTCCATTTGAGATACTACCTTTCTAAAATTCACACACTAGAGTGTAGAGTATATAGTACATAGTGTAAGTGTACAGTACGTCATTTGTGACAACTTTAGTAAACACAAAGCGTGTTTTCAGAACAGAAGTAACCTATTGAGTAAACGCACCCCGTGCTGTGTGCAGACCAACCAATTGATGAGATTTGTTGACAATGATTTTCATACTCCATTATTATTGATTAGTTGTTGTAGCTCTAAATTAATTATTGAATTTATCGTAGTGAATAAAATCTTAGGTCTATGACAATGTACTAATTAAATCAAAGAAACACCTATTCCTAGCTTACTTTGCTGCATTCTGAAACTTAGACAATTTTTTTAACTCTCAAAAGGACACAGTTAAATGATCATGCTTCCATCTCCGCTCTGCTTTTCGACAAGCCTGTCGTGTATTGTCCACCCAGTAATAACACTTTCTTTGGTTGTTTCAGCTTGAAAGGAGCAATGGAATCTAAAATATTGGAGCAAAATGTGTAAAATAAGGCAATCAAATCATCAGGCAAAGAAGAAGACTCTGCAGCACGCAAGAGATTTTTCAACAGCATTAGCTAGATAGCTCACTAAACTGAGAGGAAGGGAGTGAATTTTAAAAAACGTGAGTAATAGCCTGAGGGCCTAGTCTTGCCATTGGGAGCACTAACTTGCCATTGGGAGCAACTTGGGGTTCAGTGTCTTGCCCAAGGATACTTCGAGCCAGGCATCGAACCGCCAACCCTACGGTTAGTGGATTACTGGACAACCCGCTCACAGCCACAGCCGCCTCAATATCCCTAGTACAAACCATTCTAAGAATCCCAGGTCTAGAATTGATTTTTGGTTTGGTATTAATGTACTTGAATTGGTTAATGGAATGTTTTTTTTTTTTTACATTTTAGATTAGAGAACTTTCAATCAAAATTTTCCAAAATAATTAGAAACTAAATTCATGCATGAGAAACACACACAGTCTTTTTGACAGTGATCTCTTACCTGCATGCTCCACACTCGAGGGTTCCATTGCCAAAGTGACAGTTCGGACTTTTTGGTATTCCTTTTTTGGAACATTCACACTCACAGATGAAGTTTAGAACCACCACTACCTCCTCATTGAAGCCCTGTGGCTTGATCTTCACCTCTGATGTACCATGTGATGGGCAGCCCTTAGTGGTGATGGCTATGTCAAAGGTCACCTGCATGATGAACAGGAACATTGGTGCAGATCATATTTCACTTTCATGATATGACCAAAAAATAAATAAATAAAGATCTTATCAGATACAAATAGGACTGGAAGGTTTAAACATGTTGGCTTCTCTCACTGACCTCCTATGTTCACCTCTTAACATTAAACTTGATCTTACCTCATCACCAATGGAGATGTTGGAGCACTTTCTTCCATTGTCTCCTGTTTCACTCACTCCATTCATGCAGTGGGACACGTATGAGATGGACACTCCCTCAGGCAGCTTGCTGTTCTCCAGGATCACCTCGGATGATAGAGACTAAGGCAGAGATTTGGAAATGACTATTGAAAGAAAATTCATGAGATTTAAACAATGCGAATACATCAACAAGGAAACGTACAGATATATAATTAAAACAATCTCATTTTGCCCTTTTCGCTTTTTAAAACCAATAATTACTCACTCAAGTTGGGATATTATAGCAAGAGTTGGACACCTGACCAATCACACCATTTGCTTGTTGAACATGCCATCACAGATTTAGTGCACCATTTGCTGTTACAATAACCTCCACTCTTCTGAAAAGGCTTTCCATTACATTTTGGAGCATGGCTGTGGGGATTTGCCCATTCAGGCGCAAAAGCATTAGCAAGGTCATGATGATGGGATGGCTTTCCAATTCATCCCAAAAGTGTTCAGTGGGGTAGAAACCAGGGCTTTTGTGCAGGCCACTAGATTTCTTCAACTCCACTCCACTTGGCAAACCATGTTTTTAAGGACCTACTGTAGCTTTACGCACAGGGCCACTGTCATGCTGGAACAGGTTTGGGCTAGGCCCCTTAGTTACAGTGAAGGGAAAATTTAATTGTACAACACACAAGGACATTTTATCCAATTGTGTGCTTACAATATTTTAGCAATAGTTTGGGGAAGGCTCACATGTGGGTACCATGGTAAGGTGTCCATATACTCTTAATATACATCAGTCCATCGGAGATGAACAGCAATCATACCAAGAATGTATGGTACAGTACACTCTCCAAGCATAAAGAAAGTCATACAAGACTATTTTACTCACATTGTAGGCATCAATGATCAGTTTGATCACGTTACTGGAGTTCGCAGACAATGTTCCCACAGCTGACTTTGGAATAAGATTTTTAAGCTCCTAAAAATAAAATAAATCTTCTCAAAATCTGTTTGCTTAATTTTCAGTTTTTTTTCTACACAGTTCACTACTTGCCTTATTGCATGTTATTAAAAATGATTACCTTATAGACAGGCTGGAACTCCTCAGTCACAGCAAAGATGGTCTGAATGTTGTTGTCGCTCAGTTTCTGTACAAGGTGTGCGATTGAAGGGTAGTCCTAGAACAAAGGAGGTCTTCAGTATTACTGTGTATTTGTAGATTTCTAGAATTTAGAATACAGCAAACTTACATAGTAATGGCTCATTGTGTATATGTTATCCTTCAGGTGGCATTTTCCATCATTGGGAAGCACAATGCCACCCAGTTTACCGTCTCCCGCAAAGTGAAAACCAGCGTCTGTTGAAAACACTAGCAGTCGAGTGACATTCCTCCAACCAATCTGTTCCTAAAATATCCAAACAAAAAAGGTGTTTTAAAGGTTCTTAATTTTAAAGCTTAAAACTAAAAATATATTAATGTAGTGCAGTTATAAATATATCGATGTGCTCCCATGCAGCACAATAGGATTTTGGGAGATCATGAGTTTGAATTCTGACGATGCCACAGCAATCAGTGGCCAGGAGTAAATGTGTCTTGGAAAAAGTAAGAAAGCACATGTTACCCTTCAACCTCTCCAATGAGCAACTGTCATAATCAGGGTAGAGTTGGGTGGTGGGTGATAAGTGGCTAATGAGCGAATTTGGTCGAAAATGGGGGTGGGGGCTATATTCTCTCAAATGACCTAGATGCTAAAGAGTCATGGATATTCTTGGACAATGCACTGCACAATCCATACAAAGGCATTGTGTGCACATTACTATTAGAGGTAAAACATCTATTGCATCTACATAATCAGTATTTTGATTCAAGTCCAAAAATGAAAAACAAAGCATTATACATTTTACACATAGGATTATGGTATGTGTTAAAAAAAAAACAAAAAAAAAAAAAGCAACTCCAGAAAACATTATCTTGTAATTATTATAAAACAGTTCAAGTTCAAGGACCACTAACTAACTAAGCCAAGAAGGGGCATGAGGTTTACATGTAGACTATTAAATGAGACTGGGGATCTTTAAATTCTGTTTCCACAGCAGAAGTGAAAAACTAGAATAGAACCTACATAACCTCATAATAAACTGCTAACATGCAACAATGGTTTACAACCTCCTTAAGGCTGTTTTTGATAAAGAAATTTTTAGCGTTCTTAGTTTTCTATAGGTTTATTTCAGGTTACTTTGTTTTCCAGAATGTGTAGAGGACCAAATACGCTTTGGCAATAAGCGTTCAACGGATGTCCAGCCCTAAACAACAAAATGCTACAGAAATTAAGCCATTATCCTTATTAAGCATGTTTTGCAAGTAAAGATTTGGAGTTTACACTGTGGTGTCATTTACTGCGATTCCTTCAAGATTATTACCTTGTCAAAACACATTCTGTGAACACAAGGCATAACAGGAAAAAGGCCACTAGAATTGCTCTTTAGTTCAATAAACCTCCCTAACAAACCTACCCCACAGACAGCGACTTGCATGATGGCGTCAAAGCCTCCCTCGGGTGAGTCCAGGTTTCCAGAAATCTGTTGCCGGCTGACTAGGCTGTTAAACTGCCTGCCATCCTCAGTCAGACTTAATACGTTTTTATAGCTGAAGGGGCTTGTGCAGTTTTGATCAGAAGTACAGGGATTCAGCAGCTTAGAAGGGGTTGTGCTGATGTAGGGCATCACAGTCTTTTCCACAAATGAACCAAAACCTGGAAAAAATTATACCAGAATATATACATTCAATATTTGTGTTGATTATAATAAGCAGAACTCCAATAACACCCAAAGAACAAGCCTGACTTAGTCATACTTAGTTAAATGAGCTAGTTAACATACACCATAATGGATCCCTTTGATTCTTTACTGCTATTGGGATAGTTTGAAACACCCATACCAATCCTAAAGTCAGATGTGACCGACTGCATCTCGCGCATCAGGTCCGTTCCCAAATTCTTCACATTCTCCAAATCATCTTTCATGGAGTAACTCAGGTCCATCAGGTAGTACAGGTCAATGGGATAATCCTCTGCCCTTTTAAATTTCAGGGAAAATTTTTGAGGCTCACCTATAACAAAAATAATACCATGTCCACATTAGAACAAAACCCACAAATACAAATGGACCCATTCACATGGTGAATTTTTTACACTTTCTACATTATACACACTAACCATCCACCTTATTAGGAACACATGTACACCTGCACATTCATGCAGTTATTTAACCAGCCAATCATATGCAATATATAAAATCATGCACATACAGGTCAAGAGCTTCAGTTAATTTTCACATCAAAGTTCAGAATCCACAAAAAAATGTGATCTCAGTGACCATGGCATGGCTGTTTTCACTAGAAGGGCTGGTTTGAGTATTTCAGAAAATGCTGATCTGGGATTTTCATACACACACACACACACACACACACACACACACACACACACACAAACACACACACAAACACACACACACACACACACA
>JAOUWY010000038.1:13217560-13228392 GCA_025728095.1 Prietella phreatophila
AATACATCAAAGAGAAAGCTGTGTTGGAGATGCTGAAGGGAGAGAGAGCTGTTGTGGTAAGGGAAGAGGAGTCCAGAAAAGAAGCCATGGGAGATGCTTCTGCAGCAGTGACACCAGCCAAGAAAACAAAGCGGTCTCTGGCTAGCTTTTTTTCCAAACAGGTCCACCAGTACCAACACAGAACGCTTGAGTGTACAGCAGGCAGTTAAGAGGAAGCTCAGCATCTACCTTTTTTCTCTAGATGCTGACAATGACTCAAATCCTCTAGATTGGTGGAAAGTCTGTCATAAGAACTTCCCTAGAGTAAGCCAACTGGTAAAACACTACTTGTGTATTCAAGCCACAACTGAGTGTATTCTCCCCCTCTGAGAGGGTTTTTAAGTACAAGTGGCAACATTGCCACATGTAAAAGGGCATCTTTGAAGCCAGATAATGTAGACCAGCTTGTATTTCTTGCCAGAAACCTCTAGAGCCTGTCATAGGGTGTCATTAACCCCCAACAATGTCCCTGCCCCAGCAACATGTGTAGTTGCTATTGCTCACACTTTTTTCTGTTTTCTTCAGCAACTCTGAGCATTTTTCATATTTTTTTTTATCCTGGCCGAAGCACTTTTATTTCAATCTGTAAGAATACGATAATCAGCCTATGTTGTAGTTTAAAGTTAAAGATATTAATATCGACAAAGGTGACAGTTTTGTTTATTTGCGGTGATTTCACATTTCTTATTTCTATGAGGGTTAAATCCAAATAAAAGGTGAACATTAATTAATTTGTGCCATTTTTATTTCTAAATTATTATGTAGTTTTATAGGAGGAGGTTTCATAGACTTGGCCAATTCATTTTACAGAAGTTTGAAGGTACAGACATCCTTTGTGGGTGTCCTTGGCAGCTTTTTTGAGGATTTATATTGTTCATATTGGAATTATATCGTATTGACCGAAATTAAGAAAAATATTGTGATATACATTTTGTACATATCGCCCTGCCTTAATTGAAAGTATCTCAAACATGAATAATTGATATTGAAAAAATGTTTTTTGGCAGTTCTGGGAACTCATAACTGTCCTGTTCCTAGTGCAGAACTGCTAAGCTACCGTAACCCTTTCAAATTTTGATTAAAGACCCTTTGCCTTTATGGTGGCATGGTAAATGTGCATTCTTAAATTTCAATGCATGAATGATTGATTGAGTGGGCAAATTGAACGAAATTGTACAAAAAACTGACCACTACCATCTCATTCCAACCCGCCCCCACCCTCCATCTCTCTTCCAGGCATTATTTTGTAGCAAGTTCGTACACAGTGAGTAACCCTGGAGAACAATTCTACATGTTCAGTGTCATAGCAGCGTGGCTCATAACACTGTGTGGCCGGTCGTTTGAAACACCACAAGAATATGATGACCCCAACGTGATTGTGTCAAACATCCTGACGCACCTTAGGGCACAGGTCAGTTACGACCACACAAGAACACATGACTGGGGGATTGTATATGTGTGAGACAGTGATAAATAGAGAGAAACAGCTATTCTTAGATAGTGTACCCTAATTATGACTTGACTGTGTGGTTGGTGTAGGGTGGGCTGGTTGACTTCCCTCCATCTAAGCTGAAGTCTGGTTCTGGTGAACATGTGTGTTATGTCTTGGACCGCCTGGCAGAGGAAGCCCTTAGGTGTGGACAGTTTGTCTGGAAGAGGTAAAAGTAAAACAATTTAAAAAAGTGACCTACAAGAAGTTTAAGTTTAAAGAAGTCTCTTCAAATATTTCCTTATTTTTCTCAGGCCTCTCTATCCCTCAGAGGAATTGGAGGAGGAGTCTGTGATAGAGGATGATGCTGAGCTCACACTCGGCAAAGTGGAGGAGTTGACTGTAAGGCACACACACTCACACAAAGTTACACATACAGTCAGGTCCATAAATATTTGGACATTGACAAAAGGGTTGTTTTTTTTTAACATTTTAATTTAAGCGGTCTACCACAGTATATTGGAATTGAAATTAAATAATGAATATGACTTCAAAATACAGACTTTCATGCAAATCAGGTGAATGTGTACTATATATATACATTTTTGTACCACTTGTCCTACTCAGGCCCCTGGGTACTTGGGGCATGAGGCGGTGGCACCCTGGATAGGATGCCAACCCATCGCAGGCTACAGTCGCACACAGACACACACTAGAGACAATTTGGAAATGGCAATCTGCCTAGAACACATTTTTACAAAACGTTTTAGTTAATTCACCAAAAGTAAAATAGAACAACAAGAAAACTGCTAATCCTATATTTTCGGTGCTGAAATATTGCTAATGGCCAGTCGGTATTTCACATAATGTAATCATTTCAAGGGTCAACTGAATTTACTGTCACGAAGCGAAGCATACAGTCATGTAGCCTGCGTTGTAGAATGTGTCATAGCAAAATGAAAGCAATTATCATTAACAGCACTTTTTAAGAACACAACGTGTTTTCCAGTGAGGAAAACGGATCAAAATACTAAAAAGGCAAAAGTGCAAGAGAGTGAATGGCAGCAGGTAACTGATGAAGCAGTTTAACGACTGTTCCCACAACTAGCAGTGATCATGCTAGGCTGATTGAGGAAGGTTTTTATGAGGCTCAACATGTCAACCTGCACATGGCTTTGAAAGTGAGATTGACTGCCAAATGGAGTTAACAGCCCATATACAATCATTGAGGCACAGGGACTCACATACACAAAATGTTACAGAAAGACTGAGGCAGTTGTTGGCTAATGTAAATACCACAGCAATCTCGAGTGAATCTTCACTTAGGGGTGTACTCACTGTTGTTGCCAGCGGTTTAGACATTAATGACTGTGTGTTGAGTTATTTTGACGGGACAGCACATTGACACTGTTACACAAGCTGTTACACTTTACATTGTAGCACAGTGTCATTTCTTCAGTGTTGTCACATGAAAAGGTATCATCAAATATTTACAAAAATGTGAGGGGTGTACTCACTTTTGTGAGCTACTGTATTTATACTAAAGTTATAAAAAAAATACGACAAAGATCGCAACCAGTGTCAGCACCTTCCCAGGGGTCCACCAATAGCACCCACCTGACGTTCCTCGCTACAGCAAATTTGGTCGGCTGTGACCAGTCCTGCCTTTGGTAGTGCGCCTTGGTGTCCCTGCTGTCTCATAAAAATACTGAACTTCCTACATAATTCCTACTGAAATTCCTACACTTTGTATGCAAATAACCCCAAATTTAACCTGAAAGTCTGCACTGCATAACCATTATTTTAATTTTAACTCTAATGTACAGCTGAAGGCTATGTCTACAATACAGCATTAAACCATGTCTGTCTGTAGGAGGAGGCTGAAGAGGAAGATGATGTTATTGATCTGGAGGAACTGAAGTCTAGAACTAATGTGAGTTTAAGTACTAGTAGCACTATCTTCTCTGTCTGAACTAGGAGGCCTGCACGGGACTCTCACAAAACATGCTCTGAGAGTTGGGTGTCAAATAAATCAGAAA
The DNA here is from genome assembly GCA_025728095.1 of Prietella phreatophila. Lineage (NCBI taxonomy): Eukaryota > Metazoa > Chordata > Actinopteri > Siluriformes > Ictaluridae > Prietella > Prietella phreatophila. The sequence goes on from JAOUWY010000038.1 coordinate 13,221,068, forward strand.
TGAAACTTATTTATTGGAATAAATACATTTGTCTATCATACACTGGCATACCTGGATTTAGGGGTCTTTTCCCATTCTTTCCTACAGAACTTCTTGAGTCATGTCAGGTTGGATAGGAAGCCTTAGTTTACTGCTTTTGTAAGATTTCTCCACTGATGTTCAATCAAGGACATTTACAGATGTGTTCTGAAGCCACTCCTGTGTTGACCTGTGTTGTTTTCGGTCATTATCACTGACTACGTTTACATGGACAAGCTGAAGATGAAAAGGAATCTCACCTTTCAGCACGAGAATGGCCCAAAGCATACATCCAGATCAACAAAGGAATAGCTTAACCAAAAGAAGAGCCAGAGCCAAGACCTGAATCCAACTAAAAAATATGTGGCATGGGCTGTGTACTGCAGATGCCCTTACAATCCGACAGATCTAGAATGTTTTTGCAAGAAAGAGTGATAAAATATTGCCAAGTAACTATGTGCCATTTGATTGATTCCTTCAACAAAGTATTAGTTTAGGGGTGTGTATACTTATTATAATTTCTGATTGTTTTTCACTTAATTTTTATGTTATAACTGCACATTAAGGGTGGAAAAAGTTCTGTCTCTTAATAGTGGTATGTAGACTTTTTATATCCACTGTCTTTCAAAATCAAGGAAAATCTGCCAAATTTAATACAGGTGAATCATCTCAAGAGTGGGATGCATCACATTAAACTTGATGTCTGATATAAGTGACATTTTACTTTCTAATTATAAAGCTTTGTGAAGACATGTTTATGCTTTTTACTGATTGATGTGATGTGAATGTGTATAGGAGGTGAGTGGGGTGAGACCAGAGATGATCCTGGAGTCAGTGACTAATTCTGCCGAGTGGAATCTGGAGGTAGAGAGGGTTCTGTCCCAGCTCAAAGTCTCTGTCCGCACAGATATTAAGGTTAGAGCTTCCATTTCCACAAATCACTTCGTACTTAAGTTCCAAAATTGTAAAAAATCTTAATGATAACATCATGAATCCCAAACATTTGCACCTGGTATTTAGATTTTTTGTTTGTTTGTTTGTTTGTTTGTTTGGTTTTGTATTATACTGCACCAATTAAATGCTTTTACCAGGCCTGAAAATAAAAATGGTTTACCAGTTTGGGGTTTTGAATAATTATGGTGATTATGGTAACCTTCAGGATTGGCGGAGCCATGTGAGCCAAATGCTTCAGCACCAGGATGGCATCAAAAGCTCTTTGAAAGAGGCCAAGGTATGTTACCCATGTTTACATGGAGCTCAAATTTGTATATTTTTTTCACTCAATGCTTTTGGAACTTGCATATGTTTCAGGCATATCTGGACAAACTGCTGGAGGAAATCAGTAAAACTCAGGAGAAAGTGAACAGCAGAGAGAAGTATATCAACTCACAGCTGGAACACCTAATCACAGACTACAGGAATGCACAAGCAAAATTCTGTGAGGTAAAATTCTAAGCAAGTTAAACTTGGTAGGGAGTGCTTCATGGTCTCAAAGACTTTTGAAATTAATATGGATACTTCAAAGCTGCATCAAACAGTCAGGGGTGTGAAACTACAGAGGCTAAAGAGATGGTGATGCAGGAGCTGCAGAAGGTGTCTGGAGGAGAGGCAGACAAGCATGAGTATCTCTAGGAACCACCTGCCAGAAAGCTATGCAAGGCCCAGCCAGCAGCACTCTGGACAGTGTGTTTGATGAGATAGCAGTTGCACAAGCATCAACATCACTGAGCAGTGCACCAATGGGTGCTGCCATTCAGTTAGAGACATACGTTGGAGAGACCACAACTTCTTGGGAAGACAACACACTGCAGTACTGGGGGGTTAACAAAGCGCGGTTTCCCACTCTTGCCGAGATTTCACGCAGATACCTCTCAGCATCATGCAGTAGTGTGGAAAGTGAAAGGCTGTTTAGCTCAGTGTCACATATTTTAGATGAAAACAGAAACAGACTCACAGCTGATAATGCAGAGAAGCTCCTTTTCATCAAAAGGAACCTGCCTCTCACTTTTCCAAAAAAGCCTTAGACCTCACAGGCAGTGCTAAAATAATATCTCACTGCAGTTGTTCTATTATGTTGGGTGGGACTGAAATCCGCTGAATGTGTTACAGGTTACATTTATGTAAAATGGGCAGCAGTACCATGTTCGTTCAGAAAAACAAAAAGTTGAATGCTTAATTTGTTACAGTCAGAAAGTGAAGAACATCTGATGAAAAAACATTGTAAGTACTGTAATGGTATAATTGTGAAGTACTCATGTCGGTACTTGGTATCGGCAAATGTAAATACTTGTACTTGGCCAGCAGCAAGATGCGGCCCCAATACCTTTTGTCTGACAAAACGGTCGTGCACGTTGTCAGTGTCTCGTTTTCCGGGGCGGAAGGGTGTCTTCCTTTATCTCCTTCCTCCCTCTTCGGAATGGTGGGATTCTTCCTTCTGATTCCCCAATCGCCGGTCCGTGTTGGGTCAGCGGTCCCGCCCCACCGTAACAGCGCTTCCGGTCGGCATTGGGTCCGTGCGGCAGTCGGAGAAGGAGCGACTTCCTTGTCCTGTGTGTCGGTTATCGGTCCGACGCGACAGTATATAATATATATGTATATATTTGTTTTGGGGTTTTTATCTTTCTTTCAGTGATTACATTTTTACGAAGAAGATTTACACACATACTCGGCCCATGTCCCGCTCAGCGCTCTCATTCCAACGTCTCTTATCTCTCCCCATTTTATGCTTGCTGCCACTCACTGAAACATAATATTTGTTAGAGAAATCCCACACAGAAATTTGTCCTTGCCACTTACTTTTGCTGACTCTGCCCTCCATTCACAAACTGGTCCCTGCCTCCACATACCCCCACCGCCTGACTGGGGAGCTATCTGGCCTGCCGACGACTCAACCCAACCTCCCCCCTCAATGCAGAGAGAGGTAATCCACCACAACAGTCTGCAAGCTTCTGGTCCGTGGAACACCTCAAACTTAAACGACTGAAGTGCCAGATACCAGTGAGTAATCTGCGTGTTGGCATCCTTCCTGCACCGGAGCCATTGGAGCGGGCATGGTCTGAATAGAGGGTGAAGGCTCGTCCCAATAGATAGTACACTTTCTTAATCATGTTGTACTTACTTTCTCACACTGAGAGCTTGCAGCTGATGTAAAGTATGAGGCGCTCCTTCTCCACCACCACCTGGGATAACATGGTCCCCAGCCCTCTGTCCAGTGCATCACTTTGCAAAACATAGGGGAGAGAGAAGTCAGGGGAATGTAAGAGTGGTCCACTAGAGTGCAGCTTTTACCTGCATAAAAGCCTGTTGGCATGGCTCTGTCCTTATGACTGGATCTGCTGCTGCTTGCAGTGAGGTCAGTCAGCAGGCTGGTTACATCCGAATAATTAGACACAAACCTACAATAATAGCCAGCACCAGAAACTGTCACCTTCTTTTTGGTCTTAGGTCTCAAGCAGATCACAATCTCTGCTGTCTTATCACTTTGGGGATGCACTTGGCCATGGCCCAAGTGGAAGCCCAGAGTCCATAATTTCACCCATCCAATCACACATTTCTTTGGGTTTGCTATGAGTGCCACCCTTCTCAACGACCTCAGGACAGCTCTCAGATGCTGAATGTGTCACAATCATTACTATAAATTCTAATGTCCTCGAGATAGGTAGCAGCATAGGCAGCGTGTGGACAGAGGATTCTGTCCAAGAGTTGTTGGAATGTTGCTGGGTTTCCGAACAGCCGAAATGGAAGGGTCACAAATTGGTGTAAAATGCCATGTGTATCCAATGCCATATGAGTGTCGAGGGTATCTGCCAATATAGATTCATACACACATGGCTCTGTGTTGCTCAGCTCTATCTGTCCCTCAGATTTTGTCTCTCCACCTCTTATCCATGCTGCAGCTCACTCAAACACAAAGTTTGTTAGAGAAATCATGCACAGGTGAAAAGCAAATAAAATAGCTAAAGAAAATAAACAGCCCCTTTTGAGTTTTCCGAAGCCTGTCTCCCATTTCCTCATTTGTGGTCCAACCTGTAAAAGTGTCACAATGGTGCTGAAACCTTACCACTCACTTTTCCTGGCTCTGCCCTCCATTCACAAACTGGCACTTGACCACGCCCCCGTCTCCACACAGAGTATCTAGATAAATGAGAAGTTGGCAGTTATCATACTTGGAAACAAGAATGAAACAACATGCTGGAAACAAACTATAAACTGTATTTCATGTACTGTGAGTGCACACAGTCAACAGAGGTGACTAATGCTACCTGAACAAGAAGCACTTGTCAAAGGCAAGAGTTGTGCTCTTTCACCTAGTACTCGGTAAATGTAACTGTCACACTGATGTGCACAATAACATTTTGTTTATTCTGTAATGCTCAGAAGACAATAATGGCAGCAGATAATTACGTCAGAGTTCGATTTAACTGGGTTGTATTCTAATCTGCATACTGTTCTGCTAAATAGTGAATATCAGCACAGTAATAATGTCATTATAGTTTAAACATCCTACAGTACATAGCCGTGAAGGGTCCTTCAGTGTGTTGACTTGCCTTGGTTGCCTCTTGCAACTGTCAGTACTGTAACCTACAGTACATGGCACACCCAGAAGGGCACAGTCCCACCCTTATTACAATGTTCCACTAGTACCAAAAGCATTCTCTACCAATTGCCAAATCATACGTGTGTGTGTTTGTTTGTGTTTAGGCCAAGGAGATGTATCAGCGGGGCAGTGGAGGAGTGACTGAGAGAACCAGAACTATGGCAGAGGTGATGGAACCACTACAGATGCTCACACCTCACAGAGAAGCTTTATGAGACCCACCGGCTCCAAACACTTTCCGGCACATTTTAGCGATTTCCTTGCTCTATCACAACTATTTCAACTCCGTAAGAGCTGATTTATCCGATTATTTAAACAGATGTGTAAGAGCAGAGAAAACACTACAATATGCAGGATGGAGGGTATGCCAGGACTAGGGTTGGGAACCTGTGATGTATCATTAAATACATTCAGAGTTTACAAAAACCGATATATAATATACATGACATGCAGACACAAAGATTCTTATCTCATGGTTTCATAGTGTCTAATGAAATTTTTGTTACATTATGTACAGATCAGTGAGGAGCTTGAGAAAGTCAAACAGGAGATGGAGGAGAAGGGTAGCAGCATGTCAGATGGAGGTGAAACAACACACACACACACCCAATGATTGTACAAATCCCTGCTAACATTTGTTAATTTTCTGGGTATAAAATAATGTTTGTTTTATAGCTCCAGTAGTAAAGATCCGGCAGAGTCTGACCAAGTTAAAGCAGGAGATCCAGGAGATGGATGTACGTATGGGGGTGGTGGAACATACACTGCTGCAGGCCAAACTCAAGGAAAAGAACAAAATGACCAGAGACATGCATGCCACACACATGACAGAGACTACTACACAAACCTACTCATAACCATACACTATACAGTTGCAATCATGACCTGTTTTCTGTGTCATATTTTATTGAATAAAGATAAACATTTCTGAATATTACTGGGATCTTATTTGTTGAACACGTAAATCCCGACACGTTACTCGCGTGTGGTTATCTCAGTACAGCTCAATACTACCCTTCTAACAGGCTCAATAGTTACACATAATACACATTGCACAACATACACATAATAGTTCCTATTAAAAATAATTCCTGATGTCACATCTTTTCTTTTTTTTTCTCTAAATACAAAACTATCATTAATTCCTTTCTTTCCTGAATGCAAAACCAATATTTAAAAAAAAAATTGTGCATGAATTTTTGGACCAAACAAAACAATATAGCATTTCCATCTGTATAGAAATGACACATTTCGGTCACACAAACGTTTTTCTTTTCTATTTTTTACTTCATGTGGCAGTTCTTTAAGTCTTGAGGTTTCTTTATTATGCTCTTTTGACAACAGGTGTCGGATTGTCTGTCTGTACAGTGTTTTCTATCTGTTTTTCCTTCTGGGTGGAAGATTGTGACTGGGTGTCAGCAGTTTCCAGAATCTCCCAGCTTTAATGTGTCCAGATCCTTAGCTGATCTGCTCAAGTATGTTTGTTGCCGTTGTTGGTTGTCTTTCAGTTCTCTCCGGGAATTTTGAACTTTTAGTTGCAGGAGCTTGGTTTTGGTGGGTAATAGTGTCTTACACAGTAGGCGAAAAACAGTAAGCCAGTGGAGTTCTCTCAGTATGCGAGAAATAACTGGATGGTGTACTGCTTCTGGAGAGTTTTACAGTGTGCAAACGATGGACATTACACGAATCAAAAATTCCCATAATGCAACAGAACTGATGAGGACAAGCTTAAGACAGCGTGTCGGCTCTTTAAGTATTGAACCTTGGTTGAACGGGAGTTGTTTAACGATACCCGAATAAATTGCTAACTTGTTGAAGGTTTAAACAAAACAGTCGTGTAAGCATTTGAAACCTTTTATGTGATCTCCATCATGCCTTAGCCAGCCAAGCTAACTGCAACGAATTGACCTCAGCCTGTTAACACTGCCAACATTATATTACTATTCAATTAACTTTACTGACATGCATTTTGCCGTTAGTGCGGTTGCTTTAATCTGGTGGTGCCTTTAATATTTTAGTGTTTATGATGACGTCGGATGTCACATGACAAAGCCAACATAGCGGATGTAGTATGTCTGGGATTGTATTCATACTACACACACAGACTGATAAGTACATACTGTTTCACTGGCCATACAGTAGGTACTGTATCTAATGGAGTACACACTGTTACAGTACACTATTTCTGATTCAGACCTACTGTTTTCTTACTGACACGTCCCCACCTCACAGGAAATCCCAAGTTTTCCACTCGTAATTACGACTTTATGGAGCGTTTATGTGCGTTCATCTCTTAAATACGATCGGTCCGACTTGGTTGAGAATTACGTCCATGGGAGCTCTGACTTCCCAGTTCCGGGGTAAATTGAATGCACCATGTGTCCTATATCACCAATGCGAAGTGTATCCATGACGTAGTATCAGGATAAGCTACTCATATATACTGCTCAAAAAAATAAAGGGAACACTTCAACAACACAGTGTAACTCCAAGTCAATCACACTCCTGTGAAATCAAACTGTCCGCTTAGGAAGCAACACTGATTGACCATCAGTTTCACACGCTGTTGTGCAAATGGAATAGACAACAGGTGGAACTTCTAGGCAATTAGCAAGACACCCCCCAATAAAGGCGTGGTTCTGCAGGTGGTGACCACAGACCACTTCTCAGTTCCTCTGCTTCCTGGCTGATGTTTTGGTCACTTTTGAAT
>JAOUWY010000038.1:13250171-13261758 GCA_025728095.1 Prietella phreatophila
AGTACTCCACCTGTCTTCATTCCATTAGACCTTACTTAGATTATGACCTTAATCAGATTAAGGTTGGTGTTTACATGCTAGTTTCTTAATATAAGTATGGTCTTAATTAGATTAAGAGTGGATTATTGTTGTCCATGTAAACGCAGCCATTGTTAAACAGCTACCTCACACTGCCTTTTCTTTCCCCTCTGTACTGTCTGCCTTTGTTTACTCTGCCTCCCATAGTTTATACAGTGTTTTCTTTACATACATGATGTGTGCAATGTTCAGTATGTCATATTCAGTCGTATTATTGTAAATGCTTAAATGTCCAGTCATTGTTCTATGTGTCATTGGTTGTTTCCTGCTTATTCAGGCTCAGAGTCATATAGGCTGCATAGAATTTTCAATTCCCTCTTCTCTTTTTCTGCGACTTTATCACTAGCACGTTGCACTGCTTTCACGGTCGGGGTGGCACGAGGGGCACACCTAGCAATGACGCAATCCCTGGCGATCTTATGTTTTTTACTATCACCATGCTTCTTCTTGGTTTCTTTTTTAAAATGACGCGAACTGGTAATTAACTCTGTTTTACCAGCAATATCTTGTCGTGCTGTAGCACAAAGGGTGCAGTACATTTTCCCATTGTCATAACATAACCAGGTGAACTCTTGTAGCCAAGCTGATTTAAACGGTCTTGCCGGGACGGGCGCCGCAGGGACGGTAGAAGACTCGACTCGCTGCGCTTGGCGGTCATCATGTGTAAAAGATTGCACACCGATTGATACGGGCTGGGATGACTCAAATGTCACTTGGGAACTTTCACTGGTCGAGTTGGTCTCAACATTGTCGGCATCTGGTGTAGAGGGGGCAGGGACTAATCTCCAAGATATTCAGTTAAACCTGACTGCTAATTTACTTCTAGAAAGTTTTGAAAATGTCATTACGGTTTTTGTTTCATTATTTTTGATGGCTTTTTTCCTTTACAGCATTTCTGTGCATGTTCCTGAAACTTTTGCATGGTACTGTATATGGAATAAAAAGGCCCAAGTGCATCATGCTAGTTATTACTTCTCTAGCTCATCCCATACACCCCTGCCAGGTGCAGACCATTACTAAGACATGTGCACATATGCTAGAATAGTGTAATTGCTAGGATCTAACTTGAGAGTAGTGATGCTGACTGCTATATTTGTTAGATCCATAATGTATGCTAAAACTAGTGCCTTGAGTTACAGCGATGTAGTTATCGCTGTCGCGGTACCTTTTTTTGATATCTGTAAATAACAGTTCACTTCACTCTCACATCAGACAAACTAAGCTGGAGTCTTAACAAACTTTAATTATTTTTCTCTAGGGGATTTTGCAGTTCTGCTGAAGGCTGGAATGTCTGTGAAACAGGCAATTCTTTATAATTTGCTTTCAGCAATGATGGGCTACCTGGGAATGGTTATAGGCATTCTGATTGGACACTATGCTGAGAATGTGGCCATGTGGATCTTTGCTCTCACGGCTGGACTCTTCATGTACGTCGCACTGGTGGACATGGTGAGTAACATATTTATAGATATGTAACACATAGTGGCAAGAAAAGTTGTGAAACGTTTTGGAATTTCATGGTTTTCTGAATAAATTTGTTATAAAATGTGATCTGATTTTCATCTAAGTCAGGGGTATTGACTAATAATGGGCCTAAAATAACACACACATTCTGATCCTTCATGTCTTTATTGAGCACACTCAATCAGCAGTGGAAAAAGTAAGTGAACCCTTAGAATTAATAACTGTTTGACCTCCTGGCAGCAATAACCTCAACCAGGTGCTTCCTGTAGCTGTGGATCAGACCTGCACATCATTCACGAGCAATTTTAGCCCATTCTCCTGGTAGTACATATTCTTTGGACGTCTCCTGTAGATGGCTCTCTTCAAATCATAGCATCTCTATTGGGTTGAGGTCTGAGCTCTGACTTGGCCACTCAGAAAGGTGGATTTTGTTTTTCTGAAGCTATTCTGTTGTGGACTTCCTCCAGTGTTTGGGTCGTTGTCCTGTCGCATCACCCAACTTCTACACAGTTTCAGCAGACGTACAGACATTCTCACATTATCCTGAAGAATTGTCTGCTGTACTTGGGATTTCATCTTCCAGGCCCTGATGCAGCAAAGCAGGCCCAAATCATGTTGTTTCTTCCACCATACTTTTACGGTTGGCATGATGTTGTCATGATGATATGCCGTGCCCTTTCTACGCCAGATGTTGTGCTGTATGCTTTTTCCAAATAGTTCAATCTGTTTCATCAGTCCACAAAACATTTTGCCCGTACCGCTGTGGAGTGTCAATGTGCTCTTTTGCAAACTTCAGGCGTGCAGCAATGTTCTTTTTAGTAAGCAGTGGCTTCCTTCTTTAGCTGTCATTTGGGGTTGTTTCTTTACCTCATTGAGTCTTCACTGTGCTCTTGGTGTCATTTTGACTGGGCGCCCACTTCTTGGTAGAGGAGCAACAGTCCCAAAGTGTCTCCATTTGTAGAATATTTGGCTAACTGTAGACTGGTGAATTTCTAAAGTCTTTGAAATCACTTTGTGACCCTTGGCAGCTTTATGTAAATCAACAATTGTTGATCATAGATCCTCTGAAAACTCTTTTTGGCGAGGCATGGCTCACATAAGCGTGTGCTTCTTGTGCAGAGCAAACTCCAAAAGTTTGGGGGGTTTTTATCAGTCAAAGTAGCTGTAGTCCACACCTCCACACTCATTTTCTTAACCAGACTCCAGGTGTGCAAAAACCTGACTCCAATCAGCTTTTTTCAGGTCATTAAATGAAGGGTTCACATACTTTTTCCACAAGCACTGAGGTTTTTTTGGTTGTTCTCAAAGACATGAAAGATCAGAATTTTTTGTGTTATTATTTTAGACACATTATTTTTGTCAATACCCCTGACCTAGATCAGATCACATTTTTATGACCATTCTTTTCAGAAAACCATGAAATTCCAGAAGTTTCATACTTTTTCTTGCCACTGTATATGCACGAGCCCATTTCTGAGATGTCAGGCTTCTCAGACCTCAATATTTTTCTTCACATTCTAAGCAGCTGAGAGTCAGACATTGTAATTAGTTTTTACACTGGCTTACTTGGATCAAACCAAGTAGTGGGTCGATTAATAATGTAAACAATAAAATAAATCATCCAAAAAGGTAATCACTCACACTTTTACTGTGATAAAAAGGAAAGTATTTTGCTTTTATGTATTAATAAATTAATAATTAAAAACTATTTGTTGAATCTGTTGTAATTGCTATAGAATGAATATACTTTTCAAAATAAAATCTTGCATTAATGCGTCCATTAATTTACACATTTCTTAGTCAAGTCTTTTTATTTATTTATTAGTCCAGAACAAATGGCCATTTTCAATCTTATGCTTTTATTAAAAAAAAAAAAATTGACTGTCAACAGCCACAGATAAGTGTTTTTGTATGTATGTAGGTGCCGGAGATGCTACATAACGATGCCAGTGAAGCCGGCTTCAGCCATTATGGGTTCTTTGTCCTACAAAATGCTGGTATCTTGCTTGGTTTCGGCATCATGCTGCTCATCGCAATGTTTGAACATAAAATTCAACTCGGTATTGAATTCTGATTTCGTCACCCCACTGCCCTCAGTTAACTGCACTTTCGTAGCTCATAGTGAAGCCAGATTCATTAAACTGTAACTTTTTGCATTCATGTTTCATTTTACAGATTTACGATTGTTTAAAATTCTGGAATTTGCTGAATTTTGGAGAGGCTGTTACATTATCGTCGAAGTTCCAGTGTCTCACTAGGATACATATTTAGTGATGGTCCTTTCTAGGACCATCTAGCAGTAGTTTCACTCTTTGCTACGGAAGTCCAAGAGACCATGCATTATTTTCTTTCTTTTTCTTTCTTGTGATCTCCACCTAACAAAAGTTTTCTCATGATCTTGTCATAACAATAAACTATTTTCGCACTACATAGTTTTATCAAGAAAATAATGTACCTTGTGCGTGGGACTGGTCTTGTATGCATGCTGGCACCATCACAATCATAAACGTAATAATTGCCCACAGTAGAAATGGAATTGAGCTCTTTTAAGAGAGAGAGAGGGGTGTCCCCTTCTCAAGTGTCAGACACTAATGTGGAAGTTGTCAATTACTGACAGACATGGAGCTATTTCAGCTTGCGAGTCCCTGATCTAATAATAATAGCCAGTTTGTTCATCTATGATTCTGTGGGATTACACTATGCTTTTGCTGCCTCCAGAACAATAAAAACATATGATGTACACCAGAAAAAGTTAAGGCATGATCACAAGAAAACATCTTTTTTGTTTTGTCACGGTCACAAGAAAACGAAATTGCAGTTATGAAAAATCTAGAAAAAATGCTGCATGGCCTCTTGGGGCTTCTGTACTTTGCAGTGTGTGATCATTTCGTGTTTGGCTGTCTGCATGGTCATCTGAGAGAGCAGAATGCTTGTGCTGGATAAAGCTGCATGAGCTCAATATACAGTGATGTTATTCATGAGATTGCTTTACCAATACAACAAGTCATAGAAAAAAATGGTGTCTTTTGACTGAGTGGTGCCATCATGTAGTTATTCATGTATGTTGCACAAACTGCAACAATATTGTTGAGCATTTGATGTGCTGTTACAGACTGTGAGTGTAAATGGTTGGAGATTTTCTGTTTTCTTCTTTTCACATTCCATTTAGGTGACGTTTGTGTTATTAGTAATGTGGTGTTTTTTTAATAAAAACAAGTTGGATTTATTTGACTCCCTAGAATTTTTTTTAAATGTATGGTCAAAGCTATAGTGCCGTCAAAAACATTTTCAGGTGATTATGGAAATATTTCATAAGTTTCACCCAAAATGTTTTTCAGGGTTGTGGGTGGTAATAAATATTGTCTGGGAATGAAGGTGTAAAACCTCAAACAGAAAAATACTGGAAATAAATTGCAACACTGTGAATTAATCAAATAAATCTTTATTATTTGTAATTTGCTGAAAGTTTCTGCATGTAAGCTTTTGGAATACTACCCCATGTGGTAGAAAAATGTAATCGCAACCTATTTGTTAGAACATTTTGTAACATTGTCATTCTCCTCTGTACAGATTGATCTTGTGGCAGTGAGTGCACAAGTTCAAAGTAATTCTAAACTCTGGTCTTATGGCTAAATAGTAATGATAGACATTGACTGACTGTGACCATTGTGTGCTGGCACAGTAACTGAGTATCAAATGAAATGGCTTGATCTGTTCTCATGCTGCTGAGTAGGTCTCTGTGCATCTTCCATGCTGACGGGTGGGATCTAGCCACCTAAATCTAGTATATATAGCTAGCTAAAATACAAAAATCAAGTTACTTTTAATTTGTGTAGTTCTCAGTGAATCTGTGCGCGCTATACCTTTTTTATTTTATTTTTATTTTTATCTAATCTATGCATTTTGTTCTCCAGCCTGTCAAAAATGTTTGGCATGAGCTGAATAGTTTAGCACACTAGCGCAAACGGAACAAACATTTGAGTTCCACACAGAGCGAGCAGATACCCTGGGTGACCTCTCCTGATAGAAGCAACTGAAAACTGTAATGATACAAAATCTACAATGAGGATAATCCATTAACTGCCTTGAAAATATTGGCAGCCAGGAAGACCTCAGCTGGTTCGCTTACTGCCTTATGTGTACAGTGCTGCTTGAAAGTTTGTGAACCCTTTAGAATTTTTATTTCTGCATATATGACCCAAAACAACACTAGATGTTGTCAGAAGTCCTAAAAGTAGATCAAATTAAACAAATGAGACAAAGAATGTTGCTTATGGTCATTTATTGAGGAAAATTATCCTATATTCACGTGAGTGGCAAAAGTATGTGAACCTTTGCTTTCAGTATCTGGTGTGACCCTCTTGTGCATCAACAACTAAAACTAAATGATTCCAGTAACTGTTAATCAGTCCTGCACATCGGCTTGGAGGAATTTTAGCCCGTTCCTCAGTACAGAACAGCTTCAACTCCGGGATGATGGTGGGTTTCCTCACATGAACTGGTCGCTTCAGGTCCTTCCACAACATATCTATTGGTATAAGGTCAGGAATTTGATTGGCCATTCCAAAACATTACTTTTTTTCCAATTCATAAAATTTATTTGTATAGCGCTTTTTACAATAGACATTGTCTCAAAGCAGCTTTACAGAAATATCGGTGTACAGATATTAAAGGTGCGAATTTATTGTTTTCTTGTTCTTTATCCATTTTTGGTAGAACAACTTTTGTACTTGGGGTCGTCTTGCTGCATGACCCATTTTCTCTTTGAGTTTCAGTTCACAGACGGGTCCTGACATTTTCCTTTAGAATTTGCTGATGCAATTCAAAATTCATTGTTTGATCAATGATGGCGAGCCACCTCGGCCGATATGCAGCACAACAGGCCCATACAACCACCACCATGTTTTACAGACAGGATAAGATTCTTATGCTGAAATGCAGTGTTTTCCTTTGTCCAAACATCATTTAAACCAAAAAGTCCTATTTTGGTCTCATGCAACCACAAAACATTTTTTCAATAGCCTAATTTGTTGTCAATGTGATCTTTAAACTTCTCGCTACAACCCGGCCATGCACACCATTGTTGTACAGCACTTGGCACCCTTATCCAGAGTGACTTACGATTATCAAATTTTTTAATTCAACTTAGCCTTGATCAAGGGCCCAGCAGTAGCAGCTTGGCTGTGCTGGGATTTGAACTCACAGCCTTCCGATTAGAAGTCCAATGTCCAAACCACTGAGCTTCCACATCTGGTTAAGGTGAACTCAGAGTCTGAACACAAAGTTTTACATTAAGCATTTTACATTAACATGGCTTAATGAACTAAGACTAATATTGGAAAACCAAATTTAGCACATACCTTATTAATATATAGTGTACTCTATTGAATGAAAAGAAGCAGCAGGGTATATTTGGCCTTGAGGTTGACGTGATTTAATTAATGTACTTGATAATGGGAACATGAGCGGTGTGTAGTCCAACTCAGTCCCATCAATCTGGCCCTGTCAGAAAACCTATATAACCATATAAAATTATATATTATGTCTGAATGAATGAATGAAAGAAATCTAGAGGTGAGCTAAATTTAACAAGCGAACTATTTATATAATTACTTCTATAACTGCAATATTATACAGAGAACACCGAGGTATGGTGCGCTTTTACGGCGTGGCCGTGAGGGGGCAGTGTGAGAGGAGCTGCGCCTGTTGACTCGCTCTTGTTGACTCGCTCTTTTCCGGTGCTGTAAACGCTGACAGCACGTGCGTTGCAACAATGGCGCTCTACAACTTTAAAAAGATTATGGTGGTCCCCACAGCAAAGGTAAGCTTTTAACCCGTGATTTTAAAAAATGTTGTGTACGTCGTTACGTGCCTGGTATTGTTCTTACTGTAAACGCGTCCGCTTTTCACGCGCATGTCACTAAGGTAGCTGGAGGTAGCATGGCTAGCTAACGTTACTTACAGTTAAAGCGAATCGAGTCCGGTCGTTTGAATTCTAATACATTTTTAATTCTTTAATTTCAACAAGTTTTAGCTACGAGTTGTGAATAAAATGTGTAGATTTTTTTTTCGCAGATAAAAAAAATGTTCGCGATACCGATATTTAGATCGGTTTTATTTTGAGTACAGAATCCACAGTGCGTTAGATTGAAAATGTTTTAGGACTTCAAAGTATCCATCATCGGCGTCCATGATCTCTAATTATGATAAAGAACCACAATGAAATAACATGCTGTTATTAATGAACGCAGAATTTCTGACCAGACTTCGGGTGCTTTAAGAATGTAAAAATAAAAGAATGTATGTGCTTTTTTCCCTAATGGAAATACTTAAGTGGCTTCTCACATGCAGTGACGTGACGACAGTTGAGCATTGCCACGTGTACAGGTTGGGTATGTCGTGCTCAGTCTTATTGCTGCACAGAGTTCTTTCTCAGCAGGTCTGAACCATTGGACACACGACACAGCTCTGGCGCTAAACGTCACGCCATAACTTTGGATCGGCTAAATATTTATATATGCATTTAAATGAATATCCGTTTTAGGATATAGAGAAGGAGTTCATTAGGAAACTGTAGTTGAAATTAATATTCATTCTGTTTGGTGAAAACAGCTGATAATATAGCCACTGCACTGCATAGCAAACTCTATTCCTACTGCACTACGTTCATACGGTACAGCACTGTTGGTACCGCTGCGTTCATACGGTACAGCACTGTTGGTACCGCTGCGTTCATACGGTACAGCACTGTTGGTACCGCTGCGTTCATACAGCTACACTCCATGTATGAAACAGGAAGGCTTGCCATAGTTGATGGAACAATGACATCTGAATTATGCCAGCGAATTCAAAGGAAAATGTCAGGACATCTGTCCATGAACTGAATCTCAAGAGAAAGTGGGTCATGCAGCAAGACAATGATCCTAAGCACACAAGTCATTGTACCAAAGAATGGTTAAAAGAAGAATAAAGTTAATGTTTTGGAATGGCCTATCAAATTCCTGACCTTAATCCAATAGAAGTATTGTAAAAGCACCTGAAGCAAGCAGTTCATGTGAGGAAACCCACCAACATCCCAGAGATGATGTTCTGTATTAAGGAATGGGCTGAAATTTCTCAATACCGATGTGCAGGACTGATCAATAGTTACCGGACATTTTGTTACACTTATTGCTTCACAAGGGGGTCACACCAGAGACTGAAAGCAAAAGTTCACATACTTTTGTGACTCACAGTGTTTTAGGTTATATTTATGCAGAAATATAGAAAATATTAACGGGTTCACAAGCACAATGGTTTCAAGCACCACTGTAGTTTGGGTACTTTTAAACTTTGTTGCTTTGCTGTACTTTGCATATTGAATAGTTTGTTATGCTTTCAAGCGTTGTACCACACTCCGACTTGAAACCTTTTAAACGGTTGCTTTTCAATTTCAGAATGCTTATTTCAGGTGGTAGCAGTTGTTTTTAATCTTTGTCTGGTTCATTGAGAACTGGAGGAAGGAGCTTAATATACAAGTTAAAACTAGTCAGCATGTGAATCTTACACTGTTTCCCCTTTGTTCCTTCAGGACTTCATTGACCTGACGCTGTCCAAAACACAGCGTAAAACACCTACTGTGATTCACAAACATTATCAGATTCATCGCATTCGTCACTTCTACATGCGCAAGGTTAAGTTCACACAACAGAACTACCATGACCGTCTCTCGCAGATCATAACGGACTTCCCCAAACTGGATGTGAGTTTCACAGTTGAAGCTTTTTATTACTTGGTGTGTCAACTTGGTATTATTGGAATGAGGTTAAGTTTTTTTTCTTTGAATGCTTCTTTCTTTCCCTCCATATTTTCCATTTTCATTCTTCTAGGATATTCACCCTTTTTATGCTGATCTGATGAATGTGTTGTACGATAAGGATCATTATAAACTTGCTTTGGGTCAGATCAACATTGCCAAGAACCTGATTGATAAGTAAGAATGTTGTTTTTTCACACTGATGATCACATTTCTTGTCACAGTCTTTATTGTGTCCACGGAAGGTGTCTGAAACGCCAGTGCAATAACATGGTATGTGTTTTTGTATGTAGTGTAGCTAAAGACTATGTGCGTCTGATGAAGTATGGCGACTCACTGTATCGCTGCAAGCAGTTAAAAAGAGCAGCGCTCGGGCGCATGTGCACCATCTTGAAGAGACAGAAACAGAGTCTGGAATATCTAGAACAAGGTACGCACACCGGCTCATGTCTCCTTTTCTAACCTGTTAAGAGACTGGAAACCAGCTGTGCCATATGCTTAATGTGTGAAGACCAGCAATGGTTGTAAATAAATGCATGTGATGCTTGCTGTTTTAGTTCGTCAGCATCTTTCTCGTCTGCCCACAATCGACCCAAACACCAGAACACTTCTGCTCTGTGGGTACCCCAATGTTGGCAAGTCCAGCTTCATCAACAAGGTGTGTGAAAGAGTGAATGTATGTTCTTTATATCGTTCTTTACCCTGATCTTGTGGTATAAACTATTTACTCAGTTTTAAAATAACTTTGAGAGATATTTTTGTGGAGGTGTATGGTTAATTGAGCATATGAATGTATATTTTGGTTTTCTTTGAGAATCAGCCAACAAAGAGACTAGTTTACCTGTTTTCCAGGACTTAATATATGGATTGGCATTTACATTTCAGTGATAATTGACATGATGCTTGCACCTGTCCAAACTGAATCGGTTCTGAAATTTCTGTGCTTAATTTTGACTACAGTAACTTTTCTAACCTGTGCTATAAGATGTGTTTGTGCTCGTGCATGCAGGTCACACGTGCAGATGTGGAGGTGCAGCCGTATGCCTTCACCACTAAATCTCTGTTTGTGGGTCACATGGATTATAAGTACCTGCGCTGGCAGGTGAGTGTAATAACGCTTTACAGAACGGCAAGGCAAATTCTATTGTTTTTGCGATGCACTGAAAACATTTTGATTTCGAGATCGAAAGATGCATGAGAGACGGTAGGTCAGAATTTTACCCATCATTTCCTGTTGTTTAGATCTAGATCAGGGGTGTCCAAACTACGGCCCGCAGGCCAACTGCGGCCCGCGGTCCAGTTTTTATTGGCCCGCAGCAAATTCTGAAAATATAATTGAATATGGCTCGCACAAAAAGCTTGAGCTCAACTCTGTTGCACTTCTCAGTTTCAACACCCGATGGAGCCAGCCACAGAAACGAAATTAAGCAAAGAAAAACTTTTACCGCGAGTCACCAGAAATGGCAGCACCGAAGAAACGCAAAATAGCAAATGAGTGTAGAAGATTTCAAACATGGTGGGAAAATGAGTATTTCTTCAAAGAAATCAACAGAAAGTGTGTCTGTTTGATTTGTAATGAAGATGTTGCTATGATGAAAGAGTATAATGTCCGTTGGCACTATGAGACCAAACATCAGAGCTACACATCGTGCACCGGTGCCGAACGAACACAGAAAGTCAAGCAAATGGCAGCTAGCCTGCAAGCTCAACAGCAGTTTTTTTTTTTGTTTGTTTTTTTGTGCACTGTATAATCCACCAAGAAGCACTGTGTGCCAAGACTTTCCAGCTGGGCGATGTGATGAACACTGTTGTAAAAACTGTCAACATAATTCGAGCTAGAGGACTGTACCACAGAGAATTTCAGGCTTTCCTGTCTGATGTGGATGCTGAATACGGGGATGTACACTACCACTCTGATGTGCGCTGGCTCAGCCGCGGCTCTGTGCTGCAGCGGTTTTATTCGCTGAGATCAGAAATCGAACAGTTTTTAAAAGAGAAGGGCCGACCTCTTCATGACCTAAGTGACCCTCTGTGGCTGGCAGACCTGGCATTTTTAGTTGATCTTGCGCATCATCTGAATACACTGAACAAGAACCTACAAGGCAATGACCAGCTGGTGCCACACCTGTATGCGCACATGAAAGCCTTCTGCGTAAAGCTCCGCCTGTTTGAGACAACTACGAGGCTTTAATGCTGCACACTTCCCTGCGCTGTCTGAAATCAAGTCTGCTTTTCCAAAGGCCGACCTTT
>JAOUWY010000038.1:14077931-14093176 GCA_025728095.1 Prietella phreatophila
GAAATGACACAAATGCACATGTGAACTTGAACTTAAGTAAGGCACTAGGTAGAATGGTGATTATGTTGTCAATACGTTTTTTTTTTTATAACAACAACGCACTAAAACACATAATGAATAACTAAAGAATAAAGAATTCACTATGTTGTATTACTATAATGTACTCACTGCAGTTTTCACATGTTCTTTATTGACATGTTTAAATTACTATACAAGATATGTGAATATTTGCATAAAGTTTTTTAATTAAATTTCATTTTTGCATTTTATTTTTAGTTAGATTTTTGCATTTTTTGTCAAATAAAATTCTGTAGACTAATATTAAATGCCATTTTTTTGGTAAAATTGACTAAAATGAATAAATATGAAATGTCGAAATATTGACTAGATTCAAAGGATATTTTCGTAAGAAGACAAAACCTATGCTATTGTATTATCATTATATTGCTGCCTTAAAATGACCATCATTTATCGTAGTTATTTCAGCAGGGACAATGTATCATCCAATAAAAGTAATTATCTTGATAGTTATCCTGCCTCTTCTCCATACCCCCCTCCCCCACCCCCCACAGTGTTTTCCAGTGTTTCCAGAGGCAGGCTCAATAATGAAAGATACAAATTTGGAGCACTAAATAAAAAGAGATACAGATAGTGGCATTGCGTAAAACCCCTAGTATACATAGAAAATGTATTACTGAATATATGTATTTTTTTAAAATAGTTTATTAAATTCAGATTTATTTCTAAATTTTTTTTTTTTTCCTACTGTATAGCAGTCTTTCATTTTTGTGGATATACTTGTGTGTGCATTTCATGTCCATTTTGCATATTATCTTTGTTTCAGGCTGCCTGTGGCTTTGGACCGTGAGGACAGTGGCATGTATTTTCAGACAGCTGACCTCACTGATGCCCTTTCTGGACCAGGATACAATGCAGAAAGACTTGCCGTGCCATATATACCACAAGTTACAGGTGCACACACACACACACACACACACACACACATACAGCTGCATCATCACTTTAACTGTCTCTGATTGGTGTTCTTTCATAGTGATATTTTGATATCAAAAACAGCTCAGAGACTTATTTAGACTATTTAGGATGAATTTAGTGCTTTTCTACAACAGCTGAAATAGATAACACAAGCACAGGGATTTCAATTCAATTTTATTTGTATAGCGCTGTTTACAATAGCCATTGTCTCAAAGCAGCTTTACAGAAATAGAAACAGAATAAACAGAGTGAAACAGATATAAACAGAGAGGAACATAAATAGAATTTATTAAATATTACAATGCTTATAAATGAGGTTTTTTTTGCAGATGAACTGTATGAGCCTGTTAGATACACTGTTTAGTCATCTAAATGAATATCTATTGATTAGTAGTGAGTGTCATGGTGTGACTAGTTTTTTTTTATATTTATTTATTTATTTTTAATTATATAGAATTCTTTGCAGTATGTTGTCATGCTGCAAGACTTCTGACAGGAGAGAAACATAACTGAGATGCCATACTGACAGCAATTCTCTACTAATGTTATTTAGGAAAGTATGATTTGTGGCAATTATGTGGACTTGCATTTTGTTATTGCTCTTTAGCTACCTAAATATATCTGGACACATATTTGCATTTTCAGTTTGTTTATTTTTTGTCACTGTAACACCACAAACTATTACAAATCTCTCTTCTGTTTGTGTGCACATACGCGTGTGTGTGTGTGTGTACGTGTGCATGTACACACATCATAGTGCTGTATACAGTAGGGAAGATTCTGAACAGATGCAAACAAGCATCCAAAGGTACATGTAGCATTGTAGCAGGAGTGTGTGTCTGGACATGTAGAATTTATACGCTTCTGTAGTGCAGTAGCTTCCACAGCCCCTGTGATCTAAACCAGCAGTCTTCCCTGTGACCCTGAGCTCAGACTTCCTGTTTTACCCAACTATAGCTGGCGTTCTGTTGTAAAACCACATATTGAAAATACTGAAGTACATATAATAAATACTTTAAATCTGGTGCTCTGCAATTATGGTGCTGTCACTTGGACTGATGACTTGGTAAGTTTCCTCACAGACAAAGATTTCTGTTTACACAGTAGTCTTCTATTGTGTTGTACTGCTGATGTTGTGAGAATTCTTTCAGTTTTTCGGTCTTAAAATCATTTTGTTTTTGATGTTCTCTGGACTTTGAGTGTCATAGATTTTTTTTGATTGGTTTCTTTCTGAGCATATTGTTGTAAATTTAATACTGGGTTTGAGGTATACTCATAATGACCTTTGACCCACAGATGAAGACCGACTCACTCGGAGGAAGAGTTTTGTGGACACCATCTCACTCCAGGTGGACATCCTGTCCAACAGCCTTCCTGACCAGGTAATTTAAAAAATCATATTAATTAAATATCCAATATATCATGTTTCCAAATATCATATCCAGTAAATTCCTGTTGCTCTGCATTTTTTTAATTTAATTAATAAAATGTGTGTGTGTGTGTGTGTGTGTTAGAGTAGGATAAAAAACATTAAACTGAGTAGGGATACACCAGGACTCCAGGAGTTCTGAATCGGTGCTTTGGGGGAATATTTAAATGCATATTTACACTTAAATATACACCTTAAATAATTGTAAAGCTAACAGCAGGAGCCTAACTGAGGTTATATAACCTATTAACTTTATATTAAACTTTTTTTTTGTCTCATACTTGCAATCATTGTAAATTCAAAGGCTAACCTACTAGAGTGTGTATGCATGTGTGCTTTCTCTAGTCGCAGTTAGCAGAAGAGATTACCTACGAGACTTTGAAGAAGGCCATTGGTAAGTTCATCCATTGATTTTCCGTCTCTCTTTGTGTACATTTATTTATGATTAGGTCTATATGTTTGTCTCTGTTGTGCATTTTTTAATCACTGTGTTCCAGACACCACCGGTTTAGAAGAGCAGGAGAGAGAAAAGAGGCGGCAGGTGATGGAGAAATTCCAGAAAGCTCCGTTTGAGGAGATTGCGGCTCATTGCGAATCAAAGGTATGAAAGTGTGGGTGTGTGTGGTACATAGCCAAATAAACACAGTATCAAAGGAAACTTGCCAGTAGATTATAAATATTGGTCAAAAAACACAACCAACAGTCACCTGACTTTCAAAAAGTCTTAGTTGCACATAAATAGTCTTTTATGAATTGTCCCACAACTCAGATATTACTGGCTAAGAGCAGTCTTATTATCAGATTCATTCCTGGTCAGTTGTCAGTAACGAGTGTAATAAAATGTATTAATGTTAGGAGATTAGCACCATGATTGGTTATCAGAGAGTGAATTTACACAACAGTATTTTGAAGACTGACAGATTTTTGTGTATTAAATTCTGAAATGCAAACTGCTGGATTAAATAAACACTGCTGAGGGTGTAAATAGTCTCTGTCTGACTTTGTTTAGGCTAACATGCTGCATGATCGTTTGGCTCAGATCTTTGAATTGACTATACGGTGAGTCCCATTTCCATCTAGCAATTTTCCCATCTTCCCTACATTTTTGAATATTTTCTTCCTGAGTGTTCTGTAAGGAATAAAACCTGACAGGGCAAGCTATTGTAGAAAAATTATCCTTCCCTAGATGGTGTGATAATTTTTGCAATTTTAAGCATTTATTTATATAAAAAAAAAGAAGCAATTATCTGCCATTAGAATGAGATGATCTAAAGCTTGAAATGATTAAAAGCATCTAAAAAGAGGCTGAATAAACATGCATTACTGTGCAATAGTCTTAGGCACCCTATTTTATTTGGTACAAACTTTGTTATAGATTTTTATTTTATGACTTCTACATTATCGAGTCAGTACAAAAAGATTTAAGATTCCTAAACATTAGTTTTCCAGCACAAAATTAAATGTTACAGAAAAAATGCTTGTATGTCATTAAAGAAACCAACATATTAAGTGGTAAGAGACACTTTTCAGACAAAAAAACATAATGATGGCTGCTGGGTTTTGCTGCAAAAATAAGAAGCGCAAATAAGACAGTCAAAGTGTCCTGAGGAATCGTGGCTGGTTTTGCAAGATTCTCAGTAAAACTTAGAGCAAGTTTCCTTATAAAACTGCAGTAATTCTACCAGAGACTACTTGTGTTTTGTCGTCACACCAAACATTGCCTTTATTTCATTTATTACTGTTTACTGCTCTTTATAGTATTTTTTTTAAATTGGAGAAACCTTTATTTTCATTATTTTTGAAGGCACAGCATTTCTTTGCAAGACATTTGCACAGTACTGTATATTTGATTTATTGCAAATGTCAAATAGATCAAAATAAAAATCAAATAAGAAGAAATATTAGATACATTTCCCATATTCAAGATATTTTCAGTTGCAAAGATGTACTGTTAACGTAATAATTAATAATAAATGTGTCCTTACACAAAATTTCACGATATCAACAATTATACATTTTCTTTTTGTCAAATACCTTTTTTTTTTTTTTTTTTTTTTAAATCTGTTTATTATCAGGCTTAGATTATGTTGATTGTCCATCATGCATGTCCCTGTGAAGATGTTATATTAGAATTAGTTATATTACAACCAGTACCACTGTCTGAACAGTGCTGGGGTCGAAAATTAATCAACATCCTTGATTAAAGACTATAGTTCTATCTTTTCCTACCTTTTGTAACTAAAGCCCCTCAAGTCTCCTCCATCATGTGGCATGCCCCACCCTATTTTGGAGGAGACCAGGCATAGTGATTATCTATTCCAGTGGTTCCCAAACTTTTTACAGTGGCGTTTCCCCCCCAGGCATTTAATATTCTTTTGCATACCCCCTCTCTCAAACTGTGTTTTCTGATGATGGCATCCTCTGAGTTGTTTGTTTGTTTGTTTGTTTTTTGAGGCCTTTTCCCTGATATTTACACGAGCTATATCAGCCGCAGCAGGAAGAATTAAGTCCTCAATAATAGTATGGTATTTGCCTGTTTTAGCCTCTCTGTAACACACCATGTAGGATGTTTCCAGACCCTTCCTGTCTAGGTTCTCCTACGCTGTTACATGCAGTTATGAAAGAGTACGTTTGCACATATACACACTGTGCCAGCGTATATAAAGCCCAAAGAAATAAATTTCTCATTATATTTGCGCCTCTTTGATGGTTTGTCTGAAAATTGCTGGTGAAGAAATGGCATTTCAACTTTGGATATATCTCGTGAGCTAGTAGCATTGGGTACAATTGCGCTTGCTATGGATGCGGCGTTAGAGGGAGCTGGGCCACTGCTGTCAGAGGACTGTGGGCGATAGCTTTGTAGCTATTTCTCTATTTTAATGTTACTATCTGTTACTTAACTGCATCATGTAGCCGTGTGCTGCAGATAAATGACATTCGGTAAGATGCACACTGACACATGACTGTGAGTGGATGCAGTTTTGACCGCGAAATACGGGATACTTTGATTAGATGTCATGTATTTGACCTTTAGAACATTGCAATTTTGCTGTTTGTACACTGGAGGGGGCACAAGTTGTCTCATTCACCCATTCACACACACTCACACACCAGTGGTAGCAGAGCTGTCATGCAAGGCGCTAACTTGCCATTGGGAGCTTGCCACTGAACTTGGGGTTCAGTGTCTTGCCCAAGGACACTTCAGCATGTGGAGTCACCCGCTCTACCAACTGAGCCACAGCTGCCCTATATATCTATATATAATAGATTGATAGATTTTTTTTGGCTTTTGTGTTTTTGTACTTTTTAAAAAATAACTTTTATGATTTTTTTTAATGACTTTATTTTATAAAACTATTTAACGGCCAGGTATGGAACATGAATTATCACAAATGTTTCTGATAACCATTGTTGCATTCCATTCGTCTTGCATTCTAAAAACATTCGCATATAAATTTTGTAAATTGGGACGAAGGGCACATTTCGTTAGCCATGACATTGTTAACTCCCCGTCTCTCAGCTACTCACAGCGGGAAACAAGACCTGCAGGACAGTACTGGCGACGTTTGGAAAGTCGCTAAGGTTTGTCCAAAACGTTGCTAGATTTTTCGTTAGGCACTTATTGTTTTGAAAAAAAAAATAATAATTTGCTACAGTGGTCTGAAAAGTCACTAGGTTGGCCACACTGGTCTGCACTGACGGCTAGATAAAAGGCAGGATAAGCTCCGCCTCTCCCCACCAAAAAGAAAATGAAGAGGGAGAGGCAACACAGGGTTTTTCATTTATACATGTTCTTTTTTTTTTTTTTTCTTAAAAACAATTTGTGCCTCCCTTCCGATCCCCCTTCATGCACCCCTCGTGTTGAGAACCACTGGAATCTATAGAATAACCTTAATGAAAAGTCCATGTTTGTATTGTAAGATTCATATTGTCATCCTTGCATCACTGTAGTGTTCTGACTGTAATCTTGGATGATGTGAATGGTCTTTCTTGCTGTGTGTCTCTTCGCAGCCCACCCCCAAGTCCCTCCGGCACAGTGACGGTGACTTCAGGCCACGCCCAGTACCAGTCTGTGCCTGTCTATGAGATGAAGTTTCCTGACCTCTGTGTCTACTGAGCCTGAAGCTTAACTCTATCACAGTCACCCACACTTGATGTTAATTATGTAATTACATCCATGCACCTTTAGATCCTAAGTATTCACCTTTAAGAAGACCAGCAACTGTAACTTTTGACTCCCATAATTTACTTAATCCCAAGCACTAATCTGTCACTTGCTTCTAAAGAGTTACGTAAACTCAGACCAAGAAATATGACTTGAACACTGCAGATATCTGCACCCTGTAATGCAATAACTAATTATCCCAATTACTTTGAGCTTCTGTGTGTCACTATCATTATACACTAATCATATAGGGGATGATGATGATGTGTGTGTGTGTGTGTGTGTGTGTGTGTGTGTGTGTGTGTGTGTGTGTGTGTGTGTGTGTGTGTTTAGCTGCACTGGTTCAGAAGCCTTTTGTCTCTTTGTGAATCCCAGACTTGAAAAGAATGTTTACATGACTTACAATTACTCTGAAACGTGCAGTTGAGACTCGGTACTCCTGTATGACATGATGTTAGCATGCAGGAATCTGCTCTATCTGAATGTATGACTGTTTGAGTAGTCCATCAATTCATCCTCAGTAGAACATGACTCTCGGGTGAATGTTCAACAGTGTCCCTGTGCTTGCCACAAGTTGCTTTGAGCACCTCAGATTCAGGGGTTTCAAAATTTTCATACAAATCAGTGGTTTCTGGAGTATATGATCTTCCCAAATCCTAAAACACTTGAGCCAGCCCTTGATTGCCACTTGATTACTGAGCCCTGAAATGTGGAATGGGTGAATGTATCTATTTGAAATGTTCTGAAACATCCATCCATCCAAACATTTTATTCTATATAATCTTATTATATATGAATACAAAGTTTGTTGCTTTTTTGGTTGGATGTGCACTTTAGAGATGCAAATAAGAGCACAAACTGTGACCGTGACACCAAAGAGCCAGAAATACAAACTCAGAATGGCTATTTACACTTTCTAATCAAATGCAGATCTGGTGTATTAACATATTGAACTCTTTGGACCATTGTATTTTGGCACATATTCGCAGAATGCATTGTAATGTTGACAAATACTGAAAGTTCGCAGCTTTAGACTGCAACAACATGGCATTCTTCTTTATTCTTATAGATATATTAAGATTAGGATAAATGGTTCCAAGTATAAATCAAGCTTCTTAGCAGCTTTATTCTTCTAGCTAAGCAAATACATAAGAATAGAATGTTCATGCTTAAAATGTGACTGTTAAAAGCTTAAAGACTATGCTGTAAATCTGAAATCTTATGCTGTAAGTGTATTCCTCGGTGAGCTTATTTTATCGACTGCTTTTAGTCCACTGCGGTTATCAAGCATTTTACTTGTTTGAAACTCATATGCATATGTGATTGTGTAATAGGGTTTAGGGGATTTAAACAGAATCTGTAAAGTCAGCACTTAATACGCTCAGTGGTGTCAAAGTAGTCTAATACAGACCATCTTAAATCTTGCTGTTCTGTTAACAGTTGAGCCATCTGTGTAAATGAGCAGTGTTGTGAAAGCAGTTCTCCTACAAATTAGACTGAAAATTAACCAGAAAACTGTTTGCATTGGCTGAATTAGTAGCACAAAAGGATTCAGGATGGTTTTATCAGGCTAACTTCAAAGAGTGTTCAGGAAGTCATCATAGCTTTTATCCAATTATAATTAAGTATGATCTATCCTACTGCAGTGAACAAACAAACAAAATACATTGTAATGTTGCCCGTGATTGGACACTTTGATATATTTAGAAATATAATTGAAAGGTGAAATAAATTGGTATGAAGAAGAATGAACATTCCAACATTTGGTTTGTTGGCGTTTTGTTTGTGTGAAAATTTTATTGCATAGGATTTTGGACAGGATTTTTGTAGGTGACTGTTTTGTTGGACCTTCACTGTGACATTAAATGTTAAAATGGTGAAATATTCTGTGAATCCCATATTCATAAATTCTGTTAAACAAATTATTCAGTAAAATATTTTATACCACAGCGCTGTTGAATTAATTTTCTAAAACAGCAGCTCTGATAGTAGTGTCAGCTGTAATTGAAATCACAGGTGTATATTCATGCTCTCATTCTAATAAGTTATTGCTTTTACAGTAACAGCTCATGACTTGTATAGAAGATGCTTTACATCATCTAAGCCTACCAATCAATCTCAAAAATATGCATAATCACTGATATGTTGAAACATTCTGTAAGGAGACGTTAATTTAAAATTTATGGAACAAGTCTCCAATGTAATGGTCAGTACGTTTTCCTCCATGATTAGAGTCTCAAGGGCAAAGGGGTTCGCGCTTTCCAGTTTCTTGTTAACGTGACAAGCTTCTTTTTTTTTCCCTCATTAACTTCAAGAGACTGTTGAGAACCTGTCTCATAGACATAAAACAACATTAAATATCACTATAAATTAATGAAACAGTAAGAATTTCTTACTAAGAAGGATGAATAACACTTCAGGGCATGCTATTATTGGAAAATATTCTTCCAATTCTTTGATTGTTTATTTGATTGATTCATTCTAAAACTATTTTATTAGGTATTCAAAACTAGAACACATCATAGATATTTTAGGTTTGAAGTATATATTTACTTGCACTGATTTATCCTTGTCTTCGGATTTTGATAGAACAGTAAAACAGAAGTGCATATATTCTTGTTCATTCGTACAAAATGATGTACAGTATATATTTATGATTAAGAATTAATTGTAGTACTTTGCTGGAACTATGAACAGTTGGTTAAAACATTATCTTACAAAGAATTATTACCAAGGAGTTACATACAGATTTATACTGATCCATGAATATGGGCTTCACAGAAACTGTTATAGATGGTATCGATGATTTATTATGGTACAGTGACTCACTGGCCTTCTGTGGGTTTTGGTTCTCAGTCCATTTTACTCCATGCACAGCATTTTGTGTTTTCTCTCGTTTATACATACAAAGGGATTATAATTCCTTAGGGCCACACACACACACATACACAGAGACAAAGAGAAAGAAAGATCACAATTCAATTTTCTGCCTATTTCTTCATCCACCCATCAACGAATTTTATTCTTCTTCTGGATGATCATTTAGTCACCTCAGAAATTAATGGTTACACTGTTGATTACTTGCTAAATATGTGTGAATGTTACTGTATATTAAAAATAGAGACAGATTTGTGTGACACTGTGGATAGTAGGTCAGTAATTGAAAATGTGGCTTTTTTTCTTGTGCTAGGTCAAGAGATAAAAATGGGAACCTTTCCCATGATGCTAGAGGATGTAAATTGTTCTTTGGCTGTGTGTATAAAACTGTAGTTCTCATTTATATAACATTTGTACATCCTTTGATTTTTGGAATTCAAACAAGGTTTTAATTATAGCAGATCTGTATAACACATTCACTTTTAATTAAGTGATGGCAAATACAAAAATGGACATGAACAACAAAAAAATCACTATACCAAACCCCCCCCCCAATGCAAGTAGGTGAAATCATGAACGATAAAATATGAATGACAGCACGTATAATTTTGATTGTTTATTTCCTACATTTTCAACTTTCACACTGAATTTTCACCTTTCGGACCCATTGACATTCTCAGTATTGAGGATTTGTTAAAGGAGTGAAAACACAAACTAATAGTGCACAGTCATGAGAACCATTATACACTTGGACATGTTGAGTGGTACATTGTGGAAACTGTAGCTGTGACTTAGTGCATGTAGGGAAAAGTCATAAAGTGAAAAGTGCAGGAGTACCAGAGGCTGTTATCGATCCGATTCTCTGGCCGAGTCAATGAGAAATGATTAGTTGACCTGTTTAATCTTTGACAGAATTTCCACAGTCTTACTTTGCAGGAAGGGGTGACCAGACATGTAATGAGCTCATGGCCATTAGACAACCTTCACCTTTTTTGGGGTAATATGCTGCTTTATAGCCTGTTGCTTAGATTTCATTCTGCTGAATGAGGTAAATAGAAATAGACATTTAATTATACACAGATGTCTGTATTCATATATTATAGTCTGTATTAATGATCTATTTTGTAAAATTAGTGCAATTTTTGTCTTCATAGAAAACTTGTATTTTTCATATGCAGTAGTAAAAGTGCTGTTTCTGTGGGCATGTCGAGGTTGGCTCACACTCTTGTATGCTGGTCTTTTATATTATTGTAGGCATTGGGGAAAAGGGTAAAGAAATCCTATTCTTATAAGTGCAGTGGCAAAACCATTGCTGTTATTTTGAACATATGACAACTGTTGAGCCAACAGTGTATTATTGTTTTTTTTCCCCCACTTTACTGGTACTTGAATCGTTGCTTAGTAGTTGTACTGTTTTAACCTGTCTTTTTGAGGCTGTGCTTGCATGTGCATTTTTATATTGTTACCTATATTACTGCATTCTAGCCAGCTTTGATCAGTCAGTAGGACCACTGAATTACCGCTCCATGTATCCTGATAAACAATCTTGAGTGTTCAGTACGTTGACCTGTGTGTGTCTGTGTGTATGTATTTGCATGTGTTATGATAAACAGTGCAGCCTTTAATATGTACAATCATAATCACCAACTATGGCATTCACATCTCAATATAAATGTTTGTAAAAAACAAAAAAAACAACAAAAAAAACCAACTAAACCAATAAGATGCTATAAACGCCAAATTTCTGTCTAGCAGGGTGTTGGATGCTGAACCACTTTCCTGTGCACAGCAAGAACAAACAATATCAATAAAGATTTTTATATTCAAAGCAATACCTCCTATTAAGTGTGATTTTATTAAAAACAAAAACTGTCTACATGAGAACTTAGGTCAGTCATTTTTGATTAAAAAACAAATACATTTAAAATGTATACACAATGTTTCATTACACTTATGTTCTCAGATTAATCAAGCATTCAATTTCCATGCAACCATTATTTTGTTTAGCTTCAGTTAAAATATAGGTCTCTGGCTCAAGTTATGTTTAGTTTTTCTTCTACTGATTAGTTGACTGAAGAAATAAAGTGGTGCTTGAAAGATTGTTCTATATATCTGCATAAATATGACCTAAAACAGATTTCCTGTACCAGAACTCCTATAAAACCCTTGATTGAAAACACTGACACTTAATTTCACCTTCAAATTAACTGTTAACCCTAGAGGTTTACATACTTTTGCCTCTCACAGATATTTAATATTGGATCGTTTTCCTTAAAAAATAAATGACCAAGAATAATATTTTTGTCTCATTTGTTTAATTTGGTTCTCTTTGTCTATTTTAGGAATTGTGTGTGTTAGATTTCACCCCACAGGAATCTACCGTTTACGCCTTTGCGATCTCCGTCATGCCTTTGAGCCTGTTTTACCATTAACGTCTAGCAACATTGAGTTACTTTTAGTTCTATGTTGCTATGGGCTAGAAAGTGTGGTTTGCTGCAGAGTCAGGCGCGCGCCTGGACAGTCCGAAGTGAACACAAACACACTGACCGATATGAGCGTGTTTAAAAGAGACTTCCCGCTTTATTCATTCAAAACAGGAGTATTTATACACATTGTACGCATTGATAACAGCACTGCGTGGGACGGTTTCTACTGGTCCAGGTGTCAGACAGATTTAGTCAAAACACACAGCACATAGTTATGATACAAAATGTCCCATGTCGTGTTGACACAGAAGTACATAATAATATAATCAAGGATAGCAGTTGATCAGCTTATTCAAAGAGGTAACTAAATGATTACATTCATCATGTATTTGAGAGCAGTTCATAATATAAGAGGGTATAAAATGATAAAAGAATTTCCTTTCAGTGTGAAAATATGATGTTTCATATTTATGCAGTTAAATGGAAAATTCTAAAGGGTTCACAAACTTTCAAGCACTACTAACAGTAGGGGTCTTTACATAGACATTTCATTTACCTGAAATAACTCAAGTCATCAATAGGCCATAAATAGACATATTTTAGCATTTAATATTTTCAGTATTGATTTTGTTTGTTGTTTT
This sequence comes from Prietella phreatophila, assembly GCA_025728095.1. Lineage (NCBI taxonomy): Eukaryota > Metazoa > Chordata > Actinopteri > Siluriformes > Ictaluridae > Prietella > Prietella phreatophila. Next base: position 14,090,466 of record JAOUWY010000038.1, read on the forward strand.
TTTAGGCTCTTGTAATATATAAGTAAATTTGTTTTGGAAACACCGCACACTAGATAATACAGATTAACTTGCATGAAGTAGCAGTTTGTTTTCAACTGAGGCTAACGTTAGCTATCTGCCATTGAGCTAGAATACAATGAGATTTGTTGATATAGGGAAATATAACATGTTGGAGAACAACAAATACTCTATACTCTGCCATAACATTTTAATGCACCTTGAAGGTGTGGAATTTACAATAGTTTGGTCTTGTCTTTCATTTGCACAATGTTGTTAACATGGTCTAGTAGAGGTGCACTACACTGTATTACAGCTGTTCATATGCTTTAGGATGTGATTTCTAGATTTCTCCTCCTCTTTCCTCTCCTTCATTTCCTTCTTCCTCTTCTTCTTTGTCTTCCTCTGCTTCTGGTTTTCCTACATCCTTACCCTCTTGGTCTCTGGTACCCCCTCCAGGTTTACTGTGTGTGTGGAGTGTTTGCTGAGGCCCTGTCTGTGTTTGTAGATCTAATTTGGCAGTTTCTGTGCTCTCCTGGCTGGAGTCAGCATTGATGGGTTGTGGTCTGTGCATGCAGAGGGGGCGGGACCCATAACACTTGGAGGTGACCGAATGGTTGAAATGAAATGCTGCCATGCACTCAGCTATGGTGCGGTCACACACACACACACTTCAGTCGATCACATACACTTACTCCCAGACCTGAGTCAGAGAAACACAACAGATTACATTTGGTTGCTAAACTAAAAGAAAACTTGTTTAACTTGTCTCACTACCTTAACTTAGGGCCAGATGCTACACACTCTAACAACTCCTACAGTAAGCTTAAGTCAGTCTACTCTCCCAGCAGCTCCAGTATATTTTCAGAATATTCATTATTCAGATCTCTAACATAAATACAGATCACATGTAGCTAGTTTGTTTTAACCACAGCATTTCACTCTAAAACACATTTTGGACAATGAAAAATTGTACACGCAAAAACAAATTATGATTAAAATTTATGAGACAGATAGAGATAGATATATAGAACTAGATATATAGATAGAACTAGATAGATACAACTTTAATGTCATTGCACAGTACAGTTACTCAGCACTGAAATGCAGTTTAGCATCTACCAGAAGTGCAAATAGTAGCATTGTGCAAATGAACAGAGTGCAAGAATATGTAAATGTGTATACAGTAAATAAATATATAACATGTAGATAGAAAAGCGCTATGTATAAAAATATATAATACAAGTATTAACTGTGTGTACATTGTAACAAACAGTACCTAGATTATCCATGGATAATATATACTCAGCAAAAAAATAAACGTCCCTTTTCAGGAGACTGTATTATAAAGATCATTTTATAAAAATCCAAATAAGCTTTACAGATCTTTATTGGAAAGGGTTTAAACAATGTTTTTCATGCTTGTTCAATGAACCATAAACAATTATTGCACATGCACCTGTTTAACAGTCCTTAAGTCACTAACAGTTTACAGGCAGTAGGCAATTAAGGACACAGTTACAATAACTTAGGACATTAAAGAGACCTTTCTACTGACTCTGAAAAGCAGGATGCCTAGGGTGCCTGCTCAACTGCGTGAACATGCCATAGGCCTGCTGCAGGGAGGCATGAGGACTGCAATGTCTGTAATGTAAGATGCCTAAGACAGTGCTGCAGGGAGACAGGAAGGACTGCTGATCGTCCTTGTAACCGTGGTGGAACACTAGATACTGTTTCTTATTTTTGATATTGAACCGTTTTGTTGAGGGACCCATTATTCAATTTCTTTTCACCAAATGTCTGTGAAACTAGTTCAGTTGTTGAACAAGTACAAATACTTAAACATGTTAATAAATTTGCTGAAAATAAAAGCACTTGAATGTGAGAGGATGTGTCCTTTTTGCTGAGTTTACAATGTATATACAGATAATATACAGATATATAACCAAGGATATACAGTGTCCTCCACTAATATTGGCACCCTTGTTAAATATGAGTAAAGAAGGCTATGAAAAATGTTATTTATTGTTTAACAATTTGATCTTTTGTTAAAAGAATTCACAAAAATACTCTGCTCTCATGTATAATAAACAATTGCAAACACAACACAGGTTTATCAAAAAAAATTGCACTGTATACTATGAATCTGCAATTAGATATAGATAATACAGAATATATTGTATAGAATAGAGCTGTGAGATTAGACAGAGACATAGAGATATGAATTAATGAATCACATGAATCACCCCTGTAGAGGCAATGATTATATTTATTTATTTATGTTTTCATTTAGAGACAATACTTAGACCATAGACCTAATTTTATTTGCTGCATTGATTATTACAATAAATTTAGAAACTCCACCTGGGCTTACAGGCTAAGCTATACCCAGTGAATTTCAACATAAACAAAACATGGGCACAATTCATTAGTTCTACAGCTTAAAAAAAGCATGAAAAAGTAAGTTGCATATCTTACATAAAGTAAGTTGCATTGTTACATTAAGTGGTCCAATACAATTAATTCAATTCAATTCAATTCAATTCAATTTTATTTGTATAGCGCTTTTTACAAAAGCCACTGTCTCAAAGCAGCTTTACAGAAATAGAAACAGAATAAACAGAGAGAAACATAAACAGAATTTATCCCAACTGAGCAAGCCACTGAGTGGCGACGGTGGCGAGGAAAAACTCCCTAAGATGTTTAAGAGGAAG
>JAOUWY010000038.1:14105545-14123631 GCA_025728095.1 Prietella phreatophila
TGTGTGTGTGTGTGTGTGTGTGTGTGTGTGTGTGTGTGTGTGTGTGTGTGTGTCTGTGTGTGTGTGTGTGTGTGTGCTTAATGCAGTATTAATGAGAGTCTGATATTACGGCACAAGATGTTCAGTTCTGTTTAATTTTCCTCTACATCGCACCATGGCATGACATACTACACTGACAGCGGACAAAACTGGTTCACTCTAAACAAGAACGAACGGAAAAAACAAACAGACAGACACATAATTAATAGGCTAAGTACGAAGCGCAGCGCGTATGGGGGACGTGATGAGTCACCGGAGAGGCGTCGATCAGCTCTGATCTGCCGCAGTCTGAGTCTCGCGCTCCAAAATGTCTGAGAAAAGACGAAAAGTCGGTGAGTCAGTGCACCGGCAAAGTTCGGTCTGAGTTAAACACCCACTCCCGCTGTCCAGCGCGAGAACACATGGGGCTGTCTTCACACTACAGAATCGGGGGGATCTTGTCATTCTTTAGTCCTTATAATAATATACGGTTGACCAATAACCGTTTTTTTGTTTTGTTTTTGTGGTCCTGTGATATAGCTAATCGTGAACAGCTGCAAGACTCGCAGGATAAGAAATATTACTGACGCGTACACTCGCGCACGCGCTCGCTGTCTGCCTGCCGGTGCATGAAGCGGAGAGACAAAAGGAGTGCGCTGGGCGGGGAGGGCGTTCGAGGCTAGGGATGTGTGACGTCATATTTACTCAGCTGACACACGGCTCGCCCCATGCCTCAACTAGCCGGGACACACACACACACACACACACACACACACACACACACACACACACACACACACACACACACACACACACACACATGCCTCTCGCTGACAAGCTGTCATTTCAGTGTGAAGACGTCTCGGTATCAGGTCCAGCTCTGCACGCGACTGGCTTATGCTGATGCTGACTTTCCACGAAGCTGTGTTTCATGCTATACTTGTATGCTGTTTGAAGGAGGGGGGGGGACCGCGCTATGCTGCGCCTTCTGTAGGGTTTTCCCTCCTCGCATGGTGGTCCAGTCCCCCGAAATGAGGTGCAGGCTGACACGTCGCCCGGGGTTACTGCGCTGGCGATACTGATACGTTTTCGTCATTGCGACTGAAGATGCCGGAGACACCAGATCTCCACTCAGCATTAAGCTGAGGATTCCGAGAATTCCTGGAGATTGTGCTGCAGGTACGTTCAGTAGAAGCGAATTGTCTTGACTTTCCAGGACGCCACGCACCCACGCAAGCGCGCATAACGTAAAGTGACAGACTGCGCTCTCTATGCGGCGCGTGGGAGGCGGAATGGCGCCGCGCCTCTTGCAAATTCTTGCCTATGCACTTGGGTCGCGCGGTGGAAAATAACGGGACGCTGCTATAGGACTACACATCCACTGGCGTCACCGCCGCATGACAGGGCCAGCACGAGCAAGCCCTTCTGACTTCGAGGACTGTTGAAAACGATGTTTGAAAGATGTTTGAAAGCTACCGCCCGAGGACAAAGGTCACTGTAGGTGAGACCCTGATCATGCGTGGCTATTGTCTTCTCACGAGCCTGTTTGTTCCAGGCGCACGCTTGACTCACTGCGGAGTCAAAACCTCTCTCGCTGCGCTGAACATGTTTAATTAGTCCTTACACACATCCGCATACCTACATACGCACACACAAATAGGCTAATCACAGAGAATAGTAGGCTATAGGGTCCGGGAACTATGGAATTATCCGAAGTCCGGTGTTCCAGCGAGAGCGAGGAGCTGTACACTATCAACAAAACCCCCACGAATAACAGCGACGGACGACCGAAGCGGCTACTGTGGCAGAACGCAGTGCGCCACATCACCGAGCAGCGATTCATTCACGAACACAACAACCCCAAGGCCGCTTCTGCGGATGAGACACCTGGACAAGACTTGCGCAAACTGTCAGCTGGGAGGACGTCTGTGAGCGAGCGGCACAACAACTGCGGCACGAAAGTGTTCCCGGAGCGCTCGAGCAGTGACCTGGGTTTCCTGCAGCTCGACTGCGCACCCAGCAACTCGGACTTCTTCGTGAGCTGGGGCTGCGCGTACAGGGGCGTGATCTTCCCCACTCTGCGTTACGTGTTCAAATCGCGCGAACTCGAGCGCCTGTACCAGCGCTATTTCTTGGGTCAGCGGCGCAAATCTGTGGCGGTGATGAACGTCCTGGACGTGGTGACGAAGCTGACGCTGCTCGTGCTGCACCTGACTCTAGGCGCCACGCCTGTGGATCCGATAAAGGGCGCTCTGCTTGGCTTCTTTGCCGGCGTCGAGGTGGTTATTTGCGCACTCGTCGTTGTGCGCAAGGACGCGACCTCTCACGGCTACCTGCAGTACAGCGGCGCTGTTACGTGGGCGGCCATGGCTACGCAGATCTTGGCTACGGGACTTGGCTACGGGCTGCTGGGAGACGGCGTGGGTTACGTGCTCTTTACGCTCTTCGCTACCTACAGCATGCTGCCGCTGCCGCTCTCGTGGGCCATCGTTGCAGGAGTGCTGACCTCCGCGCTGCACATAGCGCTTCAGGTGCTCGTGGCGCCCCATGTACAGCTTTCAACCAATCAGGTAATAATGGAAAGTTTAGAATTTTCACATTCTTACTCTTTATGATAATGAAACAAAGTTCAAAGTAGGGAAAATGCGCGCGCACCGTTTAAGTGAATGTCATAGCCTATAGCATAATCTAATATTTATTGGGTAAATAATGACCTTAACCTACTTGGCCATGCTGTATATAAAAAGCTCTGTGTATTGTGGGGGGAAAAAGTTCAGTCTATTGCCATGGTTTTAGTATCCATCCATCTTCTACCGCTTACCGTTTGTTTCAAATCTCGTCGCCGTCTCGTGCTGGAATCGTGGACGTTCGGGTCGCTGTCCACGTGCTGAAACCCTGATCCCGGTATTTCTATCTGCTGTGTAACTTCAAACCACCAGAATCAAATAGTTTGTCTTTTGCAACTGATGCAATTTATAGGGTGAATTATTTTTTATTTTATGTTTCCATCTTGTCTAACGTTTCTTGCCTTCAACACATGACACAATTCTGAAGTCCGCAATGCGCTGATTATCTAAATTTGACGGAAAATGTTTTTAAAAAAAATATTTTTAAGAAGTTTAGCCTTTAGTAAAGACTGACTGAAATCCATTTTAAGTACATGTTTAATAATCTGTGACACATAGGTTATTTTCATTAATTAATTAATTGTTTTACTTTTTAATCCCCAGAGATGCGTTTTAAACGTTATTTACATGTGGCAAACAAGAAATCAAATTTAAATAGCAGGACTTTTAAAAAAATCTCCAAATTCTTCATCAACTTATTCCAGTATTGTATGCAATTAGTAGACTCTGTTAAACTGACTACATATTAAGATGGTGCAATATAGTAACATTTTGTAATTTGTTCCTTACAGCAATAACAACAATAATGGTTTAGAAAATCTTTCATATTTTCCAAATTCATATCCACTAAAATTGATAATGAGCAAATTAAGTAAAAATCATCACTACAAGGTAAGTAACCTTTTAGAATTTATTTCTTGAGGTAGCAGCATAATACAGGACATTGGGTAAATACAGTATATTGAAATACACATCATCAAACTCTAAAATTCCACTAAGTACACTAAAATATTTGCATAGTTAGTAGCAAACCTTAATACAGGTCTATATGCCCTGTCTACCTTATTCCCCTCCTTACTGCAATAATTTAAAGCACATTAAATCCGCATAAATCAATCAGTGCATAATTTAACCATTAACCTCTCTCCTCTTAAGCTGAAGCACATTCAATAATCTTGAAAATGACTGAATTATAAACATATGTACATGACTATTATTTGTTCATTTATGTATATGTGTGTCATAAATATAAGTAATATATCGGTATTAAACAATTTTATAACCATATCAAATTGTCTAATACCAATTAGTGCTGTGTTGGTGGTGTTTATTTGGGGCATTTAGTGGTGATGGATTTGGTTTATGTTATCTTGGGCTGGTGATTGTTATATAGGCAACAAAGAAATACACTGTATGGTCAAAAGTATGTGGAGTTTAGGTGTTTCAGCTGAACCCACTGCTGACCCACCAAATTATTGCCCACCAGACTATTGCAAGTTTTCCTTTTTCTTTTTCCCTAAACCATTTCTATGTGTTTTTCACATTATTTTTGCTTGCTATATCACATACACTTGAAAAAAAGTCTGAAATGGTTTATCTAGGTTTCAGTTTTTACATCACAAACCCTGCCATTTTACATGTGTGTAGTCTTTTTATATCCACTGTAAAAAAAACTGCTGCTGTAATCATAAACACTGCTGAACAACTGAACTACAGAACATCCTTTCAACACATAAATCTGTTTGATTATATAGTATAGAACTGTAGAAGAGTAATGGTTTATGGTAATGCTATCACCCAGAAGAGAATGGGCTCCATTTTGAATTTGCTTCCTCTCAAGGTTTCTTCCTCATGCCATCTCAGGAAGTTTTCCCTTGCCACTGTCACCTCTGGGATCTAAATATAAATTTTCATTTTCATTTACAATAAGTTTTGAACGTGTCAAATTTTTTTTCAGTAAATATATTTCCAATGAGGCTAATCATATGAAATTTTTACCAGACTTTGGTATTAGCTCAAGAAATCCATACATGTAAAGAAATCCGAACATTAAAGTACATAAGTGAAGTTATGTGTAATAAAGCGGAATGACACCGTAAAAAAGTATTGAACATGCTTACTGAAATTTATTTAATGCTTAGTGGAGAAGCCTTTGTTTGTCATGACCGCTTCAAGATGCTTCCTGCATGAAGAAATTAATTGGTCGCACTATTCAGGTGTGATTTTGACTCATTCTTCTAAGCATGTTGTCTTTAAATCTTGTTCAATTGGATTCAAGTCAGGTGATTGACTTGATTTTTTTTCTCTGAAACCAATTGAGAGCTTCATTTGCAGTCTGCTTTGGATCGTTGTCCTGCTGGAAGCTCCACCCACGTCTCATCTTCATCATCCTGGTGGATTCTTCTCAAGAGTCTCCCTGGTAAAGGGCTCTATTCATCATTCCTTCAATTATATGAAGTCTGCCAGTACCATGCGATGAAAAACAGCCCCACACCATGATGCTTCCACCTCCAAACTTCACTGTTGGTATAGTGTTTTTAGGGTGATGTGCAGTGCCATTTCTTCTCCAAACATGGTGTGTAGTATGCCAGACAAAAAGTTACATTTTACTCTCATCTGACCAGACTACACTCTCCCAGTATTTCATAGACTTGTCCAAATTAGTTGTAGCAAACTGTAAATGAGCTTTGGCTGGCCATGGCTGTGGAGTGCATTGCCTATTGTTTTCTCTGACAATGGCACCTGCTGTCTCCAAGTGTTTCTGGAGCTCTTTTCAAGTGGTCGTTTGCTCTTGGCCTACTCTTCTGATTATTCTTCTGACTCCCTGGTCAGAAATCTTGCGAGGCGCTCCTGTGCATGGCCAGTTGATAATGGAGTGATGTTGCTTTCACTTGCAGATAATGGCCCCAATGGTACTTACTAAGAAGATTCAGAAGTTTTGAAATATGTCTGTATCAGATTCCATTGATAGATTTGGCAATAACAATGTTGCAGAGGTCTTGGAATAGCTCTTTGCTTTTTCCCCATCATTTCTTGTGTGACGCCTTGGTAATGAAAAGCCTTTATATAGATCTCAGTTTACTAACGCAGCTGATATTAATTTGCACAGATATGGGGTATAATTACTTACGGATTTAAGCTGGTTCCTTGCCTTACCTTGCCTTGAGATGCCTTCCAAGTTTTGGAGAAGGGTATTTATGCTTTTATCACATTGCACTTAGATTATTGTAATTCATTGTACTTGGGTCTTCCTCAGTCATCTCTTGCTCGTCTCCAGGTGGTTCAGAATGCAGTTGCAAGGCTGTTGACCAGGGTAAAGAAATATGATCGTGTCACCTCAATTTTATCATCGCTTTCTCGGCTCCCAGTCCATTTTAGGATTCAGTTTTAGATTCTGTTGTTTGTTTTTAAAACTCTTAATGATCAAGCTCAATCTTATCTCAAAGAACTTCTTACACCACATTCATGTAACAGACGTCTAAAATCTTCTGATAGGTTTCTTTCGTATGTCCCTTGATCCCAGTTAAATAGATAGAGGTTTTTCAGTTGCTGCCCCTCGTTTATGGAATCAATTGTCACTGGACATCCGACTTGCACCTTCAATTACTACTTTTTAAAGAAGGCTTAAAACATATCTCTTCTCACAGGGGTTTACTTTTTTTTATTATTATTATTTTTTACTATTGTCTATTGTCTGTCATTATTTGGTTTTATTCTGTTTTCTATTTTACTTTTCTTTACTCTGTTCAGCACTTTGGTCAACTTCGCTGTATTAAATGGGCTTTATAAATAAAATGTATGGTACTTACTTCCTTGGAGAACTGTTTTTTTCTAAGCATGTTCAATGCTTTTCTCATGTGTCATTCCACTTTATTATACATAACTTTATTTATGGACATTAATATTGTGAATTCTTTTTATTTCTTGAGTTAATACTGATGTCTGGTGAAAATTTTATGTGAATTCAATGTTTATTACATTTTATTAAATATTTTAGTAATCTCACCATTTTTGAATGTGGATATCAGGAACAGTGTTACCACCAGCATGATTATCCTAAAATATGCAACACACATTCATGTAGAAGTTCAAATGACTGCAAGTACGGTTAAGAAGTATTACTTACATAACATCAAAATACACTATATGGCCAAAGGTTTGTAGATACCAATATGTGGGCCTTCCCCAAGTTGAAAATTAAAACAAAACTGGAAGTATACATTTGTTTAGAATGACATTGTATGCTGTATCATTACACTTTCACTGGAACTAAGAAGCCAAAACATGTTCTAGTGCACAAAGCAATCTCCATGAAGACATGGTTGGAGTGGAAAAAATTGAGTGATCTGCACAGATCACTGACCTCAACCTCAAAACTGTAATGCTCATTGTGCACCAGGCCTCCTTGACTGACATCAGTGCCTGACCTCACTAATGCTGTGGTGGCTGAATCTCCACAGCCACACTCTAAAATCTAGTGGAAATCCTTCAGAGAAGAGTGGAGGTTAATATAAGTGCAAAGTGAAATCTGGGACAGGATGTTCAACAAGTACATATGAGTGTTATAAGATGTGTTTACATGAACAACAATAATCCACTCTTAATCCGATTAAGACCATACTCTAATTAAGAAACTACCATGTAAACAACAATTTTTACTTACCTTACTCTAATTAATGTCATAATCGAAGGAAGCAATAATCTAATTAAGACAGGTGGAGTACTTCTGTTTTCATCGCATTATGGATGTGTATTACAGACATGTACACACCTTAATCACATTATGAACGTGATGTGGGAGTTTTCACCACATTTTGCGACAGGACACGATCACACATAGCAGTTTTACGTTTTACGGCAAACAAGAGAGTTCAGCCGTGTCCCAAATCGCATAATGTCCTACTATAGGCCTGTAGTGGGGAAAATACATGTATCTCGGCTACTATATAGACAGTAACTACGCGATTTGGGACACACCCATGGCTTCAAGCAGTTGTCTATACGGCTTCAAGCAATTGTGTATTAGCACATGTAGCATGGCAAATAATTAACTGCACTTAAAGTGTTAGTAAAAAATTAAATAAAAACACCCAAAACTGTATACGGCACCATAATGAAGACAAACTGTATGTTGATACGTGAAAATCCGGAGTGACGTCGGACGGCATGGCGCGGTGACGTAATGATGCGGCTCTTAATCTAATTATGATCTAGAACATGTAAAACAGGAACATGACAGGAGTATTCTAAAAGTCACCCATGTAAACACCTTAATCACATTATTATCTTAATCAGAGTAAGGTCAATAATTAGATTACTGCTGTCCATATAAACGTAGTCATTGTCAGGTATCCACAAACTTTCGGCTCATATAAATATTAGCCAAAAAAAAGCTATTTTTTTTTTATAAAGCATTGATATCAATCTATTGTTATAGAGAAACTAAAATCAAAGTAAAAAATACTGTCATGAAGCATAGACGGAGACACGCAAGCGGAGAGATGGAAACAAAGAGAGACTCGGAAAAGAATTAAACAGGTAAGCAAGGTATCTGGGGCATAGGCTGAAGCATAGAGTAAGCAGAGCGTGAAATTGAGAACTTATAAAAATAAGGCTTAGTAAACATACAGAGGTAAGGCTGCTGAGCGTATACTTCACATCGGGCTAATACTGAGGCCCTTATATAACCTAAGGTGTCTACAGGTGATATCAATTAGAACTCCGGCAAACTCGAGTGCGGGTAAGACTGGGAAGTGTAATCCTCCTCAGCCACATCCCTGGGCGGGACTACATGTAGTGAGCTGCTGCGCTGATCTCGCCGTGTCATAACAAATACAAATAAAAAAAAGGATCCCAAAATTATTCCCAAGATCCAATAACAATCCAGACCTCAATATCATTCTTTCCACCCCACTGTGAGTTTCCATAGTAGTAACCTGAATTATTTTACAGATGTTACAGAACAGCTTTGTATTTTGTACCCCTCATGCACAAATGCATTATAGAGAGAGTAAGACTAACTGTAGCTGAGATGTAACCATGATGTAAACCTCTTGCCAATCAATTAGTGAGAAGCTACACATTTAGATTCAGAGCCAGGCTATGGAAAAGCTAAAATGCTGTTGGAGGTTTCTTTTGTAGATATGTATAATCAAAGCAATGTGTAAAAAGAAAAGAAAATAATGAAAAGTTTTTTTTTTAAATTCAAGGATGCTGCAATTTAATGCAACACTTCAAGTACTAGGGGAAATGAAAGTCTACAACATGACATTTTTTTTTTACCCATCCCATTAAATAACCATGAATAATATTATTAACAGCAAAACGATTTTTTGTCACATGTAAATCATCCTCACAGGAGATACACAATTCTGATAACACAACTATAACACACTATAACACTATAGCAAACTGGCAATAAGTTTATTGCCAATAACCTTGTGGGTTATGCATTCCTCGGCCTGTAAACTAAGGTGTTCCATAAAAACAGAAAACGATTCAATGGCCCAGTGATTTTTCAGAAAAAAATCTAATCCTAATTCTTATGCATGAAAGGGGTTTTATAACACTCTTTATCTAAATTCACTGGGGGAGATAAAGAGCACCATCGGTAATGCTACATTCACCCATGCACATAAATAACCAGGCTTGGGGAGTAACAAAATACATGTAACGGCATTACTTAATCAGGATACAAAAAACTGGTAACTGTAATCGGTTACAGTTAAGTCAAAAAACAAAGTAATCAGATTATTATAATTATCATTATGTAAAAAAAATGGGAATACTATCAGGATTATTTTTTTTTTCATTTAAAACCAAAGGAATTAATCTTTCAACATTACACAATATAAACAGCTGATTAATTATAGTTCTGGTTCTCTTGGTGAATGTGCAACTAAATTTTGCGCATAGTTAATTTGGTAGAAATTAACTGTGAAATGCTTTTGTTAGGGCCATGCATCCTCTTTTTCCCGGACATGTTCTCTTTTACGGACCTTAAAAAAGTGTCTAAACTGGAGAAAATGTCTGGGATTCGGTTTTAGCTTCATTATGATGTGCTTTTGGTCTCATACAGCAACGTGTGCACATTTTTGCATTGATTTAACCCATCTCTGTAATTTCTGCCTTCTTGCAAACCAGTTAGTCGATTACACTTTATTTATGTACTTTAATGTTGTGAATTCTTTATATTTCCAGATTTCTTGAGTTAATATTGATGTCTGGTGGAAATTTCATGTGAATAACCTCATTGGAAATATATTTGCTGAAAAAAATCTGAAATGCAAAGATAATTGGTATTGGTCGATAAAGTCTATTTTTCCCGCTATAGTTTAAAAACATCCAATGATCAGGGCCGATTATATACTGTCAATCAAAAGAGGGCGGGAAAACACATCAGTTTCGTGCTGTGTGTAAAGGAGATGCCTCTTGTGTGGAATGATGACAAAACTGCAGTTGTAATCTCTGCACCGCTAAAATTTTACACTGGAAGTGAGCAGCTGTGAAGTGGGAATTTCAGCGTCAAGTCTAATATTTATTTTGCACTGAATTAAAGCGCCAGTACACAGTTGAAATATTTAAATGAAGATAGGTTGACTATACTAAGTATATATTGCACAGAAAAATATATTTGTAAAGTTGTATGTTTCATATGTTTAATGTTAATATGAGTTAATATCATTAACAAGAAGTTTATATTAGGCATATATATGACCAGTTTGATGTCAATGATGAAATAGAAATGCTTTTGTTTGTGGTGAGTGAATGTGAGACTAACAGGAGGTTTTTTAGAATTCAGTCAATATTAATCTTAATTAATAACTTTCCATAAGTTAAGAAATCTTACTTTAATCTTCAGAATTTAGTTCATGTTTTAATGTTAATTAGAGTAATTTTTTATTTATTTTTAACGATGCACCCACCACCGGCTGTGCACATTCCACCTCTTCCTACACCAGATAGAGATACGATGGGGAGCCGGAAGGATGCAAGAATAAATGGTAAATTTATCCAAAGCACTTTACACTGTGTCTCACTGTGGAGTCATCCAGACCAGGAATTGAACTGCCAACCCTACGATTAATGGACAACCCACTCTACCACCTGCACCACAGCTGCCCCGGCCAGTTACAAGGGCTTCCTGCTACAGTGCATGCTGTTTCTGGAGAGCCACCCGGACATGCCGGAGGTCCGTAAGCTGACCCACTCCAGACAAGCCCTTGCATGGGCTACAGCAGAGTGGGAGCGAGGAGGCGGTGTCAGACCTCCCTAACAGATCTCCTCGCCCATTTCCAGCATTCCTTTGACTATTCCCCCAATGGCTGGGAGATCGGCCACAAACTCATGCATATCAAACAAATCTCACGTTGTGCGAGTAAATACACCCTGGAATTCTGCACCATCGCTGTCCAGAGTGTATGGAATGAGCTGGCACTCAAGACTGCATTCCGTCAGGATCCTGAGTAATTGCAAGAGTAATTGCACTCAGGTCATTCATCAGTGCCCCCACAAAAGGCCTCGAGTGACTGAGAGGAGCACAGACAGCCAACCTCGTTGCTATCGGGTGAGTCCTAGCCAATCACATGCTTCTCATGTATTTGCTTTACCTATTGTGCTAGAGCATTCAGGCCAGTCTTTTGTTCCTTCAGCGCTCGTTGACTCCGGAGCGGCCGAGATCTCCATAGATGAGATTACTTCGCAGAATCTTGGCCTCCCCATACGTCCCCTGCGCCGACCTTGCAAACTTCACTCCATAGATGGGTCCCCCATATCTGGAGGAGTAATATCCCACAAAATGCTGCCAATCAGCATCTAAGTTAGTGCCCTCCACAATGAAAACATTGTCCACAGTTCCTACCAGACATCCCGTCATTCTCGGCCTATCCTGGCTAGCACGGCACAACCCCCAAATCTCTTGGACAGACAAACAACTAACCGTATTGTTTGCACAATTGTCTGAGGGGTCCCATGGCCCCTGTGGCCACCACGATTGTGGCGAGTCCCCTGTCCCATGTCCCAGTCAAGGTCCCTCCAGAATATTGTGACCTCCACAAGGTGTTCAGTAAGGAGAGAGCAAGTAGCTTACCACCTCACAGACCCTACGATGGTGCCATCAACCTCCTACCCAGGGCCAGTACACCTCGGGGCAATGTGTACTCACTCTCTCAAGCTGGACAGTGGGCCATGGAGGAATACAGTCTTTAGTATCACCTCCGGACACTATGAGTACCTGGTCATGCCATGTGGGCTCGCTAACGCCCCCTCAGTGTTCCAGAATCTAATCAGTGACACCCTGAAGGACATGCTGGGGAGGTACATCATCGTCTACATCAATGATATTTTGATATATTCAACATCCCTAGAGGAGCATATCAAGCATGTTCGGCAAGTATTGTGTCGCCTGTTGCGATACCAGCTTTACGTAAAGTCAGAGAAGTGTGAGTTCCACCAACACACGATCTCATTCCTAGGGTATGTCATTAACCCGAGGGGAGTCACCATGGACCAGCGCAAAACTCAAGTGGTCGTGGAATGGCGCACTCCCTGAACCATCAGGGAGTTGCAGTGTTTCCTTGGCTTTGCAAACTTTTATCGGCGATTCATTCGGGACTTTATTAAGGTGGTGCAACCCCTGACATCCCTCCTGAGAGGTAAACCTCGTCGACTCCTTTGGAGCCTATTTGCCCAGGAGACTTTGGAGAAGCTTAAGCGGGCCTTTACCACAGCCCCCATCCTCAGACACCTGGATCCCTTCAGACCGTGCGTGGTGGAGGTTGATGCATCTCAGAGTGGGGGGCCACTCTGAATCTTACAGATTCAGAGACAAACTGTGATGTGGGGAACCGAGAAGTTCTGGCTGTTAAGCTGGCCCTAGTGGAGTGGAGACATTGGCTGGAGGGAGCCGCACACCCATATATTATCTACATGGACCACAAAAATCTAGAATAACCACCAAACGTCTCACACCCTGCCAGGCTCACTGGTCCCTGTTCTTTTCCAGGTTCCAGTTTACTCCGTCTTATAGACCTGGAACAAAGAACACAAAGGCAGATGCACTGTCTCGCATTCACTCCCCGGAAGGACCAGGAGGGGTCCCTTTCCCCCTTCCTGTATTGTCGGTGCCATGGAGTGGACCCTAGATCGATCCTTAGCCAACATACCCAGCTCACGAATCCCGACAGCCTGTCCTCCCGGGAAACAGTTTGTACCAAAAAGGTACTGGAACTCATCACCTGGCCCACATGACACTAGTGATGGGTCATCCAGGAGCCCATCGCACTTACCAACTGCTGGCC
The DNA here is from genome assembly GCA_025728095.1 of Prietella phreatophila. Lineage (NCBI taxonomy): Eukaryota > Metazoa > Chordata > Actinopteri > Siluriformes > Ictaluridae > Prietella > Prietella phreatophila. The sequence goes on from JAOUWY010000038.1 coordinate 14,118,489, forward strand.
GAGAAGTATTGATGGCCCCATATGCCTAGGGAGGTACAGCATATTGTATCCCCATGCTCCACATGCGCTCAGTCCAAGGTGCCATGTGCTCTACCTGCAGGGAGGTTGGTACCACTACCCACACCTGACCTCCCGTGGTTTCACCTGGCCCTAGATTTCATAACAGAATTGCTTGAGTCACAGGGTAATACCGTGATACTGGTGATCGTTGATTGTTTTTTGAAATCCCTGTGCCTAATTCCTTTACCGGCCATCCCATCCATCTTTACCATCTCCAAACTCCTCTTCTAACATGTGTTCCGATACTTCAGCATCCCAGAGGAGATTGTAAGTGACAGGGGTCCACAGTTCATGTCACAAGTCTGGGCCAGTTTCATGGAGAATATGGGGTTCACCGTTAACCTCACGTCTGGGTACCATCCCCAGGCCAATGGACAGGCAGAACGGGCCAACCAGTAGGTCACTTATTGCCTGGACCTACCAAAGCACAGTGGCATCGCCCTGTCTTTCCATGTCTCTCTCTTCAAACCAGTGATACCGGGCTCGTTGGCCACGCCAGTGCTGGAAGACTCCCCACCGGGACCGCTAGAGATTGAAGGCCACCCAGCCTACAGCGTCCACGACATCCTGAACTCTAGCTTAGAAGAGGAAGGCTCAAATATCTGGTAAACTGGGAGGTGTATGGCCCAGAGGAGCAGTGTTGGATCCCATCCCAGGACATTCTGGACACAAATCTGTGCAGAGACTTCCATGTGGCTCATCCAGCCAAACTGGAACCCCGGAGGATGGGGAGGCCTCGGAGGGATTTGGGGGGGGGGGGGGGCTCTGTTACACCACAGCGAATGCACGACTGCAGTTCTTAGCATAAATTGCCGCCCACAAACATTGTGGACTAAGACTACACTTCCCAACCATGCATTGAGTTCACTGGAGTATTGAGTATGAACAACTATGCTGCACCAAAAGTTATAAAAGGCCTCCTTAATGTCAGCGTCTCGCGAAGTAAAAACTCAGCAGCCTCTTCTCTGTCTTATATCAAGCCGTAGTTTCGTATCCGCTGGTCCGCTATGTCTTTCGTCTGCCCCACACACTTTGAACTGCTTGTCCTTGCTTGTCTCTGCCAAGGAATTGTAACGCATATTGTGATACTTGGATTATGTTACTGATAAAAAAAATGTTTAAGAAGTAATTTGTAACTGTGACGGAATATATTTTTAAAGTAACCTTCCCAACTGTGTAAATAACAATTACTTACATACTTACATTGTACTGCTATAATTAAAAGTTTTTTCATTATCTACTGCATGAGGAGACAGATACAGCAAAACTGTTTGTTCCTAAAATGCTCTCAGACAACGGCTTGAATAATGCTGAGGTTGCCACGAGATTTCCAGGGGAAATTACAAGGGTAGAAAGGGATCTAAAATACGTGAAGAGACAGCTCCATATTTACATTAGATTCTATCATTTCAGTGGCTGAAAGTTCCAGAGCTAGGAAGTATACAATGCCTGGAGAGCAACCTCAGGAGCAAGCTGTTCTCCTGCAATAGAACTGCAATGGTTTTAAGATTTTTGATCTTGTCCACAGTCAAATTGGACACATTACTGGATTCTTTGTGCAAACTCATAAATAATGAAAATTATTCATGAATGCATTATCTGTAGTGGGATTCAGGTTTATGTAAATGAAAAATAAAAAATGGTTGCCCTACTAATTGTTAATACTGATTTCCCAACATTTACTCACCAGTGATTACTAATAGCCAATAGAGATAAAGCATGTTCGTGGCCACATGGAGTAACTTTCATATCTCAGTTGAGCTGTTGACTTGGAAATAGGTCATTTACTCAATAGTGACTCTTGCACAATTGTCTTCAGACTATATAAAGAAGGCATTCAAACAATGTCTGAGGTGAAGGTGTTTCTTAGTAGCTGTCTGGTGATGACTGCTTTAGTCTGATGAGCAGAATGACCTAGATACAATAATACTCATCAACAAACTGCTTCAACATATGCTGCAGCCTGGGTGGCATGCCAGTCTATAACAGTGCTCCATGCACACATACATACATACCTATGGGCAGTTTTGTGTCAACAATTCACATGCTTTGGGAGATGGAAGGAATGCAGAGAACCCAGAAAAGAACCAATTGAGACACTGGCAGAACATGAGATGCTCCACCAGACAGTAACCAGAGCTCTGAATCAAACTGTGGACCCTGGAACTGTGAGGCATCAATATTATTTGCTGTACCACCATACCACAAAGATCCAGCATGATGTTCTCAAATTGTATTTATATTTCTGAGCATACATATTTCTTTTCTTATTTGACCTGTTTTCCAGTTGTATTGTTTGAAATGTACCCCTCAGATTACAACAGAAAGAACTATTCTTTTCCCCAGCTTTTTGAGTTTTGAAAACCCAGTTTGATCAGTTTAATAAACTGTTGTTCATTGACAACATGTTTGTTGAAACAAAAATATGATTGTGTCTGCTATTGTGTTAACTTGTGATTTAACCATCAATGGCTGTGCCGTCCAGTACACTCATGCATACCCAACATAATATGTTATACTATACAGCACATGACTACATTTTGATGAACTATTGTGAAATAATAATATTAATAATATATTATATAATATTATTATTTTTCCTTTACTCATCAATCTGATCAAATCACAGGACATGTTACAGCTGTACCCTTGCAATATGAGAGAGAAAAATAGGGCGTATAGGGCACACACCTTTTAGAGAATTAACATACTGGACAAAACATTCCAAATCTAGCAAGGTTTAGTACTGAAATACTTAAGACCATTCCAGCCATACTCTTGATCTTGATATTCTTATTTATGACCAGGCTGTGTCATTGTGAGTTTAAATAAATTTTTTTGTTGTTGTTGTCATTAAAAAAAAACCAAAAAACAAAAAAAAAACCTTTATGTGTCTTAAAATATCCATCCATCCATCTTCTACCGCTTATTCCTTCTTCAGGGTTGCAGGGAACATGGAGCCTATCCCAGGAAGCATTGGGCAAAAGGCGGGGTACACCCTGGATAGGGTGCCAGTCCATCACAGGGCACAATCTCACACACACTCACACACCTCTATTCATCCCTCTTTCTCACCATCTTATAGGTACTCCCCTGATGCTATCTTATCACAATATACTACATCTTCTGCAATCCAAACATCTAGTGGGCGTGTGGTTACATACTGTTAATATGCAGCTCTGGGGCTGGAGTTGATTTTTTAATGAACCACTCATTCTTTTATGATACACTGAGTGGTTAACCAAACTGTGCAACACTCAAGCTCATGCTTTGGCAGTGCCTGAGCTTAGTACCCCAGCATCTGATTCAAGGGGAATATGACCCAAACACTGTCTCTTTTAAAGATGGCTAGAGGGATAATCGAAATTCAAAAGTAAAATATTGCGCTGATGACAGATATAGTTTCAATTTGGTGGATCATGTCCTTAAACACACCCTTTCTTATAGTCCAATGATTGTCATCCTCCCTGTTGCTTATCAAAAGAGTGTGAGGATGCCACACTATATGGCCAAAAGTATGTGGACATCGAACTATCACACCCATACTGTATGTTCTTCCTTCCCAAACTGTTCCACAACGTTGGAAGCACACAGTTGTCTAGAATGTGAAGATTTTCTTTCACTGAAACTAAGCACTTTGTGCACAAAGTGAGCTATATAAAAACAGGATTTGCCAAGGCTGGTGTGGAAAAACCCGAGTGAACTACACAGAGCCCTGACCTCAATCTCACTGAACACCTTTGGGATGAACTGGAATGCTGACTGTGCACCAAGCCTCCTCACCTGACAGCCCACAGCCTTTTTTTTTTTTTTTTTAAATTCTAATGGAAACACATCCTAGAAAGGTACAGGTTATATCAACAAAGGGGGTCTTAATTTAAATTGGGATGAACACATTTGGTTGTGATTGGTCAGGTGTCCACATACTTTTGGCCATACCATGTATTTTTCCATATAATGACCTAGCACTTGAACCGGCTCATTCTATTATGTCTATTCCAAAACTTCCAAAAATGGGTCTGGACTGATTGTAGGTAATATTGACAGGGTCTAAACTAGCCATGGCACTATGGGTTTATATTCTTTACACTGTTGGCTTTACAGTATGCAATTGTGGAAGGTAATTATTTATAATCCCACTACCCGGTGACACCCAGAAGAGGATGGGCTCCCTTTTAAGTCTGGTACCACTCAATGTTTCTTCCTCATATCATCTCAGGCATCCTCATTGACCAGCCCCTCCCTTTGCATGCCACTCTTCAAGGAGCATCATCTCATGGGCATTAACTAGAGACATGCCACTCGTTTAGATGTGCACTACTGCCCCTGGTGGTTAGATGCTACTTCCATATATAAACTTTGTTCTGTGAGGTACAACCACCGGGGCGCTTTGTTTTTCAGAGTCATAAGAATTTGTGACTGTTGGAAGGTTTTAGCCATTTTGGCATACACAGAACTTTGAAAATTTGTGACTGTTGTTTTGATAAAAACAGATTCAATAATATTAGCAAACCAGGTACAACAAGTTTAAATCTGACTAAAGTTATACAGCAGATCTGACAAGAGAACAGTTAGCCTAGCTAGCTAATATTTGTAAGCAGATTACCTAATAGCCTGCTAGTTTAAATAGGTTATTCCATTCTGTGAACTTTGGCTGGCAATGAATTACTATCAAGTATATGTACAAATCCAAACTTTGGCATGTGGAGTCACCCGGGCCGGGAATCGAACCTCCAACCCTATGATTAGTGGACAATGCTCTCTACCAACTGCACCACAGCCACCCCCAATGTATATAACTTACTTCTGGATATGTTAATGAAGTGTATTCAATATGTAACCTACATTTAGAATTACTACTTAAAGCATAATCGAATAATCTGTATGGGTTAAAAAGCATAATCTATATGTATAATCAACAGTTAGAAGCATAATCTTTCTGTGGCAAATCTAAAGCTATAAAACACTTCCAACATGTGGTCTTCTAAGTGGGTAAAGTAAGAACCTTTGTTTGTCTAAACTCAGCTTCACCTCTTAAGTGTGTAAATTAGAGGCTTTGGGTTTTGTCTTAAGCAGATTCACT
>JAOUWY010000038.1:14422573-14437007 GCA_025728095.1 Prietella phreatophila
CCCCCCCCCCCCCCCCCCCCCCCCCCCCCCCCCCCCCCCCCCCCCCCCCCCCCCCCCCCCCCCAAATAAATAGATGCATACATGTTAAAAAAAAAGTATAATTTATTCTTTAAGTCACATAAAGCTTTTTTTTTGTAACTGCCAAACAAGTTTCTGACTTGCTTTCCAACCTGCGCTGCTTAGTGCTCTGACTCCTATACACACTGTGCAATAACCGGCCCAGTTACTCTGACTGAGCAATCATTTACAAATCTAGTTTGCAAATCGTTGTTGGTAGCAGCACATTACAAACAGGACATCTATTTAATTACCTTTTTTCCAATTAAGAAAACCGAAGAGCCCCCCCTTTCACTCCATTCGTCATAAACTTCAGTACTGAATATACAGAAGTTCTGACTTTTTTTCTTCCAAACTCACAGTAGGGGTGATGAAAACCAAAAGCCATCAGAGTTGTTTTCTCAGTCTAGGCAGACATATGGCAGAATATTCAATTTGGACTCATCACCATGAGAATCCAAAGATATACAGTCTGTCCAATCATACCAATTTCCATTGGTGTCATAACATCCATTAACTCCTGGCCAGTGCTCCTGGTCTATTCTGTGAAGGTCCTCATGCGTCACCTCTCGACTTACACCCGGTAGTTCAGCGGCCAAGCCACTCGGGACTAAAACATGAGTCTTCCTTGATTCTCGAACCGCGTTTTCCTCTTGTTTCAAATACTCGGTCATGAAAAAGTGTGCACCATGGGTCTGAGCTCCAGAGGAAGTCAGAACATTACTCTGAAGATTAAGGTAGGACTGAATGATCTCGTTTCGGGACAGCTCCTTCCAGTTCGTTTGCTGGAAAGGATTTTGAGCAGTCGTGGGTGGCCTCTGTTGGGGGGTCTCAATCCTCACAGGTTCAAAAACTGGTGGTCCCTGGCATTCCTCCTCTTGGTGAGATTCCTTTGGAGTGAGGGGTTTGATTTGTCCGGTCACTGGGTCAAAAGTCAATCTGCGCTCTTTTAAGCGCACAGGCTTCGTCCTGTCCTCTGAGGACTGGCCTTGAAGATTCACCATGTAGTCCCTAGACCTGTACTTCTTTCTTTTTTTGTTCGCACTTTCTGACCCAGCTTTAGGAACCTCAGGTGAGAAATTGTGCCTGGACAGTTCAGAAGGCTCCTGTGCTGTACTGTTATGAAGGGATTCAGAGGTTCTCTCAATAGATCTGTTGAACGGGACCGAGTCCTCTAGGTCTAGAGTTAGACGACCATCAGCGTGAGACATTAGATTTGGGGAGGTTAAAGGCAAAAGAGAGGGCACTTGGGCAGAATTTTGAGACGGGCTCAACAGAGTCCCTTTTGATGCATAAGATGAAGACCTCTTAGCCACTGTCTCACGAGCTACACTATGTGGACTTAATGAGAATTGAGGGCTACTGACTGGATGTTTGTCACCTCCGTCTCCTTCTGTTCTTGTTTGCTGCTGCAACACTGATGTTTTGAGTAAGGATGAAGTACTGGGGAGTCTAGTAAGCCCTGGAGAACTCGGATGAGGCTTAACAGCATTAACAGGGATTTTGTTTTGTTTGTCATTGTCAAGATGCTCTGGGCAGTTTCTATCAGAAGGTGCATCTTCTTGTTTTTCTAGGAAAGGCTCAGGGCTGCCACTAAATCCATTTGATGGTGGGGTGGAAGAAAACTTGTGCCCATATGTGAATGTTTTGTGCATTTTAGTGGGTGGATGTGGACCATCCCTTTGGTCCCCCCTGTGTTTTCGGTTTCTAGACTTTTCTGCTGTAGCTGAGTAAGTGTTGTGGACATCATTTCTGTTTTTAAGTTCTGGAGATTTTTTGCTGGGTGGGGGAACAGTTGGAGGTGTATCTGTTCGGCACGGATGAGAACTGCCATTAGCTGAGCCTGGGGTGCTTTGCACTCCTCGAGAAGAAGTGTCATTTTGGCTGGGTTCAATCAGTTTCTGCCAGTTTCGAAGGAGTTTCTTGGCACGTTTAGCAAGGTCTTCGTCTTTCGTTTTCTTTCTGACATCATTAATAAGCTTTCCCAAGCGAGTTTCCTGTATTTAATAAAAAAAGTAAAAAAGATTGAATTAATAAAACGGGCCAGTACATTTTCAGAGTGTAAACTGCACGAGTGTAACAACTGCTGTTACAATGTTCACAATGATTATAAACTAGCTATTTTTCTGCTTCTGATCACCAGTCTGAAATTATTTACAATTTAATATTTGTTATGAAAAAATACAAAAGGTTATTGATTGTAGTATTTTTTCCGGTTTTGAACCATATTCAACCAAAGTTCCAAAACAACCACGCAGGATTTGTGCCATTTTAACTGTATACACAAATTGTTAACCTCCTGTTAACATGACTGAAGCCATAAAATGTAGAGGCATTTGTCTTTATACAATGTAAAGCAAGATAAGTCATCCGAGTAGTTCTATTCATACATAGCATACCTTTACAGTATCCATAAACTTCACACCTTTCTTCAAGTTATTTGTTTATGCCAAGATACTTTCAGGACACTTTTATACATAAACAAGTTTCAATAAATTACATTCAACATGACATTTACTTTGATTATTGCCATTTATTTATAACCAATTTGTTTCAGCATTTAACAAGCAAAGTAACAAACACAGCTTCAAGGCATTTGGACCAGTCCTATTATCCGGGGTTTGGTGATCGCAGAAACGAACACAAAATCAAGGAAACACTGCAATATTCACAGGAGCTTGCTTTTTCAGAAGTACACCCGAAATGAGCTTTACTGTTTAACGATACAATCCATAACGTCTGTGAGAGTGCTCAGTGACGCGTTGCATTTACGCCACAGTCCGAATTCGCGCACACATTTTCGTTCACTTCTTCCCCATATAGTGGACTCAAATGTCATTCTCTATATAGTGAATAGTGAACGATCCATCGATTTCAGACACAGTTATTATGTACTATGTGAAATACTGTATGAACTGATGACACTGTTCTATAGCTAAGAAACATTTTGAAGCACAAAAAAACAGAAGAGGGCTAGTGGGTGCTAACAACTCACAGAACAGAGACTGTGGGTGTGAATACCATTCATCATCGCTGTTTACTTGTCAGTCATCCCCAGTACCTGAACATCTGACGATATCGCCAGGCCTCCTTTTATTATTCAGGCTTTAAAAAACATCTGATTACATGGTTTGCATTCACTCAAATATCAAGAAGCGTCACAAAGGTTAGTGAGGAATATACCAACCTCAAGTGCTTCTTTAGTGATTGGGTATTTCTCCAAATAGGTGATAACATCAAGGACTGCAACCATGTTACAGATCTGTTGGGGAGAAAAGATCAGTACGTTAAGGTTTTATCATAACGAAAGGCTAGACAGACAGGTGATGAGAAACCTGAATAAATGTGCGAGATCCTATTATGTTCTGTGGCATTTATACAGTGTGTGTCAAGCCCTTATGCAAAACACTAACGTTTCAAAATAATGAGTATATACCAGCAAAAATTTCACCATGTTTACATTGTTTATGTAGAAATAAGTGATCGAAATCTTGAGGTATTTCATGCAATACATGGAGGGAGATTCTCAATTAAATATAGGAATTATATTAAATATAATACAAGTATGCACTTATTCCACTGGGGGGAGGGGGTAATTTTATTTATTTATTTTTAAAGTGTTGTAATGATTTCTATTCAGCAATCCTATTAGATAAAGAGCTTATTGACTGATGTAACTGCCATGGCCATATGACGTATATGCCATATGACGGAGATGATGCAACGATCCATTGACCTGGTTAGATTCTGAATTTCTGAGGACTGAAGAGCATCCCACAGTTTATCCTAGAAAAACCAATTGACATCCAGAGGCATAAAATTGTTTGATGAGGCACCACAGATTCTCAATGGGATGCAAAAAATAAATAAATAAAATAAAAATAAATGGTAAAAACATGAAAATGCTGGCCATGCCATCAGATGATTATTTCTGAAGCCCACTTTGATCAAGTTCCCTTGTTAGTATGTGATGGAGTGTCATGCAACAATCTCTCATTTATGCCAGAGGATTCAAAAAAACAATTAATTATTTAACCATTTTTACCAATTATTCCAGACCAAATAAAGACAAAAGACTTTACTCTGCATTAAAATGTTGGTGCTTTGCCCAGTGCATTTCCTTCATAATTGGTGCTATGCAGGTTTGCCTGCAAAACTCATGAGCCAATATAACAAATGCAGCACAAATTACAGTCAGTCTGAATAAAATACAGAATTAAATCAGAGGCAGCAGAGCCTGAATGTGGAGTTGAAATGTTGAATTAAAAAAAAAACTGAGAAAAAAAAAAAAGAGTAAATTTAATTAGGGTATTATCAGGCCAGTCCCAGACCTACATCTAATACACTGCTCTAACTTTGAACCAAACGAGCAGCAGATTGTCCAGCAAACCTTTGGTGTGTAAAACCAAATATACACAGGCACATGAGTTTCCATGGCATGCTAAAGCAGGTGGGATTTCACAACCAAAAAAATAAATAAATAAAAAGCTGTTTAGTGTTTAATTAGTAGTCATTACAAGAGATTTTTGTTGACAATGCTTTAGCATATGATCACTGTAGAAAGTTGTATGCATGTATATACACAAGGTAATAGAGTACCCACTTGAGAGAGAGAGAGAGAGAGAGAGAGAGAGAGAGAGAGAGAGAGAGAGAGAGAGAGAGAGAGAGAGAAATAAATAAATAAAAGGATGCTCTGATCGAACGGCCACCGGTAGGGCTCGGCTGATGACATTCTACGACTTGATCAGTAGTCTCCAAATTTGGCCAATCTCACGAACCAATCGCAAAGTGGTGAAGTAAAAACACACGACATTAAATTTTAGTGCTGCAGTCATGTCATCAGTGTGGAATTACGAAGTCTCAAGAAACAATGAAAAATTCACCATTTGCCATGTATTTTTAAAGGCTTATTAAAATGTTCAGAAAGCTTACATCTCACTTATATAAAGCCTGAACGATCGGGACTGGCCAATCACTGACTACGTTTACATGGACAGCAATAATCTAATTATTGACCTTAATCTAAGTAAGGTAATAATGTGATTAANNNTCTGGATGTTTTTGTTGTTATTCTGTCTCTCACTGTTCAAATAAATCTACCATTAAAATTATACACTGATCATTTCTGTCAGCAGTGGATCAAATACTTCTTTCCCCCCACTGTACATACACACACAAACTGAATTAAACTACAGTCCTAACTTAATAATAACACTAACTTTCACTGCACCTTGTGGTTTCTGTTGCTTGCTGCCTTTAGATATGTGTGAGGGAAATTACTAATTTTTACTTTGTAATGGTTTTGTTCTTTTTCTGTTCATCTGAGGATAACGTCTATGGCGGCCATGTCATGTCACTGAGATCAGTACAGAATGTTTCTCTGCTTACAGAGCCACAAACATGTTCTATAGGTTCATCTGCACATCTTCCAAGACCATAAAACAAAGCCTGTTTGAACTGCCTCAAACTGCTTCTTATCAGTACACAGAAGTGTCATGCTCTGCGTTTCTCTCATTTTATTGATTTATATTTTCACATATACATACTTATATATATATGCACACACACACACACATACACATATAAAAAGTTGAGGGCCCTCTCATTCTATTGTGCTTTATTCTATCCTGCATTAACCATCTTTCTGTGATAAACCTTTTTACCTTCAGAGGACAAGTCTGCAAGTGTTGTCCAAGTTCCAGGACAATTTGGCATCTCCTGGCTGGGCGAGTCTTTTCCGCTTTTCTGGGCAACAAGCAAGCCGGAGGACGCTCATGAAAAAGTTTCATCCTGAAGTAAGTATTGACACGCAGGTTTGTCCTTTATTGGGCAGAGCGAAAGATCGATGCAGCCTTACCACTGACTGGTAGGATTCCTCAAGTATTTTATGAAGACATAGTGTATTGCTGTCTCTATGGAAGCGAGTCAGTGATATAAGAAATGCTTGTATTACATTGAGAGAAATATTACCGTATTTTTCGGACTATAAGGCGCACTTAAAATCCTTTAATTTTATCAAAAATCGACAGTTCGCCTTATTTATTGATTCTGGTTGTGCTTACTGACCGATTTTATGTGGTACACGGTGCTCAAAAATCTGTCAGAATGTTTTAGAATGACTTTGGTAAGCTACGAAGCTGCACCGCTTGATGGATTGTTGGAGCATTACGGTAATATTACGGTGTGTTTATTAGGACCCCAAAATGGCGCCTGTTAAGAGACAAACTCAAGGCTATCAGGCACGCAGTAGAACATGGGAATAGAGCAGTTGCGAGGACATTACGTGGAGCATAACCTTAGCTGGTTTCAGGGCAACAATGCCAGCTGCCTCAAACAAACATAACATAGGACCGACTTTCAGGCGCTTCGTCAAATTCCAGGTGTTTCCTCGCTTTGTTTGAAATTAACAATACCATCAGTTGCACACCAGAAACCGATACTAGCTTTTCTCTCTTTTCCTCTCAACGAGTTGGGGCAGAGATAAACTTGTTAAGCTAAGCTAATCATCTGTAGTTTTCCCCGTGTGCGTGTAGGCGTTCCTCTTCTTCGCCACTCGTGGACCGACTAAAACACTTGTGCGTATTTTCTGCCCACATCAGGTCCAGAAGAATTTCAACCTCAGTACCCCCATTAGAATCTGTTCCAACGCAAGTGCAGAAAAACAAGTACAGTCAAGAACAGTCAATAGTCGAGAATTTTAAGAATGCTGGTTGTACCGACTGGGTATCGGTTCTCATGACATCACAAGTGCAGAGTCTAAGTGTATAGTACTTCATTTGGGACTTTAGTATTAACTCTCCGAAGCGCGTCTTTGGAACAGAAGTAGGGTAATGAGTAAACGTACCGCGCGCAGACCAACTAATCGACAAAGATTCGCAGACAACAATTTTCATAATCGATTCTCATCGGTTTTCTCGATTAGTTGTTGCAGCTCTAGTGGAGCCACATTAGCCGAATTAGTTTTACATTGTTATTTAACATTTTTAAATATTCGATTCATGGTTCACATTTTTTTTATTTTTACTACACTTCTCTTGGTTTTCAGTGTACAGTGCATAGTTAGAAATATACTATTTATACTACACAGGATCAACAATTTTTAAAAAATGACCAACAACCCTTGTTTAAACTGTTTTGATGGGTCCTTGGCTAGGTAAAATATCACGACACCATTGTAGGAAATCCAGCAGTTTCATGCAACTGATTAATTTTTTAGGCACCAACTGCTCCATATCGACAATCTTCTACCTAAAGAAACTGGGAACCGTAAGCCATGGAACCACCTACGAGTTGGCCATTATTCGTTTGTTCATGCGTCCATCAGGGAAAACACAAGCTGGACTTGCGAATAAAGTCTGTTTCATAAAACTGCTTGAATTGTCATGTGCGAGCATTTGCAGCAAGACTGACAAAATGTGTTTAGCATCATGATACACAATCTCTCTGTATAAACAGATTGTGGAGATACTTTGATCATTCATGAACCAAGACAGTCAAATTGCCCAACCACAAGTTACCATTTTAAACAATTTAATTTTCCAGAATCTTAACTGCCCAGAGCCCATACAACACCGGCATGTCTACCATTTCAAGTTTAACAAGCATATGGGACAGTGTAATATCAGCTGTGCGGTCAGGAACTGCTGGACCACCGAAGCGGGACAGTTAAAGATTGAAAACAGCACTGCCTGATCTTTTTCCAATCTTCAACTACCCAGTTTTGGTGAATCCTCACTGTAGCCTCAAATTCCTGTTCTTGGCTGACCGAGGAACCCAAGGAGATCTGTTGTTGAAGCTCATCTACCTCAAGGTTTGATTTGTTGCATGTTCTACAGGGGTGTAACAATACAGAACATTCAAATTCAATACGATTTGGTTACGATGGCGCCTCAACATGGTACATTTTTTCAAAAATTGATTCTTGGATTTCCATTTTCAACGGATTAAATCAATCGACATTATAATTATTGGCAGTGTTTGTGTGATCCGGTCCACTCTTTGCAGCATATAATGAAGCGAAAGCTGTGCATTAGAATGGAAAAAAACTGAAACTTCCAGTGTTGTTACTCGCAAAGTGGCATGTCTGGCGCACAGAGCTTTTCAGGTTTTAACTAGTTGCACTAACAGTCGCTTTACAATCTGTAGCCCCAAATATGTTAGAGTCCTACCCCTGCCATTAACAAGCAGTAACTTCACTGATTTCTTTATCCCATACTGAATCAAGAAGGAAAGACTGCCTACATGCATTACTCACACGTGCACATGTATATTTGTACGTCAGTGGCATTAGAGCTGGTGTATTGTACACATATTTGGCGAAATCGCTCCCATAAACTAGACTTTAAAGATGTGGGGGAATCTTCCAGCACCCGCTTGCTGCTAGACTGAGGATCTAGTACACTTGTATGTGAACATATTTGCTCTTGGAAAAACACTGTGCTTAAGCATGCTCTTTTTAAATCTGCTTAGCTCCTCCAGATTAAGATAAAGTTACTTTTTCAGAGGAGGGAGTGTGGGCTTGATCGAATCCCTCTTGAAACCTCTTAAACAATTATTTCTAATAAGCGTTATTACACATGAAAGCATCGACTGCTGGTAATTCAATATCAGATCATTTCAGGCAGCCCCAATGGCATGGGATTTTGAAGAAACTGCGCCTAGCAACAGTACAAAAAGTACAAGGCAAAGGTTTGGTCTAACTGCTACCTATTCATTAGTTGCTTCCCCATTTTTATTTACCAAAAGAGACCACATTCCCACTTTCTTTTTCACTACTGGCTCACAAGAATGAAGCTTGTGAATTTACAGGTCAAAGCTCACCTAGACATAGTCAGTGAGAAGCAAAAGTATCTGCAAACGCGAGTCATCTACATTTCCGCTGTGCTGATTTAAAACTAAAACCATCACAAACTGCGCCTAATCTGGTAATAGTACCAAAAAAAGCAAGGCTAAAAATCAATGAAAACTGAAAATGAGAGACTTATTTAGTTTTCCACTTTCTGAAACTCTGGCCATGCCTAAATGCCCCTGTGCAAATGTACTTCCAGGGCACCCAGTATAGGCTTCAGATCTACTGTATGCTTCACTTTTTACGCTAGGAACAGCACGCATGACCCAAATGTCATCATCAGCAGAGTACGCGTGGACCGTACACACATTGCCCGGTTTTTCTAAACGCACATACATTGTACGCGCAGGTAGCACATGCGCATTTAATTCTTTTGCACAATTTAGTTGTTCCACAAGTGGGAAACAGTGACCCAGGGTCATTGATTGTCATGGTGGTTGAGAGAAAAGAGAAAAAAAAAAAAACGGAAGAGACAGAAACAAGTGCAGGTTAGGAAGTACCTGAGTTGTATAATTATAGCCTTAAAGAGTATAAGGCTTTACATGAGTGCGCTAATTGTGGCGAGATTGCCAAGCATGTTTTTCAAGTAGCAATTCTTCGTTGTCCTTCACAACAAAAGACCTGCTGTTCTGCTCTGTACTGACTCTAGGCTAGGAAGGGTAGTGCAAGTTGTCATAAAGTGCATGTGGCGACCGCCTGCCCGGGCTCTACAGGGCAAACATTTGCGACTGAAAAGTTTTGTGCGACTGCGAATAAATATTTAGTCATGTGTGAGTGACCTGTTCGGCGTTATATAATAACATTGGAATAAAAACGACAGGAAGTCCAGAATGCATCTACACCGCGTAACAGTTACCTTCACACTGCTTTTCGTCACCTCAGTCAACCGAACAAGTGTGGAAATACTGCAAAGAAGCCATTATGATGACAAGAGTAAGTTTAATCATCTGCTTCTCTCAACTTGCCCCTCACAAATAGGCACACAAACGTGACTCTTTTATTGATCCTGCAAAATTATTGGAACCTGCGACTGTGACCTGCTCATGCAGACACAGCAGTGTCCGGCGTAAATAAATTAACAATGCTAATGCATCAAGGCGGGGGTTTAATTCAAGCTTCTTTATTAAAGAATTCCTCATCAATCATGATCGAGTAGCAACTGTTCAGTATATAAACACAGTACGCTGCAGCTCTCCTTCACTCTTCACCAACTCTAATAGACAGCACATTCAATTCATTCCAGTTCACGGTTGCCAGATATGACTAGAAAAGTCAACTCCAGCTTCCATGTTTTGATTTAATCCCCAAAACAACTCAACATTATCAGCAGACATGGCAACACTGTACTGCGGGAACTGATCTAAAATTGATAAAGAAACTTAAAATGTAAAGACAGAAAATGTGCTTAGTTATAAGTAATTCATTTAGTATAAAAAATAGACCTAATAAATTCATTAAATATCAATTAAATGAGAAATGAAATAATGTTTAATTAACATGGGTTAAATTTAATATCAATTTGACATTAAGCTTAGTAGACTATCTCCTCAGAAGGCTATTATCCTTCTTTTCCCTAATATGGATAATTTTTGTGTTAGTCTACTTTTAATTAGGACTCTATTGTTTAAGATATGCAAAATAAATATTTTATGCTTGTTCATTTATCAATTAACCAACAGTATTTCTCACTGCTATTATTTTAATTCAATTAACAGTGACTATGAGCAGAGAGCTTACATTTAACTGTTTATGATCGTTATGATATCCTGATTAAATCTTAAAGAAAAAGACTGGTACCTGCATTGGTTTCGGTCAATCACGATGTAAAAATCCTGATCGGAGCATCAGTAACGAACACCATTAAATTAAGCGCTTTGCATCCATCTACACAATACACACAGAGCGGTTCAGTAACTGACTCCAGCCCAGAACCATGACAGTGGAAAATGTCCAACAGTGTAGCTTTATATATATTTAAGATGAGCAGACTTCAAAGACTGAAAAATGTATGTTTGTTGTATTTGTTTAAGAGGTGGAACAGGTTAACGTTTTCTTTTTTGCATACATCCTGTAACATTAACTGAAAATATTACATTTCGTTTATTACTAACCAACTCATTTATTTAAATAAATAAATAAATAAATAAATAAAAACAGCACTTGCACCTCTGCTCTGTACACTTTGCTTCCTCTAGAACTCAATTAATGGACCTCGTATAGTAGCACTGCTTGTATTGTCCTCTGCTCGATATATCGCTTTGCTTATTGTAAGTCGCTTTGGATGAAAGCGTCTGCCAAGTGAATAAATGTATTCGAAGGTAAATTTGTAATGGCTCACACCATGTCCCTAAATTCTGTCATAATTGACTAGCTCTCGCAAACCTACTTGTGTGTTATATTGTGGCACATTAATGTTGCCATCTCTTGAAAAAAACAAAAAAACCACGAACTAAACTTCAATCATGCTGCTAACTTTGACTGTTCTCCTAAATTTCTATAATGAGGAGCACAAGTGCTCCTAAAGGAAATTGTTACCGTAGAGCCCTGCCTGTGTATGCATGTCAAATGGAGTATACTTTGAAAAGCTGTGTGCATACGCTAGTGTATGTGTGAAAAAACAAAAGTATACCAGAGCCTTAACCAGGATAAATCGGTTACCGAACATGAATGAACCAACAATTTTCGGCACCCTAGTAGAAATAGGAAAGTAGACACCTATACCTGCGCACAACACCTACAGATACAGAAGTATGAACCAGACCGAACTGACAATACAACAGTGCTGTCCTCTGAATCAGATTATTGCTTTTCTTCTACAAGGTCACTGATGTCATGTGAAAGTAGGGCATAATCAAACAGTGCTTTCAGGATTTGAATACTGGTGCCTTATTTCACGACGCTAATCAGGAACAGTAAAAATGCTGGCAGATGGCCATGAGTTTTCTTGACTTGTAACTAGCACTTTTTTTTAAACATGTAAACCTGTTTGCAGAAGTTCTGTTCAACATACCATAAACACCCTCAGCATATCAATCACACCACACAGAGTTTAGCTTCTAAATCATAGACTTCAGACATTGAAGGACATGCGGTTCTGAAGGACATGCGGTTCTGGACACCGGATCATCACACCCATGAGTTTCAGTCCACCAATTTGATTGGTATGACAGTGTGGATCACTCCACTCATCTAATTTTACCAGAACAACATTTAACGGGACTGTACAAATCAATGTGAGCTAGCTAACGAGCTAACAGACATGCTACAAAGTGAGTGTGGTTACTTCGGGATCCAATTCCGCTAGTGGAGCAAAAATGAACAGAACATTTGGCCATATTGTGTCTGAAATGTCAGTCACTCGATGTTAATTTCTTGATTATAAAAGCAATGCGAAAGTCAGTATAACTGCACTCTTGCTCATAAGACAATGAGGAAATCTGCTCCACACCATTTGGCTTGTGAAATATGACAATATTATCGTCCCTACATGATCTTTTATTCCCACGAAATCAAGTGATGTTGATCAGTGACTATATTATATTTTACCAGATCCACCAGCCATGATACATTTTGTGCGTGACTGGCGCTCTCCTGCACAACACTGATCAGAATCAACAGAGAAAAAAATGGCAGTTACGTGAATTTTAAACAATCGATTTGTAAAAGGAATACATAAAAATGTGATTTTATGTTGCTGATTGTGTTTTTTTGTTCCCGACTGCATAGCTGATAATATGCGCGGTTTGTCTCAAGGTTGCAAGGCAATTCCCCAACTCCAACCAGTAAAAGCCAAAGAAAACTCCATTCGAAATTCTTATTTGTCAAATAGGTCTCCAGTAAAAATTCTTTTCTGGTTTACTGAGTTATGTTGAAACATGGCTGGGCAAAGCAATAGAAATAAACAAAGTAGCACTTAACACTCTAAATGACTTAACTGTATACGCAAGTATTTGCTTCAGATCAATACAGACATATTAGCTGGTTAAATCTATAACACCTACACAGATCGAGGAGATAAACATACATAACTTCCATTAACTGGCTAGCTTGTTGCTAACAAACGATGAACGTGGCGTTTTCTCCCTTCGCAAGTTAAACATGCCGAGGAGAAAAATTACATCATTACAACCTGCAAATGCTTTGAAGGCAATTACACCATCCT
Organism: Prietella phreatophila; assembly: GCA_025728095.1. Classification (NCBI taxonomy): domain Eukaryota; kingdom Metazoa; phylum Chordata; class Actinopteri; order Siluriformes; family Ictaluridae; genus Prietella; species Prietella phreatophila. The sequence goes on from JAOUWY010000038.1 coordinate 14,435,641, forward strand.
CTACTTCCTTTAAAACTGAATGGTGGAATTTCTCATCTTGTCTTTTTTAGGCTAACGGCTGCAGAGTTAAATGTTGTTGCTTTTTTTTTTTTGCAAGAGTAGCAGCTCACATTGTCTCATGAGCTGGGGCTGTGTTACATGGGGAAACATGCTGTAGGTTGACAGCAAAATAAAAAAAAATAAAAAAAAGTCTATTGATGGATATTTTCCAATATTGTCAAGATCACCAATACCGCAAAAGCCACTGCTGGGTCACTAAGGTTGAACTGATGTGCTGGAGGAGCATGGAGGAGTGCGACCAGGCGAAACACCCAGAATAGGCACCAGCCCAAGTAAAAGATGAGGAACTTGTACGCAAGGAGGAGGGACGTCTGACGTATGGGCATACTTTGGGTAGAACAAATCAGACACTGATCACAAAATGGTCATTTGTAAGATATGCCACAAAATAGTCATGAAGGTATGCAGTTATTTTGAATAGATCATTTTTCTGTCAATTGTAAAGAACATGTAGATCATTAAAATTATGACATCAATTTTGTGATACAAGATTGTGTCCATCAACCAGCCCTATCTTGAGCTCTCATTTCCCTGCAACAAAATATATAAGCAAATAAATTTCATCCATAGTGATCTGCCAACTGTACGATAGCATTCAGCTAAAAATATGACGGGACAGTGGCGCAGCGAGACTGTGAATAACTGCTATGTTTTTGATTATTGTTTCCCAATTTGATGTAAAATGAGTATTGTGGCATATAACTTTGTTATGCAGCTACAGGTTGCATAATCACGACAACTTTGTAGATTCAGATGTGTGCATGTATAGATTTATGATTGTAGTCTGTGATTTCAATAGGTTTCTATAGAATTTACATGATTTCTACAGAGTTTACAGCTGGAAGATTTTTTCAACATGCCTCTAATGCTTTCACAGCTGGTGGGGACTTCATTTTTTAAATGTATCGGAATGAGGATTTGACACGAAACCCTCAGTGTGGACAGGACTGCAGTCACTAGTTCAGGGCCTCAGCAGCTGAGTTCCCTGCTGCTGAGATGAGTGACAAAACATTTCTGTTTACACACATTCCCAAATACAAATATGAAAAATGCCCACTTGATCGATATCGTGCAACTACAAACAGCAATGTCCTGCAGTCTCCACAGCATCAGAAAAGTAAAGTGGTTTATCAGATGCACTGATATGCTACATGGAGATAGTTTGCACAAATTGAATATGCTTTAGAAACATTATTATTATTATTATTATTAATAATAATAATATCATGGTGGCATAGGAGGCAGCGTTGCCATCCAACTGCTTCAGGGTCTCCTGAAGTTTCATCCTGAGATACCCGTGTTGTTGG
>JAOUWY010000038.1:14501016-14512276 GCA_025728095.1 Prietella phreatophila
TGTGTGTGTGTGTGTGTGTGTGTGTGTGTGTGTGTGTGAGCGTGTGTGTGTGTGTGTGTGTGTGTGTGTGTGTGTGTATGGGGTGTGAAAGGGTGTGTGATTGCTAGCTAATCAGAAACAGACTCTACGGTGTCTGTAATGGGGTGAGCATGAAGGCTTAATCACATTTATTTTAGACTTTAAAATTATACTTTTTTTTTTAACCCAATTACACAATGAGGTGAGCTGAACCAAGGTCAGCAGAGCATTATCAGCCATCTGAACATTATCAAAAAGTTCAGCAACTGTTTCGACAGGTTCTGTAGCAAAGTTAAAATATTATTGTAGTGTCATGCTGTTTAAGAGAAGATTCCACATGAGCAGTTCACTCTTGTGCCACTCACAACTTTAAAATATTCTGAGAGGTTTAAGTTCATGGGTTGTCACGTAAAGTTAACACAATACTCACTGATGTCTGGGTAGTGGTTCACTAAGTATAACTAAAGTTTAATTTGAGTTGAACAGTGTCTTTTCCTTGTAATTTGACATCAAATCTGAGGAATATGTCGATTTGAGATGGTTTGGTCTCCACTGTTATGTCTTCCAATGTCCTTCTAAAAGACTCAAAGAGTTATGGCAGCAGTCTTGTGATGACTTTAAGCATGTGAACAGCAAGCCAGTCATGTGTTAGCCTTCTCATGTTGAAACGAACAACGAACTCGAACACACCACAAGAAGGTTAGACATGGGATGTTGAAAAAAGGAATGTTTCTGCAGCAGTCTGAAAGCATGGTTTGACTACACAATGTTAGCAGTTAGAGAAAAACTAGGCTTATGAAAACATTTGTACTAATTTTCCTACACCTAAACATTTTTGCAGAAATGTTATAGGATTACAGGAATGTTTACACTGTAAATGTTATATAAAAATGTTCACAGAATACAAAGTAAACTTGACAGTTTGAATATTGTACGAGCCAAAAGTTCAGGAAAACTTAACGTTCCGAAAATGTCCACCTGATATTTATGGAAAATGTGTATGAATTCTAATGAGTGAGGATGAGGTGGCTGAACCCTGAGGTTTAACCTTAATGTTTATCTTAGGAACCTTTATAGAATGTAGTGAATAATAATAATAATAATAATAATAATAATAATAATAATAATAATAATATTGCAGAGCCTATCCTGGAAACACTGTTCATGAGGTGGGAATACACTCTGAATGGGACCACAGTACATTGCAGGGCACCATGCACTATACTGTACATTCATACACTCTTTCACACCATCTTTTTTACACAATTTATCTTATCTAATCCACCTACTGGCATGTTTTTGGGATGTGGGAAGAAACTGGAGAACCTGGAGGAAACCCACAAGGACACAAGAGGAACATGCAGAGAAACTCAAAAATTTTGTTTTTAATTTGTGACTGACCTCATTTGCACAATGTGTTTCTTAGCTTAAAAGAAACTACAACACTGCCAAGTGTAAAACCTGGACTGTTTAAAAGGAACACCTGTACCCCATGCTCATTCATGCAATTATTCAATCAGCCAATCATGTGGCAGCAGTACATTGCATAAAATCATGAAGGTGCAGGTCAAAAGCTTTGGGTAATGTTCACATCATACATAAAAATGGGGGAAAATGTGATCTCAGTGACTTTGACTATGGCATGGTTGAGTGGATAATTGCATGAATGAGTGGGTATATAGTCCACTCTGAAACCATTGGAACAGCAAGGTCAATTCATTTGTTTGCACTATATTGGGATAATTTCTACTAATTTCTATTTGTTTCTCTCTGTTTTATATCTCTTTTTTTTACTCTGTTTATATTTGTTTCTATTTCTGTAAAGCTGCTTTGAGACAATGACTATTGTAAATAGCGCTATACAAATAAAATAAAATATACACCAAAGACATTTCTGTTTGAGATGAAAAGATGGATAAAAGACGAGAGTTTAAGATTTCAGCTTTTATTTCCTGGTATTTACATCTAGATTTGTTAAACAACATAAAACATAGAACCTTTTGTATCAGACCACCCAATTTGTAGGCAAGCAAAAGTATAACAGATACGTCTTGAAGTAAATTTAAGTAAATAACTTAATTTAGTTGTGTATCCCTTGCCTGCAATAAGCCTCCAACTCACTGACATCACCAAATTGTTGGTTTCTTTTTTTGTGATGCTCTTCCAGGCTTTTACCACAGCCTCTTTCAGTTGTTATTGTTTTGGGGGTTTCTCCCTTATGTCTCCTCTTCAGGATGTGAAATGCTGCTCAACTGTGTTAAGGTCTGGTGATTGACTGGTGATTGAACTAAAACCTTCTACTTTGTCCCCCTGATGGCCTTTGTTGAGTTCGCAGTGTGTTTTGGTGTTTGGTTTTTGTCTTGCTGCATGATAAAGTTCCTCCTGATTAATTTGCATGCATTCCTCTGTAAATTGGCAGACAAAATGTTCTTGTAAAATTCTAATTCATTCTGCTGCCACCAATTCCCATCAATAAAGATTGGTGAGCCTGTTCTAGAAACAGCCATGCAAGCCAAAGCCATGACACTACCTCCACCATGTTTTACTTATGAGCATAGGATGTTTTGGATCATGAACAGATCCTTTCTTTCTCCACACTTTGGACTTTCATTCACTTTGGTAGAGGTTAATCTTGGTTCCAGAACTTTTGTGGCTAATTTCTGTATTTCTTTGTAAATTCCAATCTGACTTTCCAATTCTTGCTGCTGATGAGTAGTTTGCATATTGTGGGCTCTATATTTCTGCTTTCCGTCATTTGCGGAATCGGCTTGTCAAGCCGGCAGAGCTTGCATGCATCTGTGATGTTAAGAGCTATGCTGTTGGCAGGGTATTCTGCCAGAAGGGCTTCCCAAGATGGACAGGTCTTGACTGAGGTTCCAGACTAAGTATACTGCACAATGTCGGAAGCAGGACATTGCACGTTGACGGCGGATGATCAATTTCGATTGACAATGGCAATAATGTTGATTCAGTGTAGCGTTTTCACGGGCACTGCATTACTGCACTGAAGAAAGGCCCGGCAATCTACTTCCGAACACTTTGCCAAGAAAACTTTGATGGACAACACATCAAGCGATATAGTGCTGGAAGAAGCACCCCTAGATTGGAAGGCACTCAAAAAGCTACTGCGGAAGAGCCGATGGTCAACTTTAGTATGGTCGATGCCTATGACGTGTCAGGATTAAAGCCGCAAGGTCATTCTGAAGCTGATGTTGCTCGACTGGAAGAGAAGCTCAGAAGCTGTAGAGATGTTATCAAATTTGGAACATGGAATGTCAGAACAATGATTAAAGGAAAACTCAATATTGTCAAAGCGTGAAGATGGACCTACTCAGAATAAGTGAGCTAAAGTGGACTCAATCAGGATATTTTCGATTCAATGAACACTGAAGAAATGGCGTGGCGTTTATTCTTAACAAAAGGCTAGCCAACACCGAGCTCAAGTACAATGCAATCAGTTACGGAAAAAACCAAAGGAAAAGAATGAGCCGAAACTTGACTTTGCGAACATACCAGACGCTTTTTGGAAGATAAAGATAAAGAACCAGAAGAGTTATGGACCGAAAAAAGACCACGATTGTAGCAGAAATGAAAACAACACTGCATGTGAAGAAAAAGACAACTCAACTATGGATATCAGAAGGAATGCTGAAAATTATAGAAGAAAGAAGACCAGCCAAAGCTAGAGGCAACAAACAGGTGCAGATGATATCAGAGAAAAAGAGTTATTAGAGAAGATAAGGAAGCATTTTACCAAACTATATGCAAAGAATTTGAAAATGAACATACAAAAGGATGATCAAGAGCAACCTACAAAAAGATCAAGCAGATCCGAAGGAATTTTCAACCAATGATAGGCATGCTGAAAAACAAAAACGGGAACATACTAAACGAGCCAGAACAAATCAAAAGCCGATGGAAATAATATACAGAAGATCTCTACAAGAATGATTCAGCAACTGAAGAAGAAGCACCCCCTGTATGCGAGCAAGTACCAGACATACTGAAGGAAGAAGTCATTGCTGCCATCAAGCTTTTGTCAAACAACAAATCTAAAAGTTGCGATGCCATACCTATTGAACTTATCAAACTACCAGAAACACTCATCGATGTAATCACGAAACTCTGCCTAAAAGTGTGGAAACTAGAAAATGGCCGTCAGAATGGAGCAGATCAATCTTCGTTCCTATTCCCAAAAAAGGTGATGCAACAGACTGTGGTAACTACCAAACCATCGCTCTAAAATCAGATGCCAGCAAGATTCTGCTGAAGATCATACATAGACGACTGCAGTATAACGTTGACAGAGAACTTCCAAAAGAAGAAGTGGGTTTTAGAAGAGGCCGAGCACACGTGACATCATTGCAGATGTTCGATGGATGATGGAAAAGTCCAAAGAATACCAGAAGAGTCTGCACATGTGTTTTATTGACTACAACAAAGTGTCTGACTGCATCAATCTTGAGAAGCTATGGAAAACACTCAAGAACATGGGCGTACCAGACCATCTGACTAGCCTCATCAGAAATCTATATGGTCAACATGAAGCAACCGTCTGAATGGTACATGGAAAAACCTTTCACCGTCCTTGTTCAACAATCTTTAGAAAAGCCGGACTGGACGAGGTCGAAGAAGGGATCAAAATTGGAGGCCGAAATGTGAACAATTTACGGTATGCGGATGACACTACATTGATAGCGGGCAATGAAGAAGGAATGAAGAACCTACTGCGGACAGTTCAAAGAGAGAGCCAGGAAATGGGACTGTTGCTGAACTTCAAGAAGACCAAGGTGATGACCAATGAAAATTACGATCGACGAACCCTTAACCTTTATGGAGATGAAATTGAGGTTATCAACGACTTTAACCTACTTGAACCAATGATCAACACGAAGGCAACGACTCTCAAGTGAAACGAAGAATAGCCACGGGAAAATCATTGGACAGAATTTCCAAATCAAAGGACATTTCTTTGCCCACAATGACACAACTCGTTCACAGTCTCATCTTCTCCATTGTAACATATGGCAGCGAGAGCTGGACAGTCAAGAAACAAGAACAGAAAAGAATCAACGCTTTTGAAATGTGGTGCTGAAGACGAATCCGTCAATACCATGGACAGCCAGACAGACAAATAAATCTATATTGGAGCAATCAAAGCGGACATGTCTTTCAAAGCAAGAATCACCAAACTACGACTTGCCTACTTTGGACACATCGTACGAACAGATCACTTACTGGAGAAGGATGTTATAATGGGATGCATCGAAGGAACAAGAACAAGAGGAAGACTCGCAACCCGGTGGCTCGACACCATCAAGACAACAACGGAGAATACCTTGGCCCAACATATCCAACTGACACATGATCACTCTTCCTACAGATCGTTCATCCATCAAGTTGCCATGGCTTGGAATCGAGCCTAGGGCCTTTAACTAACTAACTATGTTTCTGCTCCCAAAGTCTTCTTCAAACGTTGGCTTGTGATACCTTGAATCGACGACCGGAATGTTGTTTAGGGGTCTTTCTTCACAGCTTTCATAATGTTTCTTTCATCAGCTGTTGTTGTTTTCCTTGGCTGGCCCATTCATTGTCTGTTGCTCAGTATACCAGTGGTTTCCTTCTTGTTCAGGACATTCCAAATTGTTGTGTTGGCTATGCCTAATGGTTGTGCGGTGCCTCTGGTTTATTTTCTCTAGTTTACTTTAGTTTATTTTCTCAGCTTTTATGGCTTTCTATTCTGCCATAGACAGCTCTCTGATCTTCATGTTGGCTTATCGTTTTTACAACAAATGCAGTCTTCACAGATGAAACTGAAGGCTAAAACCAAGAATAGATGATCAGAGCTATTTATTGCTTAAATAATCAATCTAAAAGGACACAAATGGATAACAAGAAACACCTTGTTAATCACAAATATTTCTGCTTGCCTACAAATTGGTTTGTCTGAGATATTAAGATTTAAAATTCTAAAATCACAGGAAGAACATCAGCAAATATTAACAAATGCTGGGCAAAGATAAAGTTGCAATAAAAATTATTCAACCCCAATTGCAAATCAGGTTTATTGTCAAAATTTACAGACTTACAGCTGTTTGCAATGAACAAATCAAACAAAAGCTATTGAAATCCTTGAACACAACGAATGCTTCAAGTGGTTTCCCAAAATACAACTGAAAATATATCCATCCATCCATCCATCTTCTATCGGGGAACCTGGAGCCTATCCCAGGGAGCATCAGGCACTAGGTGGGGTACACCCTGGACATTGTGCCAGTCCATCGCAGGGCACAATCACATACAACTAAAAATGCAACTTATAATTTTTTCTCCAGTTTCAAAGTTATCCAACCCCCTGAATAGAATCCCTCACAATAGCACAAATATGCAAAACAGGTGTTGTCTCAAGCACACCTGATGCAGCTAATTAAGGGCTTCATTAGTTGCACCAGGCGTGCTTGACCTGGAACACATGAAATACCTGAACTGTCTAGGGGCAGAAAATATTTGAAATATATTTTACACCTGGATGGTGTAGAAAAAGGACACTATCAATGGCTGCAACCAGATTTCTGAGAAGGCAGGTTGTGAAAAACCATCAAGTGACTGCAAAAAACCTGCAGCAAGACTTGGTGGCAAAAGGCACTGAGGTTTCAGTGAGTACAGTGAGGCGCATACTAAACGCAGACGTTTTCCATGCCAGAACTCCAAGATGTACAACACTACTGACCCAAAAGCACAAGAAAAGTCAGCTCAAAATCATATAAGTAAATCAAAGACGTTTTGGAATTGTGTTCTGTGGAGCGATGAAACAAATCTGGAACATTTTTTATCGTGATGGATCAGTGGTATGTCTGGAGGAAGAAGAATGAAGAAAGAACACTCTGTCCACAGTCAAGCACGGTGATGCTCTGGGGCTGCTTTGCATCCTCTGGCACTGGAAACCTGCAGCATGTGGAAGGCAAGATGGATTCATTGAAGTATCAGGAAATCCTAGGAGAAAACGTCATGCCGTCTGTGAGTAAGCTGATGCTTGGGTGACATTGGACCTTCCAACAGGCCAATCATACCAAACATACCTCAAATTCTGCAAAGACTTGGTTGCAGAAGAAGTCCTGGAAGATTTTACAGGGCTATCACAGTCACCTGAATTGAACCCTATCAAAAATCTCTGGTGGGATTTGAAGAATGCAGTTGCAGCACGCAAACCCAAGAATATAACTGAACTGGAGGCCATTGCTCATGAGGAATGGGCTAAGAATCCTCTATGCCATGCATCTCATTTGCAGCAGGCCATAAGTGCTAAAAATGCTTGCAATGAAAGGGTTGAATAATTTTGAAACTGGAGAAATTATTATAAGTTGCATTTTGAGTTGAATTTGGGGAAACCACTTGAAGCATTCATTGTGTTGATCTATTTCAATTGCTTTTGTTTGATTTGTTCATTGCAAAAAGCTGAAAGTCTGTACACTTTGACAATAAACCTGATTTGCAGTGGGGGTTAAATAATTTTGATTGCTACTGTAGAATAAATTATAATATTAATACAAGCACAGTATACTAGTCTGATGGTTAGAAATTAATAAGTCAGAAATGTATAATAATAATAATAATAATAATAAACTTTATTTTATAAATATGTATTTCCGCCAAACATTTGAATAATACAATCATGCAAAGAAAATCTGAAAGGATATCCTTATCTCCATATCTCTGTAGTTTCTCATAGATAGCAGTGAGATAAAATGCAAAGGAAAGGGAGATTTCATCTTAAATTTCCTGTCTGTCAGGTTTTTCTCCAGAGAAACATCACATAAATAGAGATCTCACCAAAGTTGCACATTGTGTTCCAACCTGCCAAGATAATGATGTGTAAAGATCATTCAAGTCCAATACAGAGCTAAGCAAGCTTACAGTTTACTTTTTTATATATTATTGTGCCTAAGCACACTAGTGTACTTTTGCCATGCCAGAATTTGAGTGTACACTTGAAGAGTAGACTAGGTGCTACATAAATTATCTGTCTACTTTTAATAGCAATACAGGTACAAATAGAATATATATGCTAAATACTAAGGTCTACTTATTGATGTTTGATTCAGCAAACTTTTCAGTGAACAATAGATAACAAAACTTTGCCTTAACATCAGTTAACATGTTCCTGAGTGTGGTAAAGGATTCATCCCTGTGATCAGAAGATTCAATCCTAATGATGACAAACAAACAGACTTTTCTCTCTCTGACCCATTTAGTCAGAAAAATCTCAGGTCTTTTTATGCCATTCTATGTCTAAGATGACATGAACTTGACCTCAGTCAAATAATGTAAAAATATGCTGACAAACTTCATGCAAGTAGCATTCAAGCAGCGTATAATTGTTCCTGCTACACATCAACCACAACTCAATTCTGACCCATCAGAATTTTTCTTAGTGACCTTGTAATCGACACTCCTCACCTCACCAGGGGATAAGAATGACGGGTGTGTAGGGAAAGGGGGGGGGGATGATCAGGGTCTGCAAGGGAAAGGGGTTGGGTGTCTCTCTGTATTCAGAGGTCTGTTCACTCAGGATATTTGACCAGTATTTGCCCTTTATCCCCCAGTCCTCCCCTTCTAAACCCCCCACCAGATCAGTCAAATTGGATCAAGATGATAGCAATAATTGGCTCAAGCTGTGGCCAAAACTTGGATGGATCCAGTGATCCATATCTGTGTTTGTCACTGATGTCTGCATGCTTTCACGCTTTCAGCAAGTTCCCCTTATGAGTGTTGGCACATGACATCACAAGAGCATTGGAGAGGTTACATCTTCAAAGATGTCTCACTATATATTCTCTCCCAGTGCTTTTATCCCATTGCGGTTGTTTCTACAGACACTACTCAACAGTCCCTGGATGTTGTGTGACACAATAGTGTTGATTTAAACAGGATTAAAGAACTCTGAAAATGAGAAACTTAAAATGGTGCATGGAGGAAATCCGGTATGGCTGAGCAGCATCTGCTTTTTAGGTATATATTTGACCCCCATCATGTAATCTGTATCCACAGAAAGTCTTGGACATCTGATATTGCAACTCAATCTCCTGAGAGTGTAAAAGGGAAAACGTAGCATTCACAAGGTCTTTCTAAATGGAACTGACAGTACGTGTCTATTGTTATAAATATTTTTTCACAGCTGTAATTAGCTGTTTAAGGAGCACCTAAGGCCAAGATAAATGTTTAAAAATTAAATAGATTTCCAAAATCAAATCCAAACAAAATTAAAGGTTGGAGAACACATTAACACATGCATACAACCCTCTAATATACACATACACAATAATACTAGACCTTAAAATCAGCCTCACACACTATAGAGAAGCGTTAAGAAGTTTGGCTTCATTTTTTATTGATAATGTATTGTATTATATAGTAATATATTTGATATCCACAGAGTACAAAAATTATTCAGGAAAATGATTTACAAAAAAATGTATAAGTGTAAAAACAAGCACTTTTTTTGTTTTAATGCACAACCAAGCCTGCTGAGGTCCCACTATAACAGGGGTGAAGATTCGACTCACTTTATCCTCACTTCCTTATCTACACAAAGTCCTTCCCCCAGCTCATACTATCAGTAGGAGTGTAATGTACTGTAAAGTCATTCATTCATCTTCAGTAACCACTTTATCCAGGTCAGGGTTGAGGTGGATCTGAACACGATGCGGGAAAACACCCGGGTGAGACTCCAGTCCATTGCAGGGCACCACATTCACAAACTCTTTCAGATTTCAGGACAATTTAGCAAACCAATCAATCTGCCTTGTTTTGGGGAGGTTGGAAGAAGCTGAGAACCTGGAACATGAACCTGAATATGAACATGAACCTGGAGCACTAAACATGCCCCCAGGTAATGTAAATAAACATACAAAATTAACAGAAAAATATTAACATTAATTAACATTAATAGTAATTACAGCATAACATTATTACTTGTTAGAGCAGAAGAGCAACACATTCCAGCAGTACTCAGGGATCCATAAGTTCTACATGGAATAGGCACTATATAACCATCCTGCAGCCTCACAACACTTTTGACTGTTTGCAGCTATCATGGTGCAGAACTCTACCCAAAACAAACATGGCAAGTAACAGACACAAGACAGTACTTTATTTAAACTAAAGAAGAGAACATAACAAAACTCAACAACAACGTGTACCAACATAATATGAACTAAGTCCAGTAAATGACTATGTATGACCATGTGATGCCACAATTGGTGTGCTATTTAGACCTTATAACACTTTCCCCACAATTTTCTCCACAGTAAAGCCACCTGCCAATTTCCATTCACCAGCCAACTGTCCCCTGTTATATTGCAACTACCAGCCATGGAGGGTGAAGGCTAACATGTGCTTCCTCCAAGATGCATGTGGCCAGTTAACCAACTCTTTTTAAACTGCTGCTCATGCTTCAGAGGAAAGTACTATCAGCCCTCTTCCACATACATGATTCCACAGATAGCCTTAATTAAAGAGAGTATACCAGATCTGTCACCTAGACAGCATTGCCAATTCTCCTTCCTTGGCCCCTAGCCAAAGATGGCTAGGCCATCATCAGGATTCAAACTCACAATATCCTGATGATAGGGAGAACATTTTCCTGATGCACCACTTGGGAGCATTTAACCAGTTAAAAATGTGTCAAAATATTAGACAAAAATATCTGATTGTAGTTTCTGCATTTTGCTCTGAATTGAGTAACAGGGTCAAGGTTTTTTTGTTTGTTTGTTTGTTTGTTTGTTTGTTTGTTTGTTTGCAAATGCACAAAATGTGGTTAACTAGCATCCATGATAATGGTGTGAGAACATTACGGATATTCTAATGATTGACTTAAAATATTTTTTAATTAATAACTTCCTTTCAGTCAACAACAGAGCAACAGGGTTGTACTTTCAGAGTAACCTCATACATCAAAATCATCAAATTTAAAAAAGAGAAAAAAGAGTTTTTTTTCTACTCATGAACAAGTGACTTATATTCCACGAGATATTAAATGTTAAAGTAGATAATAAGGATTCTGAAATATTTTAATGCTTATATTTCACGGTAAACTGTAATGGGCTACCGTTATGGGCTACTGTACAGTCTATCGAACATGTCTCTCCCAGTAATCTCCCAACATATCTGACTACACACACACACACACACACACACACACACACACACACACACACACACACACACACACACACACACACAC
>JAOUWY010000038.1:14583898-14595632 GCA_025728095.1 Prietella phreatophila
GGTGTGAGGCGAACGAGCTAACCACTAAGCCACCGTGCGCCCATATGATGATTATTTATGGAAGCAAAATGTATCCAATACCAATTGGGGGCCTGTGTGAAAATGTATTTTCCTTATAGTTACTAATTCCCCACATCTACGAAACTGCATTCATAATGGGGTTCAGCTGGACTAGACACAACCAGGCCTGATTACTGCAACACTTAAACAGAACTTTTTCCAACAGGATGAAGTTGGTTAAAAGGTCTTACCCAGTAACACACTTTCAAAATTGAAAGAAATTCCAGAAACAATGAAGAAGGTGGTGAATGAAATACATCAGTCTGGGAAGGGTTACAGAGCTATTTCAAAGGCTCTGGGCCTCCAAAGAACCACAGTGAGAGCCATTATCTCCAAATGGAAAAACTCAGCACAATACAGAACCTTTCCAGAAGTGGCCAACCTTCCAAAGCACAGCAACTACTTATCCAGCAAGTCACAAAAGAGCCAAGGAGAACATCAAAGGAACTTCAGACCTCTCTTGTATCAGTAAGGGTCATTGTTCATGTCTCCATTATCAGAAAGACAATGGGCAAGAATGGCATCTATGAAAGCGTGGCGAGACACAAACCACATCTAATCCAGAAGAACATTAAGGCTCATCTGAATATTGCCAAAACACACATTGATGATCCTGAGTCCTTTTGGGAGAATGTTCTGTGGACTGATGATTCAATAGTGGAACTGTTTGGAAGACAGCCGTCCCATTACAGCTGATATAAAGCATACATAGGATTCCACAGAAAGAACATCATACCGATGGTCAAGCATGGTGGTGGAAGTGTGAGGGTGTGGGGATGCTCTGCTGCTTCAGGGCCTGGGCAACTTGCAATAATTGATGGAAACAAATTCTGCTCTCTACCAGAAAACCCTAAAGGAGAATGTTCAGTCTTCAGTACGCAAGCTGCAAATGAATAATGCAGCAAGACAATTATTGAAAGCATAGGAGCAAGTCCTAGTCGTAAGTGAAAGACTGAGCTCCAGTTATCAGAAGCGTTTGGTTGCAGCTATTACTGCTAAAGGTGGCACAACCAGATTTTAAGTTGAAGGGGGCAATAAGTTTTTTTTTGTTGGATAACTTTAGTTTTTTATGCTTCAATAAATGTTTTTTAAAAATAAAATAAAAAAAGGAAAAAAATTGTGTGTTCAGTCAGGTTGCCTTTGTTTTATGTTTTATTTCGCTTGAAGATCTAAAACGATTCATTATGAGATGTTTAGCTACAAGTAGGCTTTCTGATCACATAGTTACTCTGGACGGTCTCTCCGTTTCATCATGTGTGGCAGTAAAAGACCTTGGTGTGATGACTGACACCAGTCTTTCATTTGATGTAGATATTATGACCATGACAGCCTTATTTCATCTCAGAAATATTGCTAAGATAAGAAATATAATGTCACTACATGATGCAGAAATGAGTTCATGCCTTCATCACCTCTAGATTATTGTAATGCCGTACTGTCTGGATGATCCAGTAGAAGCATAAACAATCTCGTTAGAACCGAATGCAGCTCCTAGAGTCCTTACTAGAACCAGAAAGTATGACCACATCACCCTCGATCTTATCCACACTCCTTTGGCTCCCAGTGAAATCACACATCAATTATAAAATACTATTATTAACTTATAAATCACTAAACTGTCTCGTGCCACAGTACCTGATCGAACTTTTGGTTTTCTATGATCCTCCATGCCTACTTAAATCAAAAGCAGATTCTTGGTATCTCGAATAGTGAAGGCTACAGCAGGGGGAAGAGCTTTCTCTTACAAAGCCCCACAGTTATGGAGCAGTCTTCCAATTCACGTTCGGGACTCAGACACAGTCTCGGTGTTAAAGTCTAGGCTTAAATCGTACTTGTTTACTCAAGCTTGCCATGCCACTTTCTTTTACGCAATGCACACAGTCTTACCTCCCTCTCTAATTATGTCAAGCCACACATGATTCTATGGAGATGCTAGTGATCCTGACCCTTTCTGTTCTCCAGATCTGACTGATCCGTTCGGATGCCCTACCTATGGATGGAGCTCTCATTAACTCCAATTCCACATGGACATCATCACTGTGGTTGCCGAGACTACGAGTGCTGCTATGGCCTTGGGACTGCAATTACCACATGCAGTTTTGCACTTGGGTCTCCTTTGAACAGTGGACTAGTTCAACAAAGACGTTCATATACAAACCATAATGAACTGTCCTTTACTTTCAAGGGTTCTTCCTAATTTCATTTTAGGGAGTTTTTCCTCGCCACTGGCTTGCTCAATTGGGATAAAGCCACACACTTAAAATCTGTATCCTGCGTTTATATGTTTCTGTAAAGCTGCTTTGAGACAGTGTCCATTGTAAAAAGTGCTATGCAAATAAAATTGAACTGAACGTACACAAAAACACAAGAAGTCAGATACTTTTGATTAATGCAAACATTTTTTCACAGCACTGTATTTAGATTTGCTGAAATCAATCAACATACCGTACTTCACCCCAACGTTCCACACACATTCAACATCGCCATGAAAGAATCATCATCACAAACCTGCCTGGAAAGCTGAAAATGCCTCTGAACATACAAAACAAGATGAACATACCTCTCTCCTGTATTGCAGAACTGGATGCTGTCGACTTTGTCCTAAAAACAAAAGCGTGTCAAAGCAAACATTGCATTCAGTTCGACCCAATAACAGCAGACGTGACAGAGCAGTGTCTAAAAATTAAGCTCTTACTGTGTGTGAATTGAGCTCTGCTATTTTTTCCGGACTCCCACTGCCCAGGTAGTATATCCTGATTACATCATCGGTGCTTCCTGTGGCAAGGAACATGCCTCCTGTATCAGATAAGAGCAATTATATCAGTTACATTACATCATTTCAACCTGAATTCAAGATGCTTGGTTAAAAAGGAGCTGATGCTGTTGAGACTTTGCATGTTGGATATGAATTCACATTTTTAAAAACTCAGTTGATAAGAATCAGGGAAAAATGTATAAATTCCCAACAAATACACCACTGTGGATATAATAATGTCTCTGAGGTCAACGCTAGACTGATTTCTGTACCATTGATCATTTTTTCCCCCACCACAATTGAGGGGGAAAAAAAACCCTAAATAAAAACCAGGTGCTCGCTGTGCAACATTTCAAAACAAATGGAAAATAAATTTGCACCAAATTATTTGTAATGCAATCTCTTAAGTCCACTGGCTATGAAATCTGTTCCTGAATCCTGGTCTCTACTATTAAGTGTGGCTCCTATTTGGCAGAATGGAAAATTTGCAGCCACATCGGTTATTTTCCATGAGCACTTGGCCGTTTAGCCTTACCTGGACTGAATGAGGAACACACCATCTGAACACCGGGTCTTGGTCTTTCTGTGAACTTCAAGGGTCGATCACTAAAACAGAAACAGGAGAGAACAGGATTTTATATAATGTATATACCACTGATGTCTAGCAATAAAAATCTTTCAGTTCGGTTAGAGAATGGACGCTACAATTAAAAACTGAACGCATCTACTTAAGTCAGCATGAGCCGAATGAGTCAGTCTCACAGCACAACTTGTTCCGAGCTGACAGAACGGCAGTGGACACTGGTGAAGGCAGAGGAGGTGGTGTTGGCATCTAGGTAAACAAAGGCCGGTGTACGGACACTGTCGTTATCGAGACGCATTGCTCTGTTCATGTGGAGTACCTCATTATTATGCGGAGGCCCTTCTATCTACCGTATGATTTTACACAAGAAGATACCGCTGCTGTATACGTCCCCCCTGGAGGCCAATCCTAAACTAGCCATGGAGGAACTTGGGTCAAACAGAACATCCAGACAGTGCCTTTATTATTGCTGGTGATTTCAATCACGCCAACCTAAGGATTGCACGTCGCAGATTTTTTCCAAAAATGTCTCCTGTCTCAGATAAGGGGACAGTACTTTGGATCATGTCTTCATTAATGTGACTGAAGCTTATAAAGCCATCACCCTCCCCCACCATCTCTACTGCTACTCCTGAAGTATACCCCTATTGTGAAACGTGTTAAAACATCATTTATCGTGTGTACACGTTAATTTTTTATACATTTATAATAAAGAATATTGTATATATGTAAATGTAATATACATAACAGGGCATTCAGTTACTTTTAAAGGGAAATATACAAACAAACAAAAAAAAGACAGACAATTTATTTCACTGGACGTAAAAATCTGACAATTCCTCACCCTTTACCCCGATTTTTAGTGAGTCAGCATGGGCCGCTGAGAGATGACAGTTGCTCTCCCCCTCTTCCTCCCCTGCCTTGCCATGCCCATTCCTCTCCCTTCTTCTTACATCCACCCACGCCCTCTTAAGTTGCATTTTTCAAAAAGATTCTGAGGTGGACTTGAGCTGAAAGAGGGGGGTTTCATGACCCTTTTACTATTAATGCTTGGTCCATGACTATGCTCTGTTTTTCAGTCGTGCTTCATGTTACTACTTCTATTGCTCAGAACTCTGAATGCATTTGACATGCATTTTAAGCTTAAAGCAGGGAAAGCAAATGCATACTCTCTTCTTCCTCATCATCTTAATTTTGAACAAGCTACTCAATTGATCAGACCAGAGGGGGTCAAATAAATTGTTAAAATGTATGAAAGTCTAAAACACTCTTCCCTTTTCTTTTTAAACAGAAGGACATATTACACTTGACCCTTCTGCTCATTCTCGATGAGCTTCGTGCAACTGGCTCCAACAAGGGCCTGCAGAAGCCCTGATGCCACATATTTAAAAGACTAGAGTCAGTAAATTATGCTGATATTTGAGTGCTCCGTTTAATCCAGAGCCACTTGATGTATCGGCCCCTGAACTATACACCCAGGATACATTTGTACTACATGGTAAGCTCTGGAAAAGCTCGGTCTACCAGTTACAAGAGGAATTATCGCACTTACGTGAAATTGATGTTCTTTACATCCCACTGCCAGAAGCAAACAGTTGCATCAGTTCCTGTAGAGACCATGTACCTTTTGGAGCCCTTGGCAAATGGAGAAAACTAAGGGGACAAGACACGAGGGTCAAATCAAGCCTATTAAACAAAGCAGTAGTAAACGGTAGCGTAGCATACCTGTAAAGAGGTAATAGATCCACTGTGACCCTGCAGCACCGCCACTGGGGCACAGGTACGAAGGCACCAGACTCGGATGGTTTTGTCGCAGCTCCCCGCTGCTATGAGAGTGTTCTCCAAGTTGACGGCGAGGTCCGAGATCTCGGCATGGTGTCCTCGCAGAGTGGAGTGGAGCCTCCCGTCAAAAGAGGACCAAATTTTTACCAAGGCATCATCTGAACCCTGAAGAGAGACGATGAGCATAATCATTCTTTAAGCCAGAGCAACGAGCAGCTACACCCTGAGATTTAAAGCATCATGAAACACCAAACTACATTTTCTGAGATTCTAACCGAGGTGTTCTTATTAAAGATGATCTTAGCATCTGTTAATTTGAACTGTAGGAGAAGACTGGTTAAGTTTGAGCGTTTTTCCGCTATTTTCTTCTTCTGGGTTTAAAATCTCGTCGTGTCACACGTCACAGGCAGTGACATGGCAATGAACTATAATACATCGATGACGCGTTGGTGTCTCAATCATGAGCCTGTGTGTTCTTATCCTATGAGAAGATGCTGTCTCTTAATTATTCATGACAGCATGTGGTGCTTTCCTACAGTAGATGAGAGACGTTCAAATGGGTCGCAGGAGTTTATTTCAGTGATGTAAAAGTTTGTGTGTGTTTACGCGGGAGAGCTATGAGAAGTGGAGAAAGATGGACTTCGAACTTGCTCACGAAAGCAGTTTGCGTCTACACGATGATGTGGTACTCAGTCCTGAGGACTTTTCCATGCCTTCAAATGAGGCATATGTCTAAGTTTTAGTTGCCTTTTGAGCTAATTAAACCACTTAAAGCTCCGTTGTGGGCAAAACTATACAACGAGAACCCACGTTGAATGGAAGAGCCTTCCCTCTTTTAGTCATGAAAAGCTTGAGCCTATTAGCTGACTACTATGTCAACACTTCTCCAATCTGCGCTGCCTCCAGTTTCGTTTCATGGTTTCCTCCACAGTCATGCCAGGGGCTAATAATTCAAATAGATACAGTAGAGGACCTGCACCATTATCTATTGTGTCTCCATTTAGCCCTGGGGATTCCAGAGGAGAGAAGTCCTCCGTCTCATCTGCAAACTTTGTCACTATCCATCTTTATTGGGAGTCTTCCGAAGGCTTGCCCCCCTCTTCCTCCCCTGCCACCCCCACTCCCCCTCCGTTCTTCACACGGGCATCCATGCCCATTTAAGCTGCATTTTTCAAAAACATTGAGAGGTAGACCTGAGCTGAAAGAGAGCGGTTTCATGACCCTTTGAAGATCAAGTAGCACTGGATCAATAATCAGTCAACGTAATACGATTTTAGTTTCACTTAAAGGACGGATTTAATTATGTTGCTCATGAGGTTCAAAGATTGGGAAAACCCTGATTGAAAATTTTCCACAGCCTTTGTCCTGGATTTTGATTTGATCGCACCTTTGTCTTATGTCTGACTTATGTGACTTCACAGTTTTTATTTGTAAACAATTTTGCAAACTTTACTATATAACTATCCACCTCCCTGAAATATGATGGGCCATTTGGCACAGAGATGGCAATCACAATTAAGTCCATTTCAGTTGAAAAAATAACATTCATAAAATGTCAACAAAGCAAGAAGAAACGGGAAACACTTGAGCACACTTACACTCCCTGTGTATTGAACTGGGTGATTCCCCCCCCCAAATTGGTGGAACAAACTGGTAGCATTTCCAGACTTGTTGAATTTTGAGCTTAATTGTGCTTGGTCAGACTTTAGATATCTGAAGCATATATTCCATAAGACGGACATGATGTGGCCTTTCTTTGGAACAGTGTCATCAAGAGTGGTTTGTTGTTTAAACACGATTCCCTCAAGTGAGCTTGCAATTCACCCTTCAGAATGATCAGCTGCTGTGCTGGCTTTACACCAAACCCCAGGCTGCATCCTGAAACTGTTTAGTCCTCGCTCAGGTACCAGATCAAGGACCAGCAGAGAAAAAGCAGGCTACAGCACCAGAACCCACATGATACACATGAGCATCACCAATGACAAGAGAAATGATCAGTCATTCCACAAGCAATCCTTCTCAAAAGGTGAAGACAAGAGTAAAACTTCCAGAGCTGAAGAAAAAGTCCTCACCGTGAAAATCCTGGATCCTGTTCGGTCGAAGGCGATGCAGTAAACGGCCGAGAGATGTCCCAGAATCCTCTTGTGCATTTTGATGCTCTGATATATACTGACAGGATGGACAAAGCTGAAACGCTGAGTGCCTGTCAATTCCCTGCCTCTGCACACCTCCACTACACACACACACACACACACACACACACACACACACACACACACACACACAAAATTCAGCAACACAGAAGAGTCGCACAGAGAGGAAAAAACATGCAGGTTTCTATTCATACAGACTACACACTGCATATATACATCTGCGCCCTGTCTTCATACAACTATAAAAATAAAATAAAAAATTACCCAGTGAAACAGAGGTGGCACCTACCCAGATTTGGGGCATCCCTGCAGCTCAAAGGCCTCTCTGGTGGTCTTCCTCGATGAAGTGCGGCAAAAGTCGAGCTTTTCCATCGGCTACGGCTACAATCTGTCTCACATCAAGAGATAACAGTGAGTAAGAGCAATTCTTGTATTCCAGAAGGGTCAAACGGTTTAAATGTTAAAACTACCCCACCTTTAGCTGTACGAAGTAAGGAGTGTCTCCCTGTTCCGAGTAGAGAATGCACCCCAGGCAAACCAGATGGCACCTGCTTGTCAAGGATTGGACCGATCTGCTTACATATCTGCAGCAAGTGGTCTGGTGCAATATGCTTGTTGGCAGCGATCTGACGGCGAGACAGGGGAACAAAAAAAAAGAATTAAAATGTTTTTTTTTTTAAATCACATGATGCAGATGTCCGTCAAATGCAACAGAAACTCCCTTATGAGAACAACTTGATCTGATGGGCTCATTTAAATAATCCATTCATTCATCTTCAGCAACCGCTTTATCCTGAGTCACAGTGGATCCAGAGCTAATCCCAGGAACCAGATAAGATTATGGCTAGTCGAAAAAGAACATTAAAAGATGTTCATATCTAAACAGACGAACAAAATAATGAACAGACTATGCATGAAATGATCAGTGCTAATGTAAACACCCTGCTTGAAAATCATGCGTCCAATATTTAAGTTTGTTTTCACAAGACTGCACAAGTGGAACAATATGTCCTTAAAGGTAATATCCACCCTGCTCAATTTGAATAAATAATCTTTACAATAAACGTGCGGTATCTCATCAAAGATTTCATTTGCATTGAATTTCTGAGTATACTTTTAGTTCAAACTTTTCACTGCCATGTTGGTCCATTTCCTACATTATCCAGAATGCAGTTTTCCTACCAGGCTGGTAGGGGGATTTAACTCTTGCTTCATCTCTATGTAAAGACAGCACTGCAGCAGCAATTTAGGCCCTGTTTACACTAGTGCGTTTGTGTTTTACAACGCATAACTTTTGTTACGGTTACGCCCGTCATCTACACTACTCTGCCGTTTTTGGGGAGACTTTAAGAAATACAGAAAATCCCATTTTAGTTTGAAAACTCAGGGCTCACGTTTCAGTGTAAACGGACCACAACGAAGACTTTTGAAAACGAAGGCGTGGCTTCCCACAAACGCCCCCTGATTGGGTCTTCTACCATATGACCATTACGCTACCTCGTATGCACAACAACACGGAGACTGAACCACGAGCTTTGCTGGTTTTGTTGTCAATCTTAGCAGCCACTGTGCAGTTAAATTCTGTATTTTATAACACTGTGGCTGTGTACATGCGCAAGAGGCGAGCTATGATTAGAGGAATCCTACATGTAAGCCCTACACGGAACCCCGGTTTGTCGTGCCTGCTGGTGACGAGCAACCAATTTCCTGTTTACACTTGTATACACACGCCCAATGTGCACGCATGGTCACGTGACATGCATGTAGTGTGGACGGAGATGGTTTCTGAAACACAGCGGAAATACCAGTGTGGACGTGGATCGTTTTAAAACGCCGTCTGAAAACAAAAACGCACTAGTGTAAACAGGGCCTTAATCCTTGAGTCGATCTAGCTCCTCATCTGTATGTGCTGCTTAAACAGATAAAGTCCTAAAGCTCCAACCGCCATCCCAATACCAACATCAAGCTTGTCAATCGCATCAGATGCTAACTAGCCATGCAGATTCTGTCAAGTAACTCAGAGCAACCGCTTCATATATCTACACTTCATTCTGAAGCGTCGAGCCAAACGTTCACTGTACACGCTGGATTTCTCATTAACGGGATCTTGAACGTTACTGGAAACTGGAGCGTGAGGAAAAGAAGCTCTTGCCCATTTGTATTTAGGAGGTAACATCAAAATCTGCCCATTATATCTTTAAACGTCGCAGCTGCACTAGCAATGTCGACCTTCGGTGTTGACATGACACACAAACACCAACACCTGAACCATTACACACATTACAAACATCTTTATGGCATTATGTTTTGTGTGGTTCATGTAACCCACCTGTTAAGGGTTTACCAAACATTCCATTGTTCTTGGACCATGTTTATTTTGCAGCTCAGAAACACTATACGCAACAAATCAAATCAAGAAATACTCTCTTCAAGATAAAGAACCATGTCTGAGAAGGAAGTGGTTTGAAAGTGGAGCGTTTATGCAAATCGGAACGGCGCGTCAACCAATCAGAACGCAGGCACAAAATTAAAAAAAACGAAAAGCTAACATCTACTCGACGGAGCTGATTGGTCGTGAAAAGGGCGACGTCACGAGAGCTCGGGATTCTCCGCCCTCACTGCAATACGACACTAAATAAGAAGCGAGTCCGGTCAAAAACAAAACAAAAAATCAAATCAATAAAACAAGTCCAACCTCGGCGCATGTTAGAAAGCAGTGCACACTCCAAACCCAACAGTGTAGCACGCTTTTCTAATGGCTGCCTGGGCTTTTTCCGGATTAGTGAGTCTTTTAGTTAACCAAATCCCGGAGAAATGACCATCATGCAGCAGGAACACACACATGGAGCAATTAAAGGCAAGAGATAAAAACATACCAAGTCTTCATACGATCTGGGATGTTCATTTCCTTCCCAGTCCACTCTACGGGGAAGAAGCTGCCGAGAACAGAAACCCGTTCGGAAATCAGACAGGACGTCAGACATGATCAAATAATAACTTGATTAGATCAGATTATCCAAAAAACAAAACATCCGAACTCGGAGACAGAGACATGGCTATCAAAAGTGGCGAGCGTTAAATCCGCCTCTCGGTGAGCTTCACTCGAATCAGTCTTTGTGTTTATTACGAGCAAAACACACACACACACACACACACACACACACCTGATGTTCCTCCAGTTCACTCACGAGAACCTGCAACAGATCACAAGTGATGTGTAATGAGCACTCGGTACCAAAACACAGCATTTTACACACAACATACAGAAATAGAACCGAGTGGTAAAGACACAGCTCTCACCTCGGCCGCTCTCTGACAAGGACCGGTTGTCAAAAAGCGAGAAATTAGATAATAAAGCTCTGCAACGAAACAAGAAAAGAGGAAACGCGAAACGAGTGAAAATGTGGTTTAAATGGAAGAAATGGCGGCGCGAACGCTTCCAAACATTAAACGTGACTTTTCTTGTGCCTTACCCGATTCAAGGAGCGAACGACTCCCTCTTTTGTCCATTCTGTCAGCCATAAGTTAGCTGACGTGCTACTCTTCAAACTTATTTCACGTCTTGTTATCCGCGGATATATTTATTTAATTCTGACTGCACGGTTCGGGTCCCCTTCGTGCTCGCTCCCGCTTTCCGTTCAGCCAGTTTTCAGTCGCCATTGGAAGTGCGAGGCCTCGGCTTACAGAGCAACTTCCGCTCCGAGCCGAGGAAATGGGGGGAGGGGGAGGGGAAAAAAGTCTCCCTGTCAAACAAAGGGGGTAGAAACGTCATCGACAAATGTCAAACATATCGAGTTTTTTCTTTTTACTCGTTTATAA
The DNA here is from genome assembly GCA_025728095.1 of Prietella phreatophila. Classification (NCBI taxonomy): domain Eukaryota; kingdom Metazoa; phylum Chordata; class Actinopteri; order Siluriformes; family Ictaluridae; genus Prietella; species Prietella phreatophila. Next base: position 14,595,051 of record JAOUWY010000038.1, read on the forward strand.
AAGTCGAACTGATATTATGTTTAGGGGCTTGTTAAGGAAAAGATTATTATAATTATTTTTTTTACGCGTCTCGCGCTTGCTCGCGTGAGGTCGCCGATGACGTCAGCAGCTCGTGCTCTTGCTTTTGCAGCTGAACCTGCCCTTCGTGTGTTTCTGGATGAAATACACCTGATTTGTCGAATAATTTCAACAAATAAACCACGTCTTTGTTTCAGTTATTTATCGAACTGGAAATAACGACACCATTTGTCAATAAATTCCCGTTCAAAAATGGTGACGTAAATGAATAAGCTAATAATGTTCCAGAAAGAAACGTGCCAACTATTCGTTTACTACAGTGTACCACAGAGCTTATTTTGATGATTCCTGAGGCTTTGAAGTTACAGAAGCTAAACCAGTTCATCGCTCTTAAAAGATTCGACACATTTTTTGTCTCATTGACTACGTTTACATGGACAGCAATAATCTAATTATCGACCTTAATCTAAGGTAATAATGTGATTACAGTGTTTACATGAGTCGTGTTTAGAATACTCCTGTCATGTTCCCGGTTTACATGTTCTAGATCATAATTAGATTAAG
>JAOUWY010000038.1:14691827-14703426 GCA_025728095.1 Prietella phreatophila
GTTGCTCCTGATGGCAAGTTAGCGCCTTGCATGGCAGCTCTGCTACCATTGGTGTGTGTGTGTGTGTGTGTGTGTGTATGTGAATGGCTGAATGAGACACAGTGTAAAGCGCTTTGGATAAAAGCGCTATATAAGTACACATTTACCATTTACACACACACACACACACACACACACACAATACCTGATTGATAAAATTATTAACGCAGCTAATTAATAGTTCGCAACACCGAAAAATCTAGTCCTAACCTTAACTGCAACCTTCACTCAGTAACTGAAACTCAAAGCAGTTTTCCTCATGGGGACCACTCAGATATTTCTGACCTTATTGTATGGAAATTAACTGAAATAATACAATAAAAAGGTCCCTGTCAAGATATAAAAACATGCCCCCACACACACAGTAACATTACTGAATGGTTTAATACACCTCTGTGCTCTTCAATGGTCTTTAGAGTCTGTTCAATGAGGTGGATGATCGTTTTCCCCCAAGCAGTTTAGGAGTTAAAAAAAAGCATGAAATGCCACTGATCTAAAGGATAATGTAGGGAACAATGTAGTTTTGAATTCTGACAAATAGTTCATGTTGGTAATTTGTTCAATATTCTGGATGATTTAGAATAATTTGTTGCAGAATAGAGATTCGTATAACGACACATATTGACTTCCATTGAATTCCGTAGGAAACCATCAGGGCCTTCTTTTAAGAACCTTTTGTTTATTTCGCAGAATCAGAATGCCTGTTGTGTTTAATGTGCGTAATATCATGATTCTGTCACGGTATGTCCAGCAGAGGGCACTGTGGCTCGACCCTGGACGAGTCACATGACATTGTTGTGGTTCGCTCGCTTCCGGATTAAGCATGCAGCTTAAGGGACTATCATGGGCCACAGGTGTTTATGTTTTATATTTCATTATGTTCACTATTTAAGTGCCGTGGTGACTGAGCACTTCGCTCAGTATTAACATTGTTAACGTTGTTCACGTCTCTACGCCCTGAATGATCCTTGAATGGCATGTTTCTCGTTTGCCGGCGAAGACCACATTTACGTTGAGTTTTGTGTTTAATAAAGACGTGATCTGCATCTGCATCCGCCTCTGACTACGTTACGTTACAGATATTGGATGGAGGGATACACTCTATTATATATTTATAGCTCAATAATGAAAGCAATGACAATCATAATAAGAATTATGCGGGACAAAATATCACATACTTGTGCATTTAAAAGGCAGACAGGCTGCTGCATATTTACAATAACAGTGCATGAATAATACTGCACTCATGCCTGAATGAATACTTACATAAATATTAACTAATGAACTAACCTTAAGCATGGCATGAAACTTATGAATTCATGCGTGAATAACGACCACCTTAAGTAAATGTTAGTGAATGTGTGATAGTCAATGTATAAAGTATAACGTGCCAGCCAGAGCACGTAGTAGTAAGACAGTGGGATTTGAAGAGAAACAGCGAGAAAATAACGCAAAGTGGTTTGAGCTGAAATGATTGGTGTTTATTGTTAGTGAGTCTTTGTACAGTCGATAAGGAGGATCGATGTAAATTATGAAAGTAATCCAGCACCATCCAGTTTGTGTACGCAGCTGCATATGGCAAATTATATCAACCATTTAAAATGATCCACATTTAATTCATATACTTTCTTATAGAGCATGTTTGATTTAGTTTACCCCGATGTGTTAATTAATACATTAACTAACTATACATGTACTAACATGTACTCAAGGTGATCTCTGTACTGTAAAGGCATGAATTCACAAGACTCATGTTGGTGTTAAGCTTAGCTCTTCATTACTTTGTGGTTAGTACATGCCATAACTCATCATTAATTCATATTTAAGTAAGTGTTAATTCAGGTATTAGTGCATAATTATTCATGTACTGTAACTGTAAAGTGTTACCCATTAAAAAAATTATTAAAGAAGCTGTAATGCCTTAGTGGGAAACATTTTTTTTTTCTTGTTTGATTGGGCAATGTGTGTACTAATCTACTTTCAGTTCCTCCATCAAAAGCAATAATGAAAAAAGCAGGATTGTCACGTAAGGAGGTTGAGGACGGATGCAAATTCAGATAAGAGTTGTATTATAGGAGATATATAGGCAGAGAAATCCAAATCATGAAACAATAGACAAACAGCCAGGTGATCAGCAAACAGGATAAACTAGACAAAGGCAAGACTCAAATAACGAGGACGAGAACCAGATCAAAATCATGAAACATAAAGCTAAGAATAAAGGCTTGGTAAACGACAGAAACTATTGCAACTTAGCATAATACTTCGCAGAGAGTGAATGTTTAGAAAGTCCTTTTAAACTGTGGTGTGATTGTGTGTGAGATTTGATGCAGGTGTGCATGATTAGAATGAATGAGTGTTCTAGGAATTGCAGTCCATGGCAGCCATGTTTGTAGTCCACAGTGCAGGATGGGTAATGTGGTCACTGGTTTGCTGAGATATGACAATTATTAAGTAAATAATCCACCTAATTTGCATTTGGGACATGTGCAGGTGTAATTGTGATGTACGATCTCAATCACTGCTGATGACACGTTATGGGTGTCACTGAAGCAGACTGAAAAATATCAGCTCAAATCTAGGGCATGTTTCACTCTGTGTTAAAAGCTGATATGACTGACACGGACGGGCTGTGTCTGTAATCTGAAGCTACAGCCTGGACTAGAAAGAAATCAGCCATAGCCTCGCTTCTTTATACCATTCTGATGGTGTACTGGAGGTGCTGTTGTGCTTGGTTCCACAAAAATCCATGATGAGCCATCATTTGTTAACAGAGAATAATGTGATATGGAAGACAACATGTCAATTTTATACTGATGTTATACTGTTTATTTATTTATTTGTTTGTTTGTTTTGTAAAAGATGTCAGCCCCACATCCTGCTGTATTGTATATTATTAATTAATTAATCTTGAAACACCAAAAATAAGAAAAAATGAACCAATCTGGTTCTTTGTCTGTTGTGTCCGGAAGACACGGCCAAGCAAGCTCACACGCTTGTTAGTATTTCAGGAGCAGGTGAGAAGCCTGTGCGCATCCGATTAACCACCAGCATAATTGGAATCAACCAATCATTTTTTTGATTTCCATTGAGTGGGGATAAAAATGTCACGTCAGGCTTCTGGAAGGCTGAGATAGTGTATGTGACTGACTGAAGGATGAGCACAGCCAACCATTAGCTTGCTTTGATTTATGCAGATACCGTCTAAATCATTAGCTTGGTTTACTATCAAAATGACTCTTATTGCTTGCTGTGGGATTTCTTTTCTTCTTTTTAGTTAGATTCCTTATTATCATGCTTTGTATTATATTACTTATATTATAAATGTTATTTCTTTGTCTATTAACGGATGATTATTGAATGGCATTGTCTATTACATATTTTAAAGCACTTTTCATCGCTGGGGCAACCAGGCCACTAGCTGGGGCACTGAGAGTGTTTTGTTCATTTCCATGACTTTGGCAGGGCACCACCTGGTGGTCTGAAAAGAACAACTGCACCCTAACAGGTATTCAAGTTCATAACAATCCATGTGAGGATTAGGATGAAGTGTATATATCTGTGTGGAGCTGTGAAACCCCCCAAAACAGGCTCAAATGGACAGTAAGAAATAAATGGTAACTAGTTTGGGAAGTTGCTTTTTGCTGACAAAATGAGAAATCTGTACAACTCGTGTTTTTTTTTTTAGCGTGTTTAACAGGCAAATTCACGGGTACATGCTAGTTTCGGAACACCTGAGCAATGTAATAAATAGAAATTTCAATGTGGAGAAAATTGACAGTCATTATAGATTTTTCCTGTACACAAACTATGCGTGGGGTAGGTGATGAGGCCCCCAGGAGAGCTTAGGGGTCAGAGCCACAGGGTCTGTGATTTTCAAATGTTGTCAAGTCTAATGAAATGAGTTCTATAGGTGGAAAATTCTCAAATTGAAATTAGCTGCCTAACAGATGCCTTAAATATACTATTGTACACATTTAAATAATGCGCTTACATTTTTTCATGCTACAGGAGAAACAATCATCATATCTGTTCTACTGTCGAGTCTTCCGAAGCGGAGCTGTATGAAATACCCTCTCTGTACTACAGCTGTAGGGGCACCTTGGGAAAAGTAGGCCACGTCACTGTGCCTTAGTTGGCCATTTACAACCCTCTCCACCCCCTCCTAAACGCTCACATGGTATCACCTAACCTCCTCCAAGCTGTCCAATGGAGTGCAGTAAAGTGCATTTTCTTTCATGCTGGGAGGGGCAGTAAGTGTGTGTGTGTGTGTGTGTGTGTGTGTGTGTGTCTGCGTGTAAAACACACTGCCATGCCAAAGTGATACCCCCTTTTCCATGCACAATTGGTCACAGGCTGCACATTTTCCCTTTTGATACCACAGACGGAGGGCAGAGCTTTCAAAGTGAGCAGCCGAGAAAGGAATCAAAACAAGAAGAGAAAAATAGAAAACAAAAATAAAAGAAAGAAAAAGAAGAAAAATCCTACAATACAGGATCTTGGCTGTATATTCTAAGGACAGCACAATGAATAAGGGCAAAAACAGTGCTTGTCTAGTCCCTATCAATATCTCTATCATCATTTTTGTACAAATTAAGTGAATATATTTTTGATACCAACACTGTTGGAATGAATTCTTGATTCTGATTGTGAGAAGATTTTCTTGAATTATCAAATCAGAAGGTTTTTTATTTATTTATAATTTTTTTTAAAAATAACAGCAGCTCTGACAGGAGTAAATTATAGGTTTATATGAATGAGCTAATTCACGGGTTTGTATAGCAGATGCTCCACATAATCTAAAACAAAGCTAATAATAAGTGTTATTGAATAAAGACAAAAAATATATAATTGCTGAGATTGTGAAGCTTTCTGTAAAGACGTGTTTATGTAACATTTATGAAAGGAGTCCCCAGTGTCAGTTCCCAGGACAAGCTGTGTTTATTTTTTTTCCTCTTATTAACTTCAACAGAGAATATACATAATGTAAGTGATAATACAAACTCATTTGTCTCATGGACATTCCATAACATTAAATGCACCTATAAATGGTTAAAAACAAGCTGTGTTGTTCATGCATGTTTTTTTTTTCTTTTCCTTTTAAAGAATGATTGGCATATAAGAATCCACAAATGATTTTCATATTACGGCACAGCCTGAGCTCTGACAGTAGTTCCGGCTGTAATGCAAATCCCAGGTTTATATTAATGCATAATGCATAATGTCATCTTTTCTATAATAACAACTCATTCACATGGACTTGTACGGCAGACATTCCACACAAACAGATTACAATTGTGCAAAAACGTCAAATTCAATTTGGACAACATGGAAAAGACTTTGAGCACGACAAGCCGCAAAAAACTTGTTTTGTGTACATTCCATAACATTAAATGTGAATATAATGGATAAAAAAATGATTGATGCATTCTTTCATAAACAAAAAGCTGTTGGCCTTGGCATATACGGCGTAAGAGGAATATAACACATCAGGACATGCTGTTAGTGAAAAATAAATAATTTTGGTGTGCTCATAGTAACTATAGCATTTCATACTTATCAAGTTGAATTAAAACTCTCAAATTTTACAGCACAAAATTCTACGCAATAAATAGGCATACCCTAAAACCTATTTATTTATAAACTAGGTACATTAACATTACACTATAATATTGTTGATAATATTTATGCTAAATTATGTCACAATACACTTTTTTGAGGTATCGCAGGCATCAACAGTGCCATAATTTTTTATTAAAACAACCGAAATGCAATACTTGTCCAATGCACATTTATGCAAAAATAACCACAAATTTGTAAGTTACACCTCATTGGTGTTAATAAACTCAGTGCTAACCGAAGAGGTTTAGATCATGGCTGGATGAATGATGAGGCCATGGAACTATAGACAAAAAAACCCCCAAAAATCTTATATTTATTTATTTTCTGTCTGTAATGGCAGAGGAGCTATCAGTGATGTGTTGTGTTGAGTTGTGGAGGAGTAATGGAGGGGATGTAAGTCTATTCCTTAAAAAATATAGTTTACAGAGGAGCACAATAGCTCATCCACAACGTTCAACGGGGCGGAAAGCTGCCCGCAGGCCCTGCACTGTAATGTTGCACACCCACCCACACACACACACACACACACACACACACACACAGAGAGAGACACACACACACACACACTGGAAGAGGGCTAATCATTTGATTATGATTTCTTTTGTATGAAATGCAGTAATAACTCCTTCAGTTTTAAAGCGATATTCATTTGATTATCATATACGTAAATCTTGTGTATCACAATTCAGTTATGAAGAAAATGTCATTATTAGAAGTGTCGTCATGTTCTGTTCAATAATTAGCGGTGGATTTAATAAAATAGTTTAAACACCCATTTGAATATTATTATTATCATATTATGAACACATTGACATAATGTACAGAATGCTTCACTTAATGTACAAACACACAGCTGGGTGAGGCTCCTTACTTTTGACGGTGAGGTACATGCTCTTGCTGATGTCAGCGCCCACGTCGTTGCTGACCTTGCACAGGTAGTAGCCACTGTCCTCCTCCAGCACGTGTTTGATCAGCAGTGAGCCTCTCTCAAGCAACTGCACACGGGATCCTGAGTTCAGCGCGATGGGCTGGAACTGAGGAACTCCCGCACCTGGGAACATAGCGTCCCAAGAAGGCAAGAAAAATCCATCACGTGATTTCATACATCAAATTCTTTGGTCCAAATCAGCTGCATTCCATCACATTAGCAATGTTTAGATCTTCCAGACAATCTATCTGATCAGGAATACAGCATACGGTTAAGTGGATAGATTGGCAAAACCCCTGGATTCTGGAAAGGAAACAGGAAAATGTACCTCTATTTTATTATTTGAACAAATATTGAGTTAAAAACTTGGCACAAGATAAATGATAAAATCTTTTCGTTAGAAGAACTTGAGTTCAAATCCTAATGTTTTGTTTGTGTGCCAACCTGACATTAGTACATCCGACAACATTAATATTTCCAACTCTCTTTGATAAAAAATAATAATAAGCCCACAGCATTGATATTCTTATAATAGAATACATTTTAGAAAAGTAAACACTAGAACCAGAAGTACTGATACTTCAGTATCAAGCTACCCATTCCTAGTTGGAGGCAGTTATAAAGGCAAAAAGTCACATACAAGGTATAACGAATATCTAAGTCCTATGATGTTGAAATGAACCATTTTATATTTAATATCTTTACATATAGTATTTGAGCATTTTTATTAATCAAGCTAATAAAGGAACATATGTGTTGGGAACATGCTATAGGGAGGGTACAGTCTACCACTTCTTGTGCCCGTCTAGGACTTATACAGTTCAAAGTTTTAAATAGAGTCCATCTGTCCAAGTCGAGAATGTCTGTGATGTATCCGGACATAGAAGACAAGTGCGATAAATGCCATGGCTCTCCCTGTCATCTTGGCCATATGTTCTTGTTTTTTTTTTCTGTCCTGATCTCCATGGTTTTTGGTCTGTTTTTTTTAGCTTCATGTTCACTATTCTCAGGGTAGATTTAAAGCCTTGTCCATTGATTGCTGTATTTGGGATTCCTGAAGCCTCAGTTCCTTTGAGTTTGATACAAAAGGATGTTATTGCTTTCACATCCCTTATAGCAAGACGTTCCCTACTGTTCAATTGGAAGTCTGCTAAATACCCATCTATCTCCCAGTGGATAAAGGACGTGATGTTTTTTATGAAACTCGAGAAAATAAGATATACGATGAATGGTTGTACGGACAAGTTTTTTTTATAAATGGCATCCCTTTATTGTATACTTCATGGATTTACAGACACTTCCCACTTAAATTTTTGTGCCTGTTCTTGGATTTTACAATATCTTTATAACCAGCGACAGTTATTGGGCAGCCATGAAGAGCTGGGGGGAGGTTTGATATTTTTCATTTTGTTTTCCTTTGTTAGTATAAAAAGAAAAAAAACCTGTGAATGTTTACTGCTGTGTTGCTCAATGTGTTTTTGTTTTTTTTCTTCTCAATGGAATATTTGGGAAAGGGAGGGGAGGAGAAAAGAGAAAAGGCAATGTTCAGCTGACATGTTTAGTAGAAATGTTCAGCAGAAATGTTCAGTAGAAATGTTCAGCAGAAATGTTCAGTAGAAATGTTTAGCAGAAATGTTCAGTAGAAATGTTCAGCAGCAACGTTCAGTAGAAATGTTCAGCAGCAGCGTTCAGTAGAAATGTTCAGCAGAAACGTTCAGCAGCAGCGTTCAGTAGAAATGTTCAGCAGAAACGTTCAGTAGAAATGTTCAGCAGAAACGTTCAGTAGAAATATTTAGCAGAAATGTTCAGTAGAAATGTTCAGCAGAAACGTTCAGTAGAAATGTTTAATAGAAATGTTCAGTAGAAATGTTCAGCAGCAACTTTCAGTAGAAATGTTTAGCATAAACGTTCAGTAGAAATGTTCAGCAGAAACGTTCAGAAGAAATGTTTAGCAGAAACGTTCAGTAGAAATGTTTAGCAGAAATGTTCAGTAGAAATGTTCAATAAAAAAAAAATAATCAAGGAACATATGTGATACCTAATAAACTATGCCTAGTTGGTGTAGATGACATTTATTTTGTCATTTTGATTTTAAGAATATACAAACCTTTACACTCCACTGTATAGGTTGTATGATTTTCTTTAGTGAAAACTTGCTAACACACTGTATTATATTGGGAGACTGAATTATTATGAATATAAATGGGCTGCCTGTTTAATTCACCAAATCCAGTGCCACAATAAACTTGACCCTGCTATGGTCAATGTTCAATAAGAACTGGCACTGTTTATACTAAACTATGCAATAATGTTTATATAATTAAACAGACATTGCACAAGTTGATTTTTCCTTATTTCTGCTGTATTTAATATTCCTAATCACAGATGTCCTACAGGCACAGAAAAAAAATCAATTTGCGTAAGTTAAATGACTTCCTTATATATACTTGTTCTTTCAATCTGTGTGGATTCTTCCTGTCTGGAGTCTTTCAATTGTCAACAATCTAGTTCTGGTGTGTATTATCGATGCATTTCACTTTATTAGGAAGTCAATACTGTGAAAGATCCCGCTTTGCTCTCATGGAATGGATTCTACAACATGGTAGGAACATTCCTTGCAGATTTTTCCATGCTGACATGATTGCATCACATAGCTGATATAGATTTGTCAGCTGCTCCTGCATCCCTTCTTACACCAAAACTCAACAGTCATCTGTTGGATTCAGATGCGGTAACTGTTGAGACCGCTGATGTACACTGAACTTCATGGTCATAGAACCAGTTTGAGACAACTTTTGCTTTGCGTAGTGACACTTTATCATGCTGGAAGTAGCCATTATATGATGGATATATTGTGCCCATAAAGCGATGCATATGGTTAGTAACAATACTGAGGCTATGGAAATCGATGCTCGATTAGTATTTGTAGGCCCAAATAGAGATAAGAAAACATTACGCCACCACCACCATTGGTTTGGACTTTTGACATAAGACAGGTTGGGTCCATGGATTCATGCTGCTGATGCCAAATTCTGACCATCTGCATGTCACAGCAGACATCGAGATTCCTAAGGCCAAGTGAAATTTATTCAATCATCCACTGTCCAGCTATAGGCTAATGGTTAGACAGGCTGTGTATTCTGAGATGCTCTTCTGCTTTCTGTTGTTGTAAAGAGTGATTATTTGAGCTTACTTCCTGTCAGCTCAAACCAGTCTGGCCATTAACCTCTGACCTCTCTCAACAAGGCGTTTCTGCCCACAGAATTGCTTCTCACTTGATGTTTTTTGCACCATTTCGTGCAAAATCTAGAGACTGTTGCATGTGAAAATTCCAGAAGATCGACAGTTACAGAAATACTCAAACGAGTCTGCCTGGCAGAAACAACCACAACATTCAGATATTTGATGTGAACACTAACTGTAGCTCTTGACCTTCATCTGCATGATTTTATGCATCGCATTGCTGCCACATGATTGGCTGGTTGAATAATTACATGAATAAAGTGGACAGTGAGTGAGCAAACCTGTTCCCGAGAGTGTTTATCTGGTAATTCAATGTTTTCTAAGTGTTGTTTTTAAAAGGATTTGTCCACATCTTGTAAAAGAGATTTATTAAAACCCAATTTCTATAACCTTTCATACTGACAAAGAAGCAGTAAAATGACTTTCACCAACAGTGTTGACGTTTTCTGTTTCTGTGATTTTCCATGAGCAGGCTATTTGAGATTGCTATACTTTGGTGCATACCAGCAATTCTAAATTCAGCTACAAAGCAAAAATGAGTGAATGAGGTTTCCTTATGAAAGACTGTAAACAGGTCAAGCATCGAAAGAGAAGCTGAGACGGATAGTTCAAGATCCTTCATATTGTCTAAATAATATGACAAAATAATGTTGTTGAGCTGCATATTCCCCAAATTTAATTCAGCCTCACTGTGTGGTTTAGCAATAGTTTACTTTCAGTACATTTACAACACCATGGCTTGATCATCAATGCAGTTTAATGTTTTTTTGTTTTTTTTTACCTTTAGAATGTTTCCACACGATTGTAGGAATTGGATTTCCCTTAGCCGAGCAGTTCAGAATAACAGATTTCCCGTAGATTCCATCTTGGTCCCGAGGTTGCACCTCAAAATGTGGTGGGACTGTGGAAAACAAACAAACAACTAAGGAACCATCTACTATATCTGAGATAATACTGGTATGTATATCAATTATAAGGATAGGCCTTGCTACAGAAATCTCAAGTACTCTATTTGTAATTTTTAATTTCATGTTTTTACCACTGTTGAATTCTTAACTCGGATTAATCATAAGATATTGATTAAATTTCAATAACTGTGGCAGATGCAAGGCTAATAATGTTATCATTTGTAAAGTAGCAACTAATTCACAGGAACTTGTAGGCTGGATGCTTGATAATGAAATTATAATAAACCGATTTCAAAAAATGTTCTGTTGACAAAGAACCTATAGATGTTAAGCTTTCTGTATGGAATTATTTATCATCACTTACTACCTTGATCTTTTAGCTTACTGTCACATATGAAGCTAGGTTTTCATTTGGGTGGATTTTTGACCTCTGACCTTTAACAATAAGCTGAATGCTGTGCTCCACAGCAGCTGCCTCATTGCGGGCAATACAGGTATAGCTCCCGTTGTGGATCTCAGACAGGTTGGATATGCGTAGTGAGCTGGTGAAGTCGATATTGTCGATAGTGACTCCTAAGCTGGCATTGATCGGCTTGCCGTCTTTGTGCCAGGTAATGGACATAGGCAGGTCGCCGGAGGTCACCACACAGGGGATGAAGACTCTCTGACCTATGGAGGCGCTTTGGGAGTCTGAGTGCTGGATCAGAGGTGGAACTGAGAGGACATAATGGCATAGGGGTGGATAAAGCGAGAGAGAGAGAGAGAGAGAGAGAGAGAGAGAGAGAGAGAGAGAGAGAGAGAGAGAGAGAGAGAAATACATTTGATATAAATTGTTAATACGGTTCATATGTATTTATAA
>JAOUWY010000038.1:14706184-14725105 GCA_025728095.1 Prietella phreatophila
CGTTGATATATTTTAGCCGCTCAGTCTGTAAGAAATGGAGACAGCAGCCAAGTGTAGAAAAGTGCAGCAGAACATACAAGCTTTTTTCAGACATTAAGTAACTACATACCTAAATATCTAGGCTAACGTCAGTTCCAGTTTTTGACCATTAACGGTACATTCACGTGCACATCCTCCCGCCGAGTTTGTTGTGAACCCTCACGTTGTGACAGGCTTTTATAAATGTTATAAATGTTATAAATGCGAGTGAAAGTGAGGAAAGTTGCACAGCATTTCGTTTGCAGAGAATACATCTCCCCACAGGACGTCCACAGCACCCTACTATTTCCTCATGCTGTGGGAGCTTCTATCACTCAGAAACCATATGAATTCAGACAGTAATAACTGTAATCCTAACATTATCTTCTAAATATGCAAATTTTCTGTATCAAACTTTGGAAGTTTGGTGGCCGGCGGGTGATCGTAGCATCTTGGTGGGGTTGGGGGGTGTCTAGCGCTTGGACCTCCCCAATGTCCATACCATGGTTACGCACTTGTGTGGTACAACAATTATACATCAGTAACTTTCTGGTCGAATAATCTGATTGGTCGAGCGGCGTACCAAAACTGCCTTCATTTCCTATAAGCACACTGGGATGTTGCACTGTCCATCACTCTGCTCGTCTGTGTGCCACGTAAAATTCCACTTCCTAATTCAAAACCATTAATACAGTAGTGTTAGTGACATTGTTAGCAGACAATTCTTTTGAGGAATATAACGTTTGACTTAAAATATTAAAGTTTGTCATTTGAAAATGAGAAGGAACAAGGGACATCAATTTTACACCTTTAACAGGAATGTACCAATCAACATGACCGAGCTAGCTGACATGCTATAGCTGACTGTGGCTTCTTTGGGATCTATTTCCACTAGCAGAGCAAACATAACCACAACATTTGGCCATACTGTGTCTGAAATGTGTCCTGAATATCGGCATGGCAGTGATTAACTGCACTCGCCCTGCAGCCTCATACTTGCAGCAGATCACAGCCCTGACGATATTCAGTATAACTGCACTCTAGCTTAATTAATATTAATACTGCTTAATTCAACTCTTCAGGATGTGCTATTATCGGAAAATAAAGACCACCTCTGGGGTGGTAACCATCTGATTGTTGATTATTTTCCTATAACAGCACAGTCCCTCATGTTTTATTCTTTACTTGTCATTCTTTATATGCCACCTGACATTCACATGCAGTATGACTTTCTTCTTCCTACTTGAAGAATTTCACATGTAGATGTGGAGACATGACCACACTCTCATTTCTAAATATAAACTCTAATAAAGTCCATAATCTGCACACAGACTCTTTTTTAGATTTACAAGCTGTACGATTATACTGTTCTATTTCTTACTCCATGTTTTACCACAAAAAATGCAATTTTCTGTTAATTTGTGGTGAATTAATGATAACACACCACTATAAATCCTGATTCTAGCTATAAATAAGGAAATCCCACTGAATGCAGTGACGACCACCATATAACATGCGATGACGAGGCAAACACCAAGTACATGTCATCACACGGAAGATAATTGGCAATTTTCAACCACAAGGTTCCGCTCTACCTGTAACATAAGCCACTGTGGCTCCAAGTCTGCAGATTTCACCGAGGAGGAGGCATAATGTGAGCTAATGAGGGGAGAAGCAGAGCAGTGAAGAGGAAAAAGACAACTATAAAAGGGTTATTTCCTTTCCCGGCAAATTTAGCATAATGCATTCTCAGGGGACCCAGCCATGGTGTGCATCAGCCTGTCGCGAGAATCAATGAGTTAAAATAACGTTGAACTAAAGCAGCACTTCACTGCTTATTTAATTCACAACAAAGTGGGGATAATGGACTCTAGGGATTCCCTCCTAGCTGCTTAAGAATTTTAAGCATGAACAAATTAGCTAACTCAATCGTGGAGATGTTTTTTTCTTTCCATCACTGATGGCATCCACTCAAAAGAGTAACAAGATGACTGAGAGTATGCTGGCGATGCTACTTGAGAGCATACGAATGGTGATGATTTTAAGGTTGGACTGGATTATAGTGTCATGGGTAAACCATTATAACAATATACTGTAGTGTGTTATAACCAGTGATGGCTGGTCCTGATATTAGATGGGAGGCTAAAATCTAACATCTTTCAATAGCTCAACGAGTTGAGTAATGCAATATATCACTAAGGTCTCGTTGATAATATAATAAGAATGATGTGAGACAAACTATTACACATGCACTTAAAGACAGAAAGGCAGTTGCATTTGTGAGTTCAAATTATTCAAGTCTATAATCCTACTCGGTTCATGAATCTTTCCTCCAAATACCAAACATGGTCAACAGAAAAGCTGCAACCCTTCTTTATGGTTCCATGATACTTCATTTTGTGTAATCTATACTTTGATTAGACTGTGCATGGGTCAATCTTTTAGTTTCTCCTCTCTGGCAGTGGGGGCGTGGCCATGTGTGAATGGGAGGAGGGGCTTCAGAGAATGAGCAGGTAATGATTGAGTGTCTACCCCTGTGTGTATGAATGGGCTGTCTTGCTATTGTTCTGCTCTACACAAGGCAATCGTGCTAACCACGAAACAAAACAACACAGCCTTGCTCTCTCTCACACCTTCCTCCAGTGTCCTCATGCTGAACAGAGTGTCAAAAACACTAACTGTAATAGGTAAAGTGGTTAATGTTTTGCTCAATTATTACCTAAAAGAGTACATAAACATGTGATTTGAGACACCATACTAACTTGTTTAGTCAGTTGCAGGCATAGTATCACATGGAGCTATACTGGCCCCCACCGTGCAGACACTGAACATGAATTTCTGCAGATCTGCACAAGCGACACTTCAAATGAACATGGGGTATGTGCGGCAGACATCTTGCATATATGTATAGTTAAAAGCAAGTAGAATCAAGACTTTTTGGATGTGTCAACAAAGCAACACAAAAAATATCAGCCCAAACATAGACACCAAATCTAGGTTGCATTTCACTCTGTGTAATCACTTGACATGACTTTCACTGATGAAGGCTGAATGAATCTACAGTCTGGGCTAGAAGGAAATCAGTCCCAGCATTGCTCCTTTATACCATTTTGTGTATTTTTCTTACAACCGTTGATGGTACTATTGGGCTTAATTCTGCCAAAATCCAAAATAATCCACACTTATAATATTTGTTAAGGACAAATAATCTGATGTGGATGCCAAAAAAGAAACCTTATATTGTCTTTTTTTTTGTTGTTTTTATCTCTGAAAGACATATTGGTCCTGCTAGGCCATTTATAACAGCCGTCCCTGGTCCAAAACGGTTTTTGCTTATAATGTGATGGAATAAATTGAGCTCTTGCTGGAACCTGTAAATAAATTACGCAAACCTTGTTTTTTTTTTTTTTTTAAGTTAAAGCATTTCTTGCCCGCTGACCTTTTACAGTAACATGGACACTCCTATGGATCTGCTTCTCAGGATCCACCAGAACGTAACACGTGTACTCGCCCTCATCCGAGTTCTGCACATTAGACAGCTTCAATGTGCCGTTGTTCTCAAAGGCACGCTGGCGATGGTTAAATGGGAGTAAGTTGGAATCTTTGTACCACTTGATGGAGTAGTAGGGGTAGCCAATGATGCGGCAGTGAATGAACATGTCACGCCCCGCGATGGCAGTGAGGTTTTTCATTGGACGGATACTGGCATGACCTGTTAGGGAAAACGAAACATTAGGAACGTCAACATGCTTATGTTCAGGAATGTTTATGTCTTTTTTTTTGAGTCGCACTACTATGCACTTGAATAGAGCCTTGAATAGCCAAAACTAGGACTATTATGCATTTGAATATATTATTATAAGTGCATCTATTCTCTAATCTGATCATGGTTATGAGTCAGTTTACTCTACACTATATTTATATACAGAAACAACTGAGCAGCCAACCATTCAGTCACTTTTAGGCACCTAAAATATGAGGGCTATATATTAAAAGAGCTGTATTAAAATTAGAAGGCACTGTGCACCTGAACCTCATAAGTTTTATTCCAGTTTGCTGCAGAGATAAAACAACTAAAACTGTGTCTTATTACACACAGATTACACTCTCTGCAACAAAATGTGCACATGAAAATTAGTTATATAAATAATTATTTATAGAACTATTTATAATGCCATATACTGTATTATCAGCATACAAACCTAATAGTCTATGTTACAGGTAGATTAACATTACAGCTTTTATACACTTACTGGCCACTTTATTAAACACATCTACATCGTTGGGCCATTGTATAGGAGTTCAGTTACAACAAAACTATAATATATAGTACAATAAACCTGTCAGTATTGGATCACCAACCTCATTAATATCTGGTCCTATGGTGGTCTCTATTCTATTCTATTGACAGACAGGATGTCTATGGGGTCTGACAATTGTGCAAAATATAGGTTACAGTCACTAAGGGTATACCTACAAACATGGCTGGTTCTAGTTGTAAGTGGATTAAGCAGTCACCTGTGGTCTAAAACTTGAGAGACACACTTGACAAAAGTTTGTGGATACTTGACCGTCACACCCCATGTGCTTTTTCGAACATCCCATTCCAGATTTAGTCCCCCTTTGCTGTTATAATAACCTTCAGTCATCTGTGTAGGCCTCTTGAGATCTTCCACTCCCAACTTGGAAAACCATGTCTTTATGGAGCTCGCTTGTGCACAGCACATTGTCATGCTGGAACAGGTTTGGGCCTCTCAATCTCAGAGAAAATTATAATGCTATGGCATACAAAGACATACTATGTGTGCTTCCAGCTTTATGGCAACAGTTTGGGGAAGAACCACATGTGGGTGTGAAGGTTTGGTGTCCACAAACATTTTGCCATGTAGGGTATGATTGAGGTGGTTAGTTGGGTTGCAGGGTGACCATAGTAGCATGTTATTTAGGGTCAAATGTTCAGACATAATCAAAAGGCTGGTAGGTTTAGCTGAAAAACTAGCTACAACAGTCAACTAAGTATATGTCAAAAAGAAAAGCAGAAACATGAATAATCATACTGACTCTCTCGGTTAGAACAAAACCAAAAACATCTTAAAAACAGGTTTCATAAAGGTGTGATGTGAGTGCATTTTTGTTTGTTTTTGTTGGAGGAGCTGATCTGACAAGCACCTCTTACGTTTATTCGCGCCTGGTAGGAGACCGATCCGGCAGAGTTGTTGCAGGTGCAACGGTAGACGCCGCCGTCGGTGACCTGTGTATGTGAGACATTCAGGTAGCTGAGCACGTGGCCCTCCACTGTGACAAATCGATCCATGCGGTGGTGGCTGTCCTTGATGACCGGTTCATCATCCAGTGTCCATGTCACGGTGGGGAGTGGGGTGCCTTTGACATGACACACCAGGGAGATCGGCTCATTGGGGCTCACCACCTTCTCGCTGAAGGCCGACAGGATCTTCGGCGTGCCATCTGAGGAGGAGATATGGAGGGAGGAGAAGATATAAACACAGAACGTTTTAACAGCCTCACAGGGGTTTGTTATGCAAATTGCAGGTATATTTTATAATGTTTATAGTTTATAGTATATGTATCATATATACATTTACAATTCACAAGATCAATCATAACTCTAGATGTGACAGGAATACTGGGATGATGTATATTATTCTAAAGATATCTGAAACAGTTATACGCTATACAGTTTTAGGCAGTGACATCACGACAATGTTTTAGTTTTACATTGTTTTGATAAAAAAAACTGATGGCTATGAGTAATTCTTTTAAAATTCCAACAAGTAGTTTTAATTATAGTTTTCATTGCATTGTTCAAACTGACAAGCACCAAGTCACTGAGGTCAGTCCAGGTGGTCTTTTTGCAGGAGTGGCATGGCCAGCTTGTCAGTTTGAAACAGAAATGGTAGTACACAAAATGTACTGTGTACTTTAATATTGTAATCAATGAGAAGCTGAATCTACAGTTTAGCTAATCCTAATTAAAATATTATAGGAATTGAAGGTTTTTGGTGTTTTTTTGGATTTGACGATTGAGCATGCCCTGACAATTTTACATCTGAAGTCAAACTGGAATCATAGTCAATATGTAACATGGTTCTATCAAAAACTATCAAAAACAGGATAAACAAAATATCATTTAAGTTGACTTTTATTCACAACTTAAAAGGTTAAAGCTAAAAAAAATTGCTTCATATGGTAAATATGTACATGGAAACCATGAAATATACAGACTTTAAACATGTACTGAGTTTGTATGGGAGTTACAGGCAGAATGAAAGTGTTTGCTCAAAACATATACCAGGGGAAATTAAAGTTCATGGCCTGGGTCGAAACACTGGCAGTCAAAAAGACAGAGGTGTAATCCAAACTTGTACACCAGAAAAATGTGATAATCAAGAAAACTAAATACTAAATAAATAAAACAGTACATTTAAACATACCATCTCATCATTTAGAAATAGAATTGTCCTTCAAAACTTATTTACTGTTATTTGTTTTTATATTTGTTATATGTCCTTTATTTCTTTCAGCCAAGAAAGTTAAAACAGCTTTGATTCCAAGCTTGGTGCCTTTGAAATCATAGCTCATCACTGCTCTCTGATTGTGCAGACTCACTCCACATCATTATAGATGATCAATATCTCTTTACTCAGTTCCACTGCCGTGGGACACAGTTGCCTCAGGAACCAGGCTCAGGTTAGTATCTGCTGGTCGAAAGTAATATCATCTCAACTTAAAGCTACTGTAAACACAGCTTCATCTCTACATTAGACAAAATGTTATCCTGGCTGCATTTGAATACTGTTTTTATCATGCCCTTTAAACTCATGTAGCCATCCAAAGGACCATTTCAATAGTTTGGGCCATAGGGTACTTTCAGGTGAAGTTGGTCAGATGAGGAACAACAACAAAATATTTCACATTGCAAATCTATATTGTACCTATATATTCTAAATTCATAGATGGAAACTGACAAACTGACAGAAAGTTTTCCCATTTGCTCGCTTCATAGCCAAGCACTCAAAGCAAAGTTGGCACTTTGTAACAAAGTCATCACGTTGTAAATAAGACAGTGACCTCACATGTATTGCCTACAAAAGGCTCCTGCTATATCACGCTCATCACCTGCCATTCCTCCACTTAACCATAGAACTACTATATGTTTACATATGTAATAGACAATGCTTACAACAATTGCTGATACCCTTTTTCTATGTGTAATATTGCTCACTAAAGGTGACGCTGGCCCTTATTCAGGGTAAGATCTGCTCAATTGCTGAGAAAGACATTATTTGAGAATTTGAATCACTTGAATGCAGATACTGTCTCTATTGAGTTTAAGAGTCATTCAGCTACTTACACTGCTCTCTACCGATGATGAGAATCGCTCAATATATTAGTACTGACCTCTGTAATTGATGATTAGAATCACCCAATCTATACTGTACCTTACTAAGGATGAAAAACAAGCAAGGCACTGCCACTGCCTTATGTTGTAGGTGAGAATCACTCAGGCACTCAAGATACTGATCTTAGTTGAAGTAGAGACTTCTCATTACTGTACTCTGTTGATGATGGAATAACTCAAACAACCAATGCTTTTGTCTACTGTTCTTGATTAAGGAAGACCGTCACTCAAACCCATCACAGATCTCATGGGGTGTGGTAGAATCTGGTGAATGTGGACAGTGAATTCCTGTTTTACCACATACATATCTTTATTATGGCAGCAGTGCTGTGTTCATCCACAACATTACATGTTTGAATTCCAGTCCCTAACTAAGGCATTGAGTGCTGAGCTACAGTGCATGCAATTCGCCATCTCCCTTGGATATAATGATGGCCAAAAAAGCTGTCTTAAGTGATACACACTTTATATCTGTTCTGTTCTCCTTCTATTGGTTCATACAGCAAGTTAAATAAACTGGCCTAGCACCAAGGCCAGAATGGTTTTATCAACAATACTGGCTGTGTCATCGGTCTGTATGCAGTAATATCACATACAGTCTTACATTTGGCCAATCATATTTGAATGCTTTCCTATCCCAGAGCCTTGGTGGTTCATGTGTGTTATCTGTCCACAATAGTAGCTTAGAGGTTCATTTTAACTGTACCAGCACCATCCACACAGCTTTCATTTCAAAGATGTTGATCTGATGGTAACAAGCCTTGGTCTCGGAGATCCCAACTGCTTGTCCCCTCCCATAGCCCGATCAACCTCACATACCCTACCACTCCCGCCCATCTTCTATTGAAACAACACTGAAATGGTCTGAGATTCAATAGTATACTTCTACTACTGGAGCTGCTGCTGCCAAGATCCTTACCAGATGCAGATGTTTGGCCATTTACAATTCCCTCAATGTTTAAAATGCTCTACCTGCACTTGAGTTCTAGCCTTAGAGCTTCCAGAAGTGAAATCAGGAGATCCGCCTGTCTTGTCAGTTATTGATGAGACTGAATGTATAGCAATCCATCATCTAGAAAGTACACACAGACCCTGATGCTGCAAGGGCTCTAGACAACATGCACACATTTTGCAGACATCCCAGCTGCTAGCTAGAGCTAACCTAAAGAGAAAATTTTTAATTTATATGTCCCTCCACCTACATGGAAGCAGAAAAACTGTCGGTGTTCCAGTTGGTCAGTGCAATGCAAATCTTTCCATTGGGACCAATATATAATATTACAGACAAATGTGACTGTGTCGATACCCAAACAATGAACCATACAGTATAGTTGAGGAATGCCTGTTAATGAGGCCAGATAACAGGGAACAGACATGGCTGCAGAATACTGCCTCACACGTATATGAAATAAACATTTGGAGTATAGAAATATGGGACTAGAATGGGACAGATTCCACATCCAATTTTGGTTTAACTTAACCCACTTTTGCATTCTGATCTGCTGCTGTGGTAGTAATTTGGTGTGTGATATATCCTGCATAACTCTTACAATCTGCCATTAGGGACTTTGAACCTCAAGTCTTCTGGGACCTCAAGCAGCCTGCTGTCCCATATGATTAATTTGTGTTTTAATCATGAAGGTGTGATTACCTAGTGTCTCAATAACCAGTACACCAAAGCCACCAGCCCAGGCACCAGCATCAAGTGGGGAAAAGTGTTTTACCAGCCTCTAGCAATGGTATTTGAGCAAGCCTTCTGATTTGTGTTAACAGACCCAGACCTGATGACTTCCCATGCCATGTTGCTATGGCTTCCATAGCTTAGAGAACAGGTTCCCAACACTGGTTCTAGAGAACCCCATGCCCTTGCTGTGTTTTAATTGCCTCAGCTAATTAACAGCCCTTCCAGAGTTGACGTGGGAGTGTTAGAGCAGGTAAAACACTTGCAGTTTAGGCATTCAGCATGGTTTTAGTGATAGAGATTATAATCACCAGGTTTTCAAACCAGTTTTATATACAGATTTTGCACAGTGCAGATCTGCCCACAATCCTTTGTTCTGACATACTACTAAGGAGGTCTCTCTCTCTCTCTACTGGTGGCATTAATTGCAGCCCTGTACTATTGCAAACCTTATGTGTACTCATATATAGTTGCAGATTTCCTGCATTCTATAAAGTTAAAGAAATAACATTTTATTTATTAAACAGCTACACTGTGGAATAGTCCAGCTTGTACTGATATACCACAAAATGGGTCAGGCTTATGATCCACTGCATTAGGTGAAGGATCAAGCTTTAGTTTTGCCAAGACGGGCTTGAGTCTGTTTGGAACACATTATCCGCTACTGTGTCATACACAGGGCTTACAGTCTGACCTTCCAAATGCTGCTTTTACTAGTGATGTGGGCCACTCGTTAAGATGGGCCTCAAGCTTTGAAAATAAAATACAGCCACTGAAAGTCTGTCTCTATATGCATTGCTGCGCTGCTGATAATAGTTCTTGCATTTGGCCCATGCTCACTGGAAGCTTCTCTGCTTTGTGCTCCAACTCAGTAAGGGTGTACATTCGTTCCTCTCCACGGGGTTGAAGATCTGAACCCTTTGACAGCTCTTGTTCTTCCTTTGATTGTGCCACAGAGGACCTTCCCTGCCTTTATCTAGTGGGCCTTGCAGTCACATCAGTTACATCAGTCCCCAATACAGTCACGCAGCTTCGGGGAAGGTTGCTGAACAGACTGCATCCTTCCATGGAGTGTGCTTCCTGTGAGCACTGGCATTATGCTGCAATTGGGTCAAGGCTAGGTCTTGAATTCTTGAATCTGTTTCTTCTTCCTTCTCAGCATGAAAAGAATGGTCATGGTCACATGTGTCACACATGATGTCATGGTGACAACATTGTTTTTTAGTATTAAAGTTACTAGGAAACAAGCAAATCTGAAAACTCCACTAGTTCCACAAAGAACCCAGTCCAGAGGTCTGGAATGTAAGGAAGTAGATCTTCATTATGCTGTTAGCAAGATAAATTATTACTTAAGCCAAGGAAAAAGCGTCAACTACATTAAGCTGCTGCCAAGCACTAACGCAAAATCCACTCATTACACTCTTCTTCCCAGTATTATGTGGATGAAAGGAGTCAGCATTAAGACACAGTCATCTTGAAAATCAGAACTGTAATGCAGTGGTGCTCTATGCTTAGAGGTAACTTGAGTTATGGCAATTAATTTTTGATCCTGTGATCTGTGTAACAGAAAGGCTTAACATGAAATCTGGACATTTTTTTTTTTTATAAAGGGGGTGCTACTAGTCTAGCAATGCACAATACCCATATATACAAGTTAGGGGCGGCTGTGGCGCAGTTGGTAGAGTGGGTTGTCCACTAATCGTAGGGTTGGTGGTTCGATTCCCATGCTGGGTGACTCTACATACTGAAGTGTTCTTGGGCAAGACACTGAACCCCAAGTTGCTCCCTATGGCAAGTTAGCTCCTTGCATGGCAGCTCTGCTACCAAATGGGTGAATGAGACACAATGTAAAGCGCTTTGGATATAAGTGCACATTTACCATAGTTAACTGCTAGTATATTGTTAGTATATACATGTTATTATGCAATATTCATTCATTCATTTAACCACAGAACTACATTCTGTTGCACCCTTTCCCTATATTCTTCTTCTTTAATTCTTATTTTGTAAATCACAACTAAATATTTGATCACATATATGCTATGTGTCATGGTATGTGTTTTGTTTAACAATAAACTCTAATCTGCACTTGTATCTGCCTCTAACTCAAATACCTGTCGCTATGTCATTCCTGAGCTTAGTGAGTTTGGGTGACTCAGCTCATAATCAGTAATGATTTTTCACACTGATTTCACACTGAATGTTTTTGGCCCATGTTCCGACATATTTCTGCCACATCAAAAACAAATTTCTTCAGATTTGAACATCTAGGTGGGTTTTGTGGATGAATAGGCTGTTCTGATTTAAGGCATCTGCTTACTGATATAATCCAAGCATTCAGAAGGTGAATGAACACTGGACATCTGAGTTTCTAGCAGCTTTCCCTCTAAAAATTCCATCACGCATGGTGATAAAATATTAGAATTACATTAAGTTGTGTGTCAGATGTGTGTATGAGGGGTATATTTTTTGTTTTTGTTTTTATTTAAAGAAAAGGCATCCTTTGTATCCCTCTCAAACCAAACCCTGCTCACAAATCTTTTAAGATTAGGCTAAAACCAACTCACCCTCCAGAATGACCTGCACAAAATCCTGGGTGGACATCTTGCCATTGCGTGCAAAACACTGGTAGGCTCCTCCATCGCTCTTGGCCATGCCCTCCATCACCAGGTTCTCATGGCTGAGGCCAGTGATGCGGACATTGGGCCCTGGCTGGATCCTCTCTCCATTTCTGTACCAGGTGATTTCATATTCATCAGAGCCAGTGACACTGCAGAACAGAGACACCTGACTGCCCACACTGCCTCTCACCTTATGAGGACTCACCACTGCTTTCAGGGGCTCTGGAGAGGAAAACACACAGACATACTTGAGCAAATCAGCTACTTTTCTATAATCCAACCAGAATCTTGTGAGTTTTCATCTTTCAGTACCACTTCCCCAAGAGAAAAAATAGTTGTGCGTATAATGATACTTTACTGGTCATATATACACAGTAGAGCACAGTGAAATTGCTTTCTTCACATACACCCGACTGTCAGAAAGTTGGGGTCAGAGCACAGGATCAGCCATGATGCAGCACCCCCAGAGCAGAGACAGTTAAGATCCTTGCTCAAGGGCCCAACAGTGGCAGCTTGATAGTGCTGGGGCTTGAACCCCTGACCTTCCGATCAGTAATAGAGAGGCTTAACCGCTAAGCCACCACTGCCCACTAGCTATGCATATGAGCATAGTTATGCATATGTCTTGAAATAACAGTTACCAAAGCACCTAAGGATTAGTATTGATAGTAATATCAATACTAATCCTTAGGTGTTTTGGTAATTGTTATTTCAAGACATTATTTGCTTATTTACTTACATTTATGTCATTATGAATTAAATCACTGCCTGACCGGTGTAGACTCAATCTGTGGCTTAAGGATTATAAAAAATTTCATATTTAAACAAATGTCCACTAGAAACTGGGAACTCACGTTTGACCACCAACCGTCCCACCACCTTGGCATTTCCAAAGCTGTTCCAGACTTCACACACATAGTTGCCTCCATCACTTGGTCGAGTGGCCTCAATCAGGAGGCCTGAGACACTCTGGTGGTAGCGACTGTCTGACTCCAGAGGGCTGTTGTCCTTTAGCCAGCGGTAGCGAGGCGGAGGATGACCAGACGCCTTACAGGGAAGTTCGACCCGATGACCGACCATGACCTCCTTCCTCTCAAAGCCATCTAGAATCACTGGAGCTGAATCTACAGGTTCTGCAACAAAGAAACATAAAGAAAGCTAGATAGTCAAATAGAAAATAATTACTGTTAATTGGCCAGGTTAATGTACCTCTAGTTATTACTACTGCATTAGTATTGAGTGGATAATGTATTCAAAGTATCATTGGTGCAAAAATGGCCTTTTATGAATAGTCAAAGAAAAGTGCTTTGATTAATACCATATAGCATACTATCACACATGGGCAAGCACAACTCAGCAGCATTGTTGAGGGAAGGCTTTCTTTCCATTTGTACTCTATTGCCATTTTCATGGTCAGAAATGAATGTCCTTGAGTTGGCATGTTTTTTTCCGATGTGTTTATAAAAGTGAAGCCTTAAAAGTCCTGTCTAATATCTTGCAACATTTACTGTCAGTCCATTTGAATATAAATGGTTTATACACACAGATCACCACATAATTAATATAATTAACCAATGAAATCACTAATGAAATCTATAAGTGAAATCTAATCGGAGAAATGTGTATGCATACATGTCGATAATGTATTCACTCTAAGCCCATCATTAAAAAAAAAAAGTTATACTACCCTTTTGCCAGGTTGCTGATGCTGGTAAAATTCTTGTACAAAGCAAAAGCCACAAATAATTAAATATAAAAATAGTAAAGTACCAAGGTGAAAATAGGAAAACAAAAATGTGCTTCCTTTTATTCCTTCACCTTCTGACCATGACCTCACTCATGTAGCCAATAATGGGGATCAGCTACTTCATGCCCATCCTTTGGCCATTAACCGAGTTGTCCCTGGCAGTTTTCCACTGAGTAGTGGGACCACAGTGACATACATAAGCCTCTGTTTTCCTCCTTTGTTTCTTTTCTTGTCCTCTTTCCTATTCTCCTCTTGTTGATATGTTGAACTAGATTCAAGACAAAGAATGGAGTAATAAAATCTATTTCTTGTTAAATCTGCACCATCATACAGAGTGCATTGATGTGAACCATGGATGATGGTATTTCTGATATTGGACTTATTATTGTTTTCCCACAAATAATTGTCACAAGACATGCACTCCACTGTTTCAGTTAGTATTCAGCAGCATGGCCACTGCAGACACAGAGTGACTAATCTTATAATCTCAACAAGTCTAGGAATGTATAATTTGTTTGAATTGCCGAAACTTTCTCAACCTCTTGTAGATTTTAGGATAGGGTGGCAGGTTGTTCATGGCAAGCAATGATGGTGTTAGATACCAGACATGACCATCATTTGGGTATGTTTGAGACCTGAATATTTGCAACAGACAGCTTTGCCTAACTGCATGTTATATATGTGTAAAACACACCTCCCCCTGTCTGGAGATACTGTAAACTATGCATTAGTTTCATCTGGCAATATGAGGCCACAGTGAAAAGTAAAACAAGCATCAGATATGGCAGAAGAGCTTGATGGGAGGAAAGAGGTAAGCTTCTTTGCAGGGGCAGGAACTGACAGTGGGCAAGTGCCAAATGCAAGAGCAATTAGCAGCAATGCAACAATGCACTAAAGAGTAGAGCTCAGAGGAGCTGATAGTGGACTACAGTTATCATGCATGCAGAGACAGACCATGAGGTAGTTTCAGCAGCTGCCTCTCATTCTCTAGTTTAAGGCCCACTTTGGTGAAAAGTGTTGAGAGTGGCACAGGTTGTAGAGCAGGTTGTCCACGAATCGTAGGGTTGGTGGTTCGATTCCCAGCCCAGGTGACTACACATGCTGAAGTGTCCTTAGGTAAGACACTGAACCCCAAGTTGCTCCAGATGGCAAGTTAGCGCCTTGCATGGCAGCTCTTCTACCATTGGTGTGTGAGTGAATGGCTGAATGAGACGCAGTGTATAGCGCTATATAAGAGTGCCATTTTTTTTCAGGAACAGCATAAATTGTGCTGCAGGCTGATATTAAGGCTACCTTAAGGAAACTAAAGCTTGATCTAACCCAATGCATGGTACAGTTGCCCAAGTGAGCTACTGGGTTATCAAACAATGTAACAACGGCAGTAAAGAGCTCTTATGTGTGCTCTAAAACACATAGACACAGCAACCTGAGAAAAGAGCACATATACTAACAGTGATGGCAGATACAACAGGATTAAGTTTGAGATTGATGCCTCTACAGACACTGTCTCACTAGTGGTACAGGCTGATGAAGAAATGCTTGTAAACCTGTGTGGCCTGAAGCCAAATATAAAGGAGCTGGCAGAATGGTTCACAAATTGTATACGACTATGGTGAGTTGTGAGTTGCATCTGTAACATGGGGCACAGTTGTTCTGGCTATTAATGAGATAATGCCCATACAGTAACTGCAAATGAACTGGGTGCTACGATGAGAAACATGGCAGTGAATCCCTGGAATTGTTCATGCAGATGAGAAGGCTGTCTGGCCAGTCCTCGAAGTTCACACTGTGCCAACTTCTGCTATCACATCGCAGGTCTTTAACACGTAGGTTTGAAAGGCACTAGATTGTCTACTTGTTCTGACATTTTCAGGCAACAGGCTAAGTTTAGACGCACTTGTCTGCCACCACAAATATTGAAATTCTCACATCTGTTCAGCAAATTGAATTTTGATTCAGCAGATGCTAGTGAAAAATACTGTTAATACTGTTAATAAATAAATAATAACAATAAATAATAATAAATAAATACTGTTAATACTGAAAAATACTATTAAGAGCTGCTGACATATCGGACTGATTACAGGAGACATTGGACACTTGGATCTCTGTGTCAGGGCAATATGTCATTTTGAAGTAGATATAAGATAAGGTGAAAACACCTACAGAATAGCAGAGCATTGGTTTGCTTGTGAGCAGACAGACAACTCCCTGTATGATGTGGTTCATGAACAAGGCAGAGACAGATACAAGCTCTTTGTACCAGGATGTGTTGGTACATTATTGGTCATAATGGATGTGGAAGATGCAACAGTGCCTCTGGCAGACTGTGTAATCATTGTGTTGATACCCCCATTCAATCTAAAAAGATCATTGTTTCACCTGTTAATATTACTCACGGGCCATCCATTTCCACTAGCCTGCAGTCCGAGACAAAAGGTCACTATGGCATAGCAGAGCGCAAACCTTGAAATTATGCTCTGGCCCCTGGGAGATTCACCAGCATACCACTCTTGTGCCATTACATTTATTTATTTAGTGGACGCTTTTATCCAAAGCAACTTACAAATAAGGAAATACAATCAAAGCAATATATCAAGCGGAGAACAATACAAGTAGTGCTACCATGCAAGATTTAGAATCTAGTTCTAGAGAAGCAAACTGCGCAGAGTAGGGGTGTAAGCCAGAGAAAGGTTTTTTTGGTTTGTTTGTTTGTTTTTATAAATAATGTAGGGTTGGCATATTAGGGTTTAGTTACGTGTTCATGGATGAGGTGGGTCTTTAACTGTTTGTTTTTTTTAAATAGTGACAGATTCTGCAATCCAGATTGAGGTTGGAAGTTCATTCCACTGCTGAGGAACAGTTAGTTTGAAGGTTTGAGATAGTCAAGAAGGAAGAAGGCACCTATGAATCTAGTGCAGGCAGATGGTAAAGAAAGTATGCTAAATGTAATTTATTAGTCAGAAAAATTTCAATCTAAACGAAGCCAATGGGCTCTCAAATGCAATGTGAAAATGGTGGGTCACTGACCAACTGTTTGTGGAGCACCAAAAATGGCCTCCAGTGTCTAAAGGCAGGTTGGCCCAGTTGGGTAACGGAAGTGATTATTCAAGATATTTGAACACAGATCCATAAACTTGCTGCATAGTTAGTCATAGAACCAACCATATGTGTCATATTTTACTTGTTTATTATATAAGACAAATGAATCCCTCACCTGATAAAAGTAATCGGGCGCTGTTACTTTGTCGGGTCTCTCCGGTGTAGCGATGCCGCGTGGTGCAGCGGTAGATGTTCACCGCATCCTCTGACTGCACGTCCAGAATATACAAGGCCCCTGTGGATGTAACAAGGAATCTTGATCCTAAAAGAGAGAAGAAATTTTATAACAGAGAGAAAGAATTAGTATAATGGTATTCAGTCACCTTAACGCATCATTTAGTGTACACAGAGTCATAGAATATTTAAAGTACAACAGTGTGCTGTTCAATCAAATTCAGTAAAGAGAAAGCTGATTGGATGTATGTAAAATATTTATTTTGTTCTTCTTGATGAATTCACAGGCCAGCTTAGGGTTGGTGGTGAAGTATTGAGCATTTGAATGTGATTGTGCTGCTACTGAGCTGATGGTTAAGTTAATGTTGTTCCCTCGAGCTTAAAGTCAGATGTATTAAAACACAGCAACTTTTGTTATGTGAGCCACATACAATGATAGAAAAAGTTAGTTTTATACAATTTTTTTCAACTCATTGCGATTTTCCTGCATTGCCTCCATTCAGACCAATTGTGTAAAACCCAATGCAGCGTGAAATGGTTTGTTGATGCATGCAGTCTGACAAACACAGCTAGTGTTGTATAGGGTATGAGGTTGAAGGAAGAGGAGGGGGAGAAGGGGAATGGAGTCTGCAGCTATTGTAAGTAATGACCTACTTAGGAATGGGTGTTTAAGATTTGATATCCTACTGGGGGTTTGTTTCCTAGTTTAAAGCTAGTTGTGTGAGAAACCACTACTATTACAACATTAATCCACACATTGTGTATGTGTTTCAATATAAAAACTGTCAAGGAGAGGTGTGATTATCTTCACCCAAGTGAAGTGAAGTGGTTCTTTCTAACCACACCACAGCCATTGGTTTTATTAAGTAAACCGATATTACACCATGATGCCCAGTTGCAGTCTGAGCACATCACTTAAACGATTAACAGATAATAAAACAAGCAATAACTAAGACAGATCGTTTTGACACACAGCTAAAGAGACTACAACAGCATTGGAATGCAGTGCATCTGATTGAGGGAGTATGGCAGCCAAATGTCTCTGAGATCTTTTTGTAAAAAAAATAATAAAAATGTTTTTTTTGTTTTTTTTAATGCCTATTGATTAATGTTAACTAATTGACTAACTGGAAATTTTATGTGCACAGTGTTTTCTACATTACCTGGTAAGGCACAATCACACATTTCTAAACAATATTTGGCATAGTCATTTCCTTTATCTGTCCTATTAAGTGCGTTTGGGAATTTCACTGGAATTTCTAATTAGGTGAACAATCCTTTGGACATATCCTAGTCAGGTTTCATCTTTCTCCTGGCTTCCGATTACATTGGAACCAAGCATTAGAATATCACTATTCTCCCGTGGTATTCCAGTTAGCTTATTTGGAGTTAATCAGAGCTAAATGCTGGAGCCAGACGGCAGTTGTACAGGGAATAAGAAGCCTTATCATTGCTAATTAAGATCATTAAACCTGAAACACCCCACCCTAAGAACTCCAGACCAACTGATAAAAGCACAGTAATTTTACTCTGGTCTTCAAGCACAAGACATAACATTATAGAATGTTTCCCTGATGTAAAATAAGTAACAGAAGTAATTTGTGGAACTTTTGTTTGATAATAGCATCACTAATCAAATTTAGTGTACAGTTGAGAAATTATAACACACCAGGATGAGCCAATATGATGGTGTCTAGTAGAGAACAGCGGTTAAGGGGAGTGCTTTAAAAAATAATAAATAACTAAAATAAAATAAAAGTTAGTAAAATGTATTATTTCAAGGTTATTTAATGTCTGAATTATCTTTCAGAAGTATAGTATATAAATAATAATAATTAAGTAATGAAATTGAAAGATTTGAAAATTGGGGTACCTAAATTGCAAACAAAACAAATCAACCAACCAAGTTCTAAAAAATTTAAAACAGATAAATAAATTTTTCTTTTATAAAACATTTTTTCAAAATAAGCATCCAAAGAAACATGGCTGAAATGTACATTTTACAAGCAAGATTAAATGATACCTTTATCTTGCATTTATCAATATTACCTGAGGGTGAAGGTGATGGACTGGGCATACATTGTTTATTCTGTTTCTATTTCTGTAAAGCTGCTTTGAGACAATGGCTATTGTAAAAAGCGCTATACAAATAAAATTG
>JAOUWY010000038.1:14750641-14764582 GCA_025728095.1 Prietella phreatophila
TGGCTGCGGGGGACTGACATTCTGCTGGTGTTATGGAGTGAACTAACTATCATTGAACGCTGTTGCTAAAAGTGTCCTTTTCAAATCTAATTACAGTCAAAGCCTGAAACAACTAACAGATGTGGGGAGGGCAAAGAAGAGAGGGAGACACGATGATGTGACGCTGCAAGAAGACAGATGTTAGGTAATCTCAGTATCAGGCTCAAAAATATCCCATGGTGCTGCTGGGATTTATTATGGGTTACCATTATGTAGTATGTACTGTAGCACATAGCGTAGGTCAGAATCAGCTGATATAAATGTGCTAGCGGGGTTAAGCTTAATGTCTTGCAAAGATTAAAAGACACCACTGTAAAGTTCATTTTTGGAATCAACATCAAATTATTTCCCGCTATCAAATGCCTTCAAGCAGTTTGGGTTTTTTTGGACAAGTGCAACAGCACCACCAGTGGCCATAAGAAAAAAATGTATGAAGAAGTGAAACCGGGGGCTGATTTCTTTCTAGCCCAGACTGTAGATTCATGCAGCCTGTCAGGTACAGTCATGTCAGGTGGTTATACAGAGTGAAGTATCCACTAGATATCATCATCATGATGGGTATAATGAATGTGAATAAAGTCGTTTATCATCCTTTTTTCCCCCAGAATGCCTTTGGATGAGTAGATAAAGTATTGTCTAATCAGAGAAAAAAATGACAATTGTACAGATGACAGAACTGTTTAGTGGGTTATTTTCAGTTTGAGTAAAATAATTACAGTTGTTTTATATACATGATTGTTTATCATGCTTGGTATTTGGAGGAATCATGCCTTTAAGCCAGAATGGCATTTTGAAATCAGGAATGCAGCTGCCTTTCTGTCTTTAAGTATGTGTGCATAATACACCCCTGGGCAAAAAAGAATGGGCCAAGCAAAAAATTTGACAAAATTAAGCTTTTAATTAGCAAGAATTAAACAAATAGATTTGGCATGGGATAGCTTTTGCCTTTGATTTCTTAAAATGTTTAAGCCTTTTAATTTTAATCATCATCATGATTTTACCTTTGCATACAAAATGACTATATAAGTGAATTTTCCTGTTTCTAGATTTTTCCCCAAACAGCTCACTGCAGAAAAAGTAAATGAGCAAATTGCCGGCACAGGAGTGCATTTTTTTATTCTTGCTAATTTTTTAAAGGCCATTGAAAGCTTAATATTTTGCCACTTTGGGCATTATTCACATTCTTCTTATCATGCCATTGATGAGACCTTATAATATAAGACATTGCTCAACCTGAAGTGTTTTATTGTTGAGCTGATAGATATTAGATTTTAGGCCTCCTTTCACTGGTCCAGATACTTCCTGGTCCTGACTGCAGGCACTAACAACCACTTTAAAATGAGGCGTGGTTTCTTTTGGAAAAAAAAAAAGTTCATAGTCCAATCATATAGTGCCAATCACCAAAGAAACCCGCAGACAGATTTGCTATTAAATTTGTCTAAAAAATGGCTTTATAGACCTGTCTCAAATTTTTACAGAGATATTTTAGAAAAACTGTGCAATATTAGCATGCAGTGTAAGTTTCTCCGTTTTAGGATTTAGTCCTGCCACCAGCAAGAACAGAGCTGCTCAGCCCTGCCCCTTTTCTTCAAATGCAACTCATGTAGCAGAATGGGTGGGGTCAGTTGGGAGAAACTAAAGGCTTCTCAGTGTTTTCATAGCCATTTCAGCTCACCTCACAGGCACCAGGGGGCACTAAACATAACAAACCGCTCCTTTAATAGCATTCCAGCTCAGCAGAAAGGAAAACCATTTTCAGAGTGAGTCACTGAGATTTTTTTTTTCAGGCACAAGAAGAAAAGGCTTGCTCCCAAAATCTCACTACCAAAGCTATTGTGAGATGTTCCGTGATCTGAGGTAATACAGCATGAGATAAAATAAATAAATAAATAAAAATTGGTTGAGATAGTGGCAAGGAAAATAGGAATTCTACTCATACACTACAGTCACACAATGTGTTGTTAGTTAATCATTACTGTAAGTAAAAAGTATATATTTAGAACCCTATAACAGAGCTAAGCAGTGAAACCTATTCAGGAAGGTAAGAACCCTTAACTATCCAAAGAATCGCCAGAGGAACCTTTTTTTCAATCTAAGACTGTCATTTTCCTGTATATGTTGTGGGATTCTTTTTTAATATATCAGGGAATATAAAAGTGATTTAAGGGTTCTTCGGTTGTCTTCCTCCAAAACCCATATAATGGTAATGTAGAACCTTAAAACAAATCGATCAGAAAAAAATACCAAGTTGAACCTATTAAGAAGCCTAGATGATCATTGATGATCCCTGAATTTCTATTTAGATCAGTGTGAATATTTTACAAAAAAAAAATTTTTAATGGAAAACAATCAACTGATACTTAATATTGTGGAGACCTTTGATGTACAGTATTTACTCCTCCTTTAATCTTAAAACACAGAAACCCACCCAAATAAATTATATTGACATGCTAGGGGTGTAACACAATGCCATCATCTGAATCTTATCTGTTTTGTGCTCTGAATATCTGAATCTGTATCTGGGTTTAAACAAGAAGTAGGCGTGGGCTAGACTGTAAGAGTCTATTTGTTTTTTTCCCTTTTCTGCAACACATTATTGTACATTCAGAATTACCTGTTCATGTACTACATGCACAGGAAGCAGTGCTCATCCACATGGCTCAGGTTCTGTACAGTGAGCAAGCTGGGTCAGGCCCAGGAGTGAGATAGAAGTCTTTTCAGACTAAATAAGAGATAATCAGATTAAGTAGCAGCTGCCAGAGGAAGGCCCACACTGCCATGCTTTATGAGCCTTTCCATGCACGTGCATGCGCGCGTTGAGCTGCCAGATGAATGTCTGCACAACCCACTCTTTATGTTCCAGCACACCATTAACATTCATTAGAGTTTGCCAGTAGAGAGGTGACGAGTGGTCAGGCAGGATGGATGGATTCTCTGACAATATTTATACAATGTATCTCTTTAATGTTTTGCTACACAGAGACCAACCGCACAGATATCATCATCAGATATAAGTGTCGCTCATGAGTGCAAAGGGAATAAGGCTTAAAGCTTGCAGGTTCGACTTTGAGTAGTTGACAGCAAATGTGCATGGGCCACGCACGGGAAGCATTCTTCCTTCTCATAGCTGAATCTCGCTTTGCCAATGTGGCTGATGAGCAGAACCTAATGTCTCGTAACTGATTGCAAATAAGGTCAGCCAGCTATAGAGCACCATGACATGGCACGAGAGGGGGGATTCCCCATACTGCAATCTCTGATGCTGCTTGAGGTGCCTGCTAGTGCATACCGTGCTTCCCAGCAGTACAGTATTGGAGCATTCCTCGATTATGCAACAAATGAAAGTGAACGCAGGGATTCCACTCGGATCACAGATGGCAAATCGTGGAATCACACGGCAGAGAGGAGCAGGCGATGCTTTCATCCGCGCCGCCTGTCACTTTGCTCGAGGGATCGTCCCTTTGTAGAGACGTGCCACCAATCGCTAGTGAAGTAGCATGCCAGCAGCGTGTAGGGAGGTTGGGGGTGGTTGTTCCAACAAACCGCATGGCATATGGTTCCTTGCATTTTTGGCAATTACAAATGACAAGTTAACAGAGCAGTCGACAGTGGGTGCACACGCAAGGGAGGGGTGGTAAGGCAGGAAGGGAGGGAGGGTGCTTTGCTAACTGCTCTCATTTGTTCATGCCCTGAGGCACTACTGTAGTCCTTTATGTAGATGAATTAGTAACAGGGTTTTCTTTTTAGTCATGATGTATATATACATGAGAATAATGGTGGGCACTGAGCAGCACTGCAGCTTGTAATGCAATGTCAACTGTTGCCTTGGGGCAATTAAGTCTGTTTCTTTTACAGAATTACAATTAGAAGATAAAAAAAATGCTGCCAGAATGGCCTCCCTCTTCTGCTGTTAATTGCTGTAACCCTATGGGACTCTCATTCACCCCCTGAGATCCATCTCCTCAGCTGGGATCTCTGGTAAACAAAGCAAGGCTTATTACGGACTTAAACTCATTTCCTATTGGTCATCATCAGTGGGCAAAACGAAACATATATGTTTCATGTTAAGAGGTGCTGGACTGGATAATGGAACGTTTCCTAGACCATGGAAAAATTGCTAAGAATGGCTGTGTGTACTGACATGCAGAATTTCTTAAATTCATATGTTGAAGTAAGGGGTTGCATGGTGGCACAGCAGGTAGCATTGCCAACTCACAGCTCCAGGGTTCAGGTTGCTGACTGAGGAGATTTGCATGTTCTCCCAATGTCTGCATGGGTTTCCTCCAGGTTCTCTGGTTTCTTCCCATGTCCCAAAAACATGGTGGTACGTGCCATGCTGGAACTGTAATAGACTTATCCCCGTCTTGCACCCGGTGTTCCCAGGATATACTCCAAACCAAACAGGCCCAGAATAAAGTACTGAAGATGAACGAATCAATGAATGAATGAACTGCTCTGGGATGATTTTCACTCCTTCTACCATTTAAGATTCTTTTTTTAAATGTTACTATTTTTTGAGAAACTCCTGTTTCCTCCCCCAGTCCAAAGACATGCGTTGTAGGCCAATTGGCATCTTAAAATTGTGTGTAGTATGTGAACAGGTGTGTGAATGTATGTGTGTGATTGTGCCCTGCGATAGGCTGTCACGCTGTCCAGGGTGTTCAGCACCTTGTGCCCCGAGTCCCATGGGATAGGCTAAGCGGTACATGATATGGATGGACAGATTTTTGAGAAACTGGGCCTTGGATGTGTTATATACTGTATTCACTATATAATACCAAAATGAATGTATGAATAGCTTAATGACTTTTAAGGCAATTGTTCTGAAAACCAAATCTGGGGACCTCATGATCTACACAAAGAATTAGCTAAATGTTGAAGCCTTTAAATGAAATTGTATAAAGTCTGGCTTCACTATGAGTGGAAATAAGACAGGCAAAATAATTTAATGTTAATGTAATTTTTTTACAGTTGGAAAAAGTTTCGACATTGAATACGCAACCACAGGCACTGCATTTCAGAAATTTCAGGACCACGGCCAGGGATATTGCCTGCTGTAATGCATATATCTTCCCCTCGTGCAAAACTGCACTGGGAAAAAACTGTATAGGATGAAATAAAGCTAAACTATTCACTGCTACGGGTTTTCTTACATACTAGGTTTTTATTGTCATTAAGTTCCCTTGAACTTGTTTATAAAATGTGCTTTTATGAATGCTTACAAGGACGTTTATTAGAATTCTCAGACCCTCACAGTGTGAAAACTGTTACTGCTGTCCTTTTGACACATTCGTTAAACTTATGTTAGTGCTCCTATGTCATTAAATGTAAAAAGCATTACATGCACAGCAAAATACAACAAAAGAGACCTGACCTTTTTCCAATCTTTAACTGTCCAGTTTTGGTGAACCTGTGCCCACTGTAGAATTGGATTCCTGTACTTGGCTGACAGAATATGGCTTAGTCTTCTGCTGTTGTAGTGCAACAGCTTCATGGTTCAACATGTTGTGGAGTCTGAGATGCTTTTCTGCTCACCATGGTTATAAAGAATGCTTATTTCAGTTACTGTGGACTTATTGTTTGGCCATTCTCCTCTGAGATCTCTCATTAACAGAGTGTTTCTGCTTACAGAACTGCTGCTCACTGGATGTTTTTGTTTTCTGCAACATTCTGTGTAAAATCTAGAGACTGCTGTGTGTGAAAATGGATGCAGCAGATTTTTTTCCACCCAAAAGGCTATTTCGGAGTCCCTGAGGTTGGAACCAGAGGGGAGGGAATCTTGGATCAGGGCCACAGAAGCATGGCTGAAAGCCATGTGTAAGGTCTTTCCCCTCCCTCGACTGCGGATCTTGCTCAGCCTGCTGAGTCAATGGAGAACGTCGCTCAGGCTCCCTGCTCAACTGAGGACACCGCTTAGTCTCCCTGTTCAGCTGAGGGCGCCGCTCAGTATCCCTGATCAGCTGAGGACCTTGCGCCACTTCCCAGTTAAACCAAGAGCTCTGCTTTGCCTCCCTGCTTCAACTCGCTTCTCTTCTGATGTCTCTCCACCTTTCTGCTCGACTGAGACCTTGCTCTGCCTTTCTGCTCCACTGAGGATGTCATTCTGCCTCCATTTTCCTGTGAAGACATCACTCCATTTCTCAGCTTCGCACTACATGTGGCTACCCCTTCTTGCTCCACGGAGGACATTGCCCCCCCACCAGCACCACCACCACCACCATGCTTCGTGTAGAGCATCGCTGCCCCTTCTGGCCTCGCTGAGAACTTCGCTCGCCGCTCTGACTTCACACAGTGCATCATTCACCCCTCTAGCTCCATGGTTAACGTCGCTCCCCCCTCGGGCTGTGTGGTAGCCATCGCTGCAAGCCCAAGTCAGGCTGGGGATATCATGTCATTTCTCTGTGGTATGGAAGAGACCATCCCGCATCTGTACCCCAGAGAACACGTCAAGTGTCCTCTTTCTGGCCCCATGAGGGATGACACTCGATTGAACTTGGAAATGCTTAGGCACATCTGGTTTGAGTATATGTATGTTTCCTACTCTTTGTGTTTTTGCTACAAGTTCTATAGATCCTGTTTTGTGTTTTGTTTTGATTCTTATTAAAGGTTACCTGACAGTTTGACATGAAAATTAAGAAAAGCTCTTGACCTGTATTTGCATGATTTTATGCAGTGTACTACTGCCACATGATTGGCATGTGGCATGATTGAAAATATAATATCTTAGATATTTAAAAGGATGCACAATGCTAAAATATGTAAATATATAAACTTATAAAATTTCACTAAAATGCACTGATCTCTCTGATTAACTCAACAACCACTTAGGTCCCAGGTTTCTGCTAAGCATCATGCCAGAGACATCAAGACCATGAGCACGTCACAAAACAACAGAAGAACAGATGAGATCAAATGTGGTTATAAAGCCTCTCTCTCCTATAAATTAGCCACTATTGGTTCTCCAGAGGGCAAAGCTTTTGTGAGGAGAAATGTGTGTAAGAGATGGCTATTGTACTTTCTGCACAGCATGCTTGCTATACTGATTGCTGACACACTCTACCGAGCGTTCGGTATAATGGGGGTCTATTTTTAGCATTTCTAATATAAA
The DNA here is from genome assembly GCA_025728095.1 of Prietella phreatophila. NCBI lineage: Eukaryota > Metazoa > Chordata > Actinopteri > Siluriformes > Ictaluridae > Prietella > Prietella phreatophila. The sequence goes on from JAOUWY010000038.1 coordinate 14,757,789, forward strand.
GAGAAAGAGAGAGAGAGAGAGAGAGGGGAGAGAGAGAGAGAGAGAGAGAGAAATCTCATTCACAATCATGCCCACAATACGGAAGTACTAAGGGAGGAATGAAATGTTATGGGCAGCCAAGCAACTAATAGGCTTGAACCCAGGCACTCTCCATAATATGACCACTCATTAGATCCTAATTAGGCATTAAAAAAGCCACCGTTCACCCATGCAAATTAGGTTATAAAAGATATATTATTGTCAAAAGAGCAAGCTAAATGACTTTATAATAGGCTAATAGGAATCACTGTCATCAGTGGATAAATTTAGATACAAACAATTTCATGAATATGAATTAATTCGTTCCACTCAAAGATTCCAAATGAACTATTTACATTTTGACTCTAATCAGCATTCTGCTACAAGGTATTTGTAATCCTAACCACATGTATGAACATGCAAAGACCAGCACCTTGTGTCAACAAGACGTCATGTCTGAGCATAATGAGTTGCTAATGTTAGCTCGGTGTATGAGTTGGGTCTTCATTAACCTCATTTATCTTAAATGAGTGCTAAATGATGTCCCTTTATTCATAATGTCGTTCAAATATCCTGGTTTAACAAAAGTTGGTGAGCAAGGCGTGCATCAGTTTACTTCTGAATGTTAGTTGCACTCTACTATTACCATTAAGAGAGAAACGCTGACATTACTGTGAGATTTTTTTGAGAATAAGTTTCTACCTATCTGTAGTAATTGTATTGTTTAGACTGCTATGGTGTTTGTCATATATACTATGTCTATAATACATTATACACTCACCATCCATTTTATTAGGAACACCTGCACATTCACGCACTTATCCAACTGGCCAATCATATGGCAGCAGCTCAATGCATACATCATACAGGTCAAAAGCTGCAGTTAAGGTTCGCATCAAATATCAGAATTGGGGAAAATGTGCATCTTGGTAACTTTGACCATGGCATGGTTGTTGATGCCAGGTTTGAGTATTTTGGAAACTGCTGATCTCGTGGCATTTTCACGCACACCAATCTCTACAGTTTACACTGAAAGATGCAAAAATCAACAACCAAAAAAAACAACAACCAGTGAGTGGCTCTTCTGCAGGCAAAAATGTGGTATTGATGAGAGAAGTCTGAGGATAATGGCCAGACTGGTTTGAGCGGACAGGAATGATATAGCAACTCAAATAACCACTCATTACAACCATGGTGAACAGAAAAGCATCTCAGAGCACGCAATATCCCGAATCTTGAGGAGGATTCAATCCGATTTTATTGGTATAGGACTTAACAAGCTTTACAGAAATATACAAACACAGGATACAGATTTTAAATGTGTGACTTTAACCCTAATGAGCAAGCCGGTGGTGATGGTGGCAAGAAAAACTCCCTAAGATGATATGAGGAAGAAACCTTGACAAGAACCAGACTCAAAAGGGATCCCATCCTCATCTCGGTTACAATGGATAGTGTGAAAGTAAAGATACATCAGGTTCCACTCGTGTCAGTGAAGAACAAGAATCTGAGGCTACAGATTGCTTGGGTGAGCCCGTGCTCACAACTGGACAGTTGATGATTAGAAATAGACAGATGAACCTTTTTATTTTATCTTCAGCTACCCAGTTTCTGTGTTCCAGTGTGTAGCATGGTTTTATACAATAAACTCCTTCCTTAGCTGTTCGGATAATTGCATAGATATGCAGGTGTACAGGTTACTAATAACATGGCTAGTGAGCATACATAAATACCCAGTAGCATAGAGTTTATTCATTTTCCATCTATTATTTAAATCTGTTTGCAAATATTGTACTTATTTTTTAATAAACAATAGTGTATAAGATTTTTATGGACATTGTATTTGCTCTGTTTCTAGTAGTAGTAGTTTAAGTCCAGATTTCTGCAAAGCTGCTTTATGATGCTGTATATTATGAAATGTGTTAAACAGGTAATGAAATCTGTATTGAATTGAATTGATACAGGCTCCTTAATTGTACTAGCTATGAAAATGAGTAGATAAGTGAATATCACAGTGCTGGGATTTTTTTCTGTCAGTGTTTACACTCAGGCACAATGCAAATGAGATGTTACCATGATTGTGAAGATCTGATTAGGTCTTTGGGTTTCTTTTTCTAGGTCCCTTAATATCAGGTGCTCTCTTTCTCTCTCTCTCTCTCTCTCTCTCTCGCTCTCTCTCTCTCTCTCTCCCTTTAAAAAACAGAATGCTCTGGTATTCATTACCTTTTATTTCACATCTCCATGTGCTATCTGGATTAGCATGTACCGGTAGCTGCAGTGTGGATGAGGCTGGGCTCTCCATAAGAGTGGCAGCCTGCATCTTTTTAATGGGCCAATCGTGTAACCTGATAAAGGGCAATCCATCTGCACTCCCCCAGTCAACCCTGACATGGTTTCCAAGGAAACAGCACCCACGGGAAAGGGCGGTAGACCTTGGGGGGCAGTCCTACCATGCTGCCTGAAACTCATAAGCCGAGGAAAGAACAGGAGAGGAGCAAAGACACGGAGTGACGCAAATACTAGCCACTGTCTAAGGGGTTGAACCTAATCAGACATGACAAATACCTTTTCTAACTAAGTGTCAATGCTAAGGCAAGTCTAGCCTAACAGTGCACTTAATACCAGCATTGTTTTAGACATTTTCATCAGATTCTGCTCAGATTTCAATTGATTTCACATGTAACGGAAATCACAATATACCAATATACAATAGTAGAAGGCATGGTGATAATCCCAGTGACTAACTATTTAGATCAAGTACTTGGTAAAACTAAGTCTGAGAAAAAAGCCAATTGACCTTAGTCTTAAAAGCGGTATTCAACTAAAAGAATATTGTTTCTTCCAAACAATATCTAGCTTACAAAGGTCAGGATTAGCAACTAACATGGCTGAATATGAACAAAAGTTTCCTTTCAAAAAGAACATTTGAAGCTGTTATGTTTCGTTTTATAATGGTGTGACCTTGATGCAGAGAATACATGCATACTTCTCTTACTAACATCCTGCTTTCATTGTCGATTTAAAAAATGTTCTCTAATCAGACCAGAGAGGGGAAATAAAGTGAAAAATCTATGAATGTCTGTGAGAACTCTCCCCATTCTGAGCCTCTAGTCCAACGAACTGACTTCATCTAAATCTTTTACATGTGGTTAGATTAACTACGACACAAGATCTGCTGCTGAAGCTGCACTGCTTCATATTTAGCTCAACTACAGCCAGCTTTTCACACATTCATTGCCTCTTCAAGGGCACGGTCAGTCCGCTGAAATATTTTGTTGGTTCACATCTGGACCTCAGCTCACCAGTTCCCAACCCTCTTGGAGGATTTAAGAAAGCCACCATATTTACTGTTCTGCATTTAGCAAGCTGCCCTGTGGAAGACGGGACAATGTGCATCAATCTAAAGAGGCATATGTTAATAAACTAGCCAGCTGAACACTGAGCGTACCAAAACATTTTGGTTCAACTCGAACCATACAGCTCGGAATCCAATTTTGTGGTGTAGCTCCATGGTTATCCTGACCACATCCTAGAGCTGCCACGATCATCTGAAGGTATGTTTTAGTAAACCCACAGCTTGGTTACTATAGTTTAAGAATGCAGTCATGCTCTGTTCTTCTGCCAGTCTCATGGGCACAAAAGCCACGGAGAAAATAACTGTTATTAAACGTACACAAGGTCTAGCTACTGCCTTCTGTATAGAAGTCTAGCCGCAGAAGCTGCAGGTCAGGCTAACCAAGTACATAAATTGTCTCAGTTTCCCCCCCCATTATTCTACATTATTAAATTCTATAGAAGCAGAAGAATTGTTTATTCTACATTATTATTAAATGAGCCCTCCTATCTAATACCATAAAGAGTCATCACTGTGTGTTCACTGTGTTGAAGTTAATGTTTGTGGGATTTGTCCCAATTTTTCTCCCCTAATTGGCCCTCCCCTATCATTCAACTGGACTGGATGAAGGCTAACACATGTCTCCTCAGAAGCACCCAAAGCTAGAAAACTGCAGGTTTTCAAAATGCTGTGCAGCGAAACTGGGTAGCGTCACCCACTCGCAGGCGAGCACTACCTGCCCTCTTCCACATACATGAACTTACAGATCCCCAAGAAGGGTGTGTATTGCTCTGATTGACGGGGACAGAGCGTAACACCATACCTCCCACCCAGACAGAATGGGCAATTTTTTGCACCCTTTTTGCAGCACTACATGGAAGCCTTGTGTCTGTAGTTTTATCATTATGTGTGTATAGCTTTGGAAATCTATAATATCAGTTTTATTAGCCCTCATTACAAATTCTACTAGATTTTTGTTTAGGTTCTCACAGAATTATTATTATCTATTTAATTATTTATTTACAATCGAAGCCATTTTATTTATTTATTTATTTTACAATTTAGGCAAATCTTTGCATGGTCACCGCTGTTGGATTACAGTGCGAATCAGTCTAAGGTTTGAAAAACATGTACATGTAACGTAACATGTTGTACTGTACATGCTAATCTGGGCATTTTTTGATGTACTTATTAGTCACTTACATCTATAGAACATAGAGTTCATTGGAAAATCGACACATACATAATATATCATTTGTTAATCACTACTGCAATACTGGCCAATGTAACAAATCACATTTTTATTGTGTTCTGTGAGTATTCTGGCTGATTCAGAGACATTTAGATTCACCATTGTGAAATTGTGGCAATGTCTTGATGATTGCTGGCTACATGCTAATCACACCGTGTATCAATATAACTATGACACACTCTTTTTTATATACACAAAAATTGTACTAATCTGTACTTTTCCTTGTTGCTGAGGTGGCATCCACAAGACTACATCTTTTCCACCTCTAATATACATCATTTACCTTGAAATATTGATATAGTGCACCTTTAAATATGTTTTCACATGTGCTGGGTTTGTTTTTTTAGTTTGTTAATTTATTTTGCACTTGTGGATGTCTGTAGTTTCTAGCACAGAACACTAACCAAATGTCACAAGGGCTGAATAGCAGCAAAAGAGTCCATATTGTTGTTATTTTGATGTCCTCAATATGCAGGATACTGCAGTGCACAAACACAGCCTCTCTCACACTTACACACACAGACACATATGCACACAGACCAAGGACAAGCCGCATACACAAATAGACGCAGACTTCACAGCCTGCAATGATGGCAGTTTATTGAGGAGAATAAGCACCTGGGTAATACACAGCATACAATGAACATCACACATATTAGCTCATAATTTCCATTAAATAATTTTTTTTTTCCTCAAATCACCTGCCAGTTGCTGCTAGTGAGAAAACCATATTGGTATTATAATTTTTTGGAGACGAGGAAAAACAATAGAAATGGTACATACACCAGCGTTTAAAAAAAAAAAAAAAAAGGGAACCAGGTTTATGGGTCCACGGCAGCAGGAACAACAATAGCTGTGGCGAGTGCCCTTTTTTCTGCAGTAGTCCTTCTCACAGAGCCTAGCAACAGACCTGCCTCCCCTTTAAAAATAGGATGGGCCTCGCTGAGACCGTCTCAATGCTGAGGTTACACCAGACACACTTCTCTTCATTGATTATGCACTGCAGCTCTGGAGACAGCCGCTTACAAGACATCCCTTCTCGACTCTACCTACACACCTCGCATTTACCTTCCTTTTCTCCTTCCCCATTCGCGTTTCAAATCTGGTACATTTCCTTTCCCTTGTGCACATTAATGTTTCAACACCATCCACTTTAGAATTGTCTTTATGCCTCCATCATTGAATGAAGGAAATGTTAATGACAGGTAACACTGGACTGGACTGTAAAAAAAAAAAGTAATAGAGATTTATAAAGGGCTCTACCTAAAGCACAAAAATAGAAACAGTACGATTCAATAAAACAATTTGATAGGAGTATTAGCTAAATGTAACAGTATCTCGTGTAAGAGAGAAACAGGGTAAGATTGTGCACTCATCCCTCCTATCCTCGTTAAGATACAGTCATGGCCTGGACTCCATTTGCAGTCGGGTGCTGCCTTTTTGCTCCTCGTCCAATAGGAACATCAGACATGTTACCCCTCCCTGAAACGTCACTAATGACACTACCAAGGCCGTATTGATCAATCAGCAAGATCTTTCTTGATAGAAGAATAATAAATACAGACAGGTACCTTTAAGTCATTTTCTGTGTGCGTACATATTATGAATTAAATCATTTCTGCAGAAAAACACTTTTGATCAAAATGCTTTATATTATATTCTACAAACAGTGTGAGCACTCTCTCTCTCTCTTTCTCTCTCTCTCTCTCACACACACACACACACACACACACACACACACTTATATTTCAGTGATGTTTTCTAAGAGCTCAGATTATGGATTAGCCTGGATTATGCAAAGGACCCTGCACATGAATGCTTATCGCTTTCATTTCTTTGTCCTCCCAGTGATATTTGTGCAAAAAACCCACTGCACCATATCTTTGCTCACAGCTGGCAAGTGTAACTAAAGGATTATGCAAGCTGCTTCCACAAGCAAATAGATTTCTCCCACTTCAGAAGAATTGCTAGTTATGCACCCCTCTATCTGTCTGCCGGGCATTCACAAAAGATGGTTCAGAAATATTCTGTTTTGCTTGTTTCAGAGGTAAAGGGATGAGTTAGTGTGTGTGTGTGTGTGTGTGTGTGTGTGTGTGTGTGTGTGTGTGTGTGTCAGTGCGTTTTAAAATGGTGCTCTGAGTAAGGTACTGTAAACCATTTAAACGGCTGAATATTGGCTTGCAAATTTTT
>JAOUWY010000038.1:15040630-15053083 GCA_025728095.1 Prietella phreatophila
CATGGCATGAACAAAGACTCTAACTATATTCGCTATCTAATTCTAACTCTATATCTAATTACCCGTGTTGTGTGTGTGTGTGTGTCTCATGGCTCCCGGTATATACACACACAAGCCTTATTAACCTGAACTGCTAACCACTGTGGGCAATACCAAAACACACGACACGACGGGGCGGAGCCATGACGTCAACCAATCAGCATTTCTTCGTGTGTTTTCCCTCAGGAGGGGGTGTGCATGAAGCGCAAAACCACTGATCTGAAGAATGTAGTGTGAGCGTGTCAGATTTAATTCCAACAGTTTCATTGGTCCACCGTGACCTGTTGGGTCATTTCATTGGTCCGATGTGACGAGGCTAAATGTTTTGGCATGAAGCTCGTCAGCCCGTAAAAATCCATAAATTAGCAAACGCGTCATTGTTTAATACGCAGTGTTCAAAGTCTGTGAAAAAAGTAGCAGCTTTTATAGTCCGGAAATTACGGTATATTAGTTTTTGGCAGAGGTCCCAAAAACAACAATAGTATAGTATAGCGAAGGCATTAATGTTTTTTGACCACTTGCCGTTCCAATACAGGAGACACCCGAAAATGCCATTTTTCTGTTATTTCAGGTAAAGTGGTGGTCAAACCAAATGCAAATAATGTAGGAGGAGGTGATTATTTCCTTGTTGGCACGTCTGTGTTCGTGATAGGTGGATGAAGTTAATTTCATCCACCTAATTATTATGTGCACTAAAAAAAACCCAGTTTATTTTGATGTTCTCATAATCCTATTGTATAAAGTGGTTGTTAATACATGCAAAACTTTGAGTGTTTAGTCCTCCTTCCTGTGTTTAGTGGATTTTGTGTCAGCAATCTAAATTTGATACAAGCTTCACCATGCTGTGAAACACCACACTGCAGTAGTTTGTTCTATTTAAAACAGCTCCAACACCTTGTGTACACATGTCCCCATCATTACTTGCGTTATACTGTTGTGGTTTATAATTTAGACCCGCAGTAGGTATTGTAGTTATGGCTGTAGTCTACAGGGTCATGGCTATCTCTGTTGGTTAACAGGAAAGCTTTGCTCTGTATTATAAATAGGGACTATTTTAACAGCTAATACACGGGGAATTTACATGGCAGATGCTCAATACTCGGACTCAAGATTTAAGCTAATGAGTGTGCAGTATTTAACAAAGACAAATGTGCACTCGTTGCTGTGGTGATATTTTCTGTGCGGAGATATTTATAGAAGGAGGCTCCCAACTCAGGTCTTTGTAACTGTCAGAGGGAAAGTCTTCTAGACATCGGATGTAGCGTTCTGGAATTTCTCAGTAACAAGCTGCACAGTAATAACAGGAACTAATTTGTTGTATACATTTATATGACTACAAATGAATAAAAAGTACAGTGTCATTCTTTAATAAATACATTTAAGTCCGTGGCAAATTCCTGCGGTATGAGAGGAAGAAAACACTTTGAGACATGCTGTTCAATGAAAATAATCAATTACGTGTGCAGATGTGTATATTCATTTAATAAATCAATTTGTTGCATCTAATAAATTTAAAGCAAGTTTTCAAAAATTTAATTGCATTTCTGCTGCTATGGTGGCCCTGAAGTAAAGTTGAGCTTAAGTGCTTTCTCTCAGCTGAGGCCAATTCCTTGACCTTTTGAACTACTCCTGTCATGAGTTTTACGATCTATTTCTCTCCACAGCGAGTCAGCGCAAGCTGCGTTCCCTCTCCGTGCAGGGATGCCCGGAGGTCGATGACTGGTTCCTTGCTCGCTTGCATGTGTTCAGCGAGACCCTTCAGGAGTTAAACTTATCCCACTGCCCTCGTATTACCGTGGGAGGTTTAGCTGCACTGCAACACCTCAGGTACATCGATTTAGTGTAAACTTACAAACTAAAAATGATGGGTAGAATTTAACACACTACTATGAAGTAGTGTTTAACGCTATCTAAGCTATGGAAAGTCAATACAGCGTGTATACAAACTCGGCGTATCTCCACATAGTTAGTGAATTAATAAGTCAATAAGCAAAGCTGTTGCAAAAGGCTAAGAGGTTCAGAATGCAAGTGTCATGCATTAGTATTAGGGGGGGTATACCCTCCCCTTGAACTTTCCAACATTTTATAGTTACAACCTTTAACTTAAGGGAGTATATGTAGTATAGCTACACGCTCCACAAATCTGGGTTTTATGGAATAATGGTGAGAAGAAAGCCATTATTGAGAGGAAAAAATCATGTTTGATAGAATGCATGTTAAACACTGAGCAAATATGGAAAAGAGGTCTCTGGTCTGATGGTACCAATATTGACCATTTATTTTGTCCTTTGACACAGTGCTATGTTTGGTAGAAACCTAATACTACTTATCACTCTGAGAACGCCATCCCCTCATTGAAGCATAGTGGTGGTGGCGGCTTTATGCTGTGGGGATGCTTTTCATCAGTGGGGACTGGGGAATTGGTCATGGTCGAGGGAAAGATGTATGGAGCTAAATACAGGGCAATCTTAGAAGAAAGTCTGTTCCATTCTTCAAGCATGTTATGACTGTGTTTGAGGTTCACATTGTGACTGGACAGTGACTGACCCTGAGAATGCTGCCAATGATGCACTGGAGTGGTTCAAAACCAAGAATGTGTTAGAATGGCCCAGTCAAAACCCAGATCTCTGAGACTTGAAAATGGCTGTTTACCAACAGTCTCCATCTAATCTTAGAGAGCTCGAGCAAGTTTACAGAGAAGAACGGGTAAAAATATCAGGATCCAGATGTGCAAAGCTGATAGCCATGTCCCAGAAGACTTAAGGTGTAATTGCAGTCAAAAGGTGACTCTACAAAGTGCAGGCCCAGGGGGCGAATACTTATGCAGTCAACAAATGCCTGCTTTTATCATGATAAGCTGCTGATTAAGCTTTTGGCTTAATTAACCTTTGTGTCACAATGAAATATATTTTTTGCACATTTAAATGTTCGATGTATTGTATAAATCAAATGGAAAGTCCATTTTAATTTCTGGTTCTCACACAACAAAATGGAAAGCTTCAAGGGGAAGAATGCTGGACAGGCATGCTTGTACATGAGAATATGCACCTAAATAGTATTTTGGACATGTATATAACACTATACTAATTTTATCAATACCATACAACACAATAAGTGCTTATTTCTACAAATTTGATCACTTTTTTTGCTTCAGTCTGCCTATGTCATTGTCATAAAAGATACAAGATTTTTTTGCATTTAGAATGTCTTTGTCTCGCAGCTCCAGGATGGGTGGTCTGATTTCTGCTTCGTGCCCCAAGTACCCTGGGAAAGACTCCAGGCCCTGTGTAGTATAAGCGGTACAGAAAATGGATGGATTTTAATCTCTGTGTGTTTCTTCTTTCAGGCAGCTGCAGCAGCTGGATATATCCTCACTTCCACAGGTGCAGAGTCCAGGCCTGGTGCACATCCTCGTTGAGGAGATGCTGCCTCACTGCAAGGTCATCGGTGCTGAATATGATCAGGGACTCCAGATCCAAACAGACAATCAGGAGCCCACAGAGGCAGACTCACTGAGACATACTCAGACATAACAGGACTGGGGACACAGATACACATGCCGCGCCTGTTGATGCTTAGCCATCTAATCACACCAAGCTTGACAATCTTTTTATGTAATTCAAGTGAGTGAGGGATATTTGTACAGGAATTGCTTATACAGAGGGGTACTAAAGTTTGTGTGTGTGTGTGTGTATGTATGTATGTGTGTCTTTAGTTAAAGGACCTAGGACAGAAGTGTACTTTTAAAATGTATTGTTGTATCTTTGCCTGGTTCATACACCGATCAGCCATAACAATTAAACTGATGACCGGTGAAGTGACCTTAATTATCTTGTTACAATAGCACCTGTCAGGGGGTGGGATATATTCGGCTGCAAGTGAAGCTGTGTTGTAAGCAGAAAAAATGGACAAGCGTAAGGATCTGAGCGACTTTGACTAGGGCCAAATTGTGATGGCTAAACGTCTCCAAAATGGCCGGTCTGATGTGTGTTCTCAGTTTAGATAGTTCCTACCAAAAGTGGTTATAGGAAGGACAACCGGTGAACCGCTGACAGAGTCATGAGAGCTCAAGGCTGATTGATGCACGTGGGAGGTGAAGGCTAGCCTGCCTGGTCAGATCCCACAGAAGGTCGCTGGTTCACCGGTTGTCCTTCGTAGAACCACTTTTGGAATACCCCATAAGACCTGCCATTTTTGGAGATTTTCGAGATGCGATGTCAGCCATCACAATTTGGCCCTAGTCAAAGTCACATGACTCTGTCGCCAGTTCACCATTAGAAATTTGTGCAAATTTCTCAACAAAAAACGTTCATGCTGGCTATGATTGAAAGGTGTCAAAAATCACTGTTCAGGGGGCTCTACACTATATTATGCAGGTGGTTTTAATCTTACGGCTGGTCAGTGTATGTGGTGCAGTAATTTTCCAGACAGTGTACATGTCACATGAGAACTGTATAGAGGTGTCAAAGCAGATATGAAGAGAGACTGTTGTTCCAATCCTGCTGAAAATTGAGCTAGGTCTGACCACACACCAGCTCTGAAACACAGGCCAAGCTGGTTTACTCTAGTAGACCATGTTTCCCAGCTGGTGTTATTAGAAAGGAAACCGTGTCTGAATTACTGCTACTACGGCAACATTATAGATAAGCCTTTTTTTCTTTTTTAATTCTCAAATATTTACTGTTCAATTTAAGCAAGTAATAAGGACGCAGGAAAATGATTTACTAGCTGGCAAAGATGGTCTACCAGTTTAACCAGCTAGGTCTGTGTTTGGTAGCTAGTCAGCCCAAGTTGGACGTTTTCAGCAGGGATGTGTAATCATTTGATGATCAGTTGAAGCTGTAAACGAAAATTGTATTGGACTATGACGGAATAATAATTAAAATATAAAGTGCTTCGTATTATTCCTTCTGTTCCTCTGTTCAACACGTGTTCAGGTGATAAATCTATTAAGAGTGTGGTAAATCCCATAAGCCTTATTACAAAGGTGTAAGAATGTACAGGCAGCTCATGAGTCCATGAAGTCGAAGATGAAAACGGCCTTTCAGGAGAGGTATTATCTTACACCAAGCCATTTTAAATACTTGACACGTTCTAAATTATAGAGCGTTTTCCATTAACCACATGCAACATTTTAATACAATTTCAAATGTTGCGTGTGTTAAAATGGCATTAGTAGTATACTGCATTACCAAACCAAACCGCAAGGGAAACATTTTGGGTGTTCTGTTTATCTTATTCTTCTAAGTTCAGATTCAGTATTTGGTCCTAATATTAATGGTAGCGTAATAGTTCGACCATTGAAACGTTTTGGTGTGTAAACATGCGTTTTTTGTTCGTAGCATCAACATTTTCTTTTCTTTATTTATTTTAACGCGGTTTCTGTTTCCAGTCGGACGACTTATTGCGACGCACAACAACAAGCGCTTGTCCCTTTAACCGAACAGCTGGTGTTTGAAACATTCTGCTCAAATATACAAAGTGCGGTTAGGTTTATTTTACAGGTAGACGGATAGATGTCTGACTCCCAAGGTAGTACTCTAATTAAACAGTAGCTCGATGTCTCTTAATAACAACGTTATTAAAATATTTAGCTAACCTACTTCCTATGTCTACTGTTCTGTATTACCGAGGCAGCTAAGATGATGGCTAGCTAACAAGTAAGCACTGAATCTTTGTAATATTGTTTTTGTTTTGTAGAACAAACTCAGAAAGCCGAGGAGGAGCCTGATACACCTGACCACGAGGTAACACCTGACCACGAGGTAACACCTTCCTAAGCACAAGGATTTCGTTTTATGGTGTTTTGATGAAGACGAGTGGGCACGCACTTTTCAGTATGTGCCCTGCAAGTTCGTTTCCATGTGAAGTGCACAAACGCGCATGCGCAGAGCATTACAATATAATGTGCTTGTAATTTTCAGAATGAAGGAGTAGGGGTGCTACGCGCGAGGAGGGGGTATAAATTGGTTAGCAGGGCTATAAACCCCCCTGTCTTTCAAAGATATAAGGTTCCGTTTTGGCATCCACATCAGATTATTCACTATTAACAAATGTGTTCAAGCTGGTTATTTTGGACTTGTGGAATATTTTTCAATATGCATGTTGCTGACACATCTGTAACACGTCAGCAGCAGTGAGTGTGTTTCACATGTGCCCTAACAGTTGAGCTCATAAGTTTACAGACGCCTTGCAGAATCTACAAAATGTTCATAATTTAATGAAATGTATTTTGTTTAAAGATCTGTTTAATTTAGTACCGCCCTTCAGAAGCTACATAAGAGATTGATATGTTTCCCAGAAGACAAAATATCCATTTACACCGATCATCCTGTTCAAGAGTTTACATCCCCCTGGCTCTTAAGGTATCCTGTTGCCTTCTTGAGCATCGGTGAGTACACCTTGTGTATGTCGTGTACGAGTCCGTCCGTTGTCCTCAGTGTGAAAAGATGGATCTCAACATCACAGAGCGACTGTTTGTTTGAAGGGAGTCAAATGTGCAGACGATGCTGGTAAAGCAAAGAATGTGCAGGACCTGGAGGATTTTTCTGAAGAACAGTGGGCAAGTTAACTGCTCAGGACAAACAAGCGACTCGTGAACAACTATTACAGAACATAAAAACAGTCGTTGATCCTCCAGGTAATCGTTGATCACACAGTATTACAAATCAAGCGTGTGTGAAGTTTTGAACTGGTTCATTTGTGTAAGTTCAGTTATTATTGTGTCTTGTGGACTATATGTGAACATCTGTTAGGTGTAATAGTTTATTTAGGGCAGTACTAAATAAACATTTTTTAAAAATGCTATTTTTATGATGCCTTGTATTGAAAAACAAAAAAAAGGCGTATTTAAACGTATGACTTTGACTTTACATGCACATGTGTAATGAATGCAGATGAAGTGGATCATCTTACTTTGTCATTTTTCCCCCTGAAAATTCCTTTTGGAAGAGAAAATAAAGTAAATCGACTAAGCAGGCACTGGCCAAAGTACGAATTATACAAAATTAGACCGAAGACAACTGTTGAGTGGTTTTTGTTTCATTTCAATGAAAGGGTTAAAACATTGCTGTTTGTTTACTAAATTTGGTATTTGAAGTAAAGGCAAGGCAGCATGTACCCAGTAGAGCATTATGGATTGAAACACTTAAGTCTGACTGTAGGTGTGAGAGAGAACGAGAGAGAGATTACGTCAGTGGTTTTCAAAGTGGGGCTCCCGGGGGGCCTCAACAATTTGGTGTGAGAACGAAATTCTCAGTCTGACAACCACACATGCACACACAATAAATTCCTAATGTAATGTTAAGATGTTATTATTAGTTTTTTTAAAAGGGGAGGGGGGTATATTCAGAAGTCTGTGTTTTTAATGTGTTTTAAAGACATCTTGTAAAAGTTGTGCCTCAAATGTTAATGCTATTTGGGGGGCCTTGTCCTGGAAAAGTTCGGGAACCCCTGGTTTACATCACATGATCCTTATTATTCTATCAACGAGACCTTGTGTAGTTATGAATTTCATGAATTGTCGCATAGTTTCACTGTCAAGCGACATGTATAGATTACAGCTTCCCCTCTAATATCACGCTCGGCTACCTAAACTACAGACATCTTGATATATTAATCTCGTAATAGTCTAGTTGCACAACAAGACAACACGCGCATACAGTGTTCGCCATCACCAGTCAAGAAAGCCACTCTTATTAACCGCAGCAGTCACATCTAAAGCCTTCAGATCCATATACAGGTACAGGTACAATATACAATGCAAATACAAGATCACAACTTCATGATTATCACATCAATTAATTTACATGTAACATTAAACCATTACACCCTTTTAAAAATGTATTTATATGGAGCATCCCCCGTGCAAGTCCTCGTGTGAGTTCTTACTATAGAAATGATAATGTATTAGAACAAGTGCATTACTATATACCTGACTGAAATTTAATTAACTCCTGACCATCAGAAGCTCTTTGCCTCATTGCTACATTGCCATGATCATCTCTTTCTGACTCTCTCTCACACACACACACACACACACACACACACACACACACACACACACACACAGTAGCACATTTGTTCTGAAATCAATTCAAAGGCAGCAGTCAAAAACAATGCACCAAATACTCTTTCCCACACACACACACACACAAGTGTGAGAAAATGTCTTCCGATTCACAGTTAAAACAGAACACACTAGTGAGTTCTGTGATGTGGTTAGCATCGAATACTAGCTAGGTTAAACTGTTTAGTAAAACCAAAACTTGTGATGAGAGTGGCATCTTGCAGCACTTGCCTCAAGTGTGATGTATTAAATATAGGACAGAAACAAAGGCACTAGGTTGGATTTCTTGTCATTATTGCACACCAGGTTATAAACGATCAAATAATAACCATTTTAAGGTTGATTATTGACCTAAAAACATTTATTTCACTTCAATATTCAAATCACTTCAGATTCTGACCCCTAGGGTAAGGGCTCGAATTAAAGGGACAACGAGCAACGGTCTTATTGTATTCTTACTCACTCATCTTACTTGATTCTGATCAAGCGCATCAGTTAATGTTCACATCAAACGTTAAAATTGGGAAATTGGTATCTCGGTGACTTGTGGTTGAATGAACACAAATCCCCACATCCACACTACAAAATCTAGTGGAAAGACTTCCCAGAAGAGCAGAGGGTGTTATATCAGCAAAGGGGGACTAAATCTGTTTAGTGTTCAAAAAGCACACAAGTATGAACATTTTCTCCAAGCCATACTGTCCTGTATTTTGATTACTCCGTCACTGCTTTAGTTTTCTCGATGTTTTTATGACTCTCTAGGCAGAGTCAGACGACAGCAGCGAGGAAGGCGACGCTTCTGGAGACACTGAAAGTAAATATCAGTGTTTCCTTTTTAAATAAAGCTCAAACATCAATAACTCTAGTATACATTATTACAATATTTGTTTGGCTTCCCATATCGATCTGTGAGTAGACTTGAGGTCTTCAACTTCACTTTGTTCCTTTTGTTTGTTTGTTTGTTTGTTTTTGAAGTGGATTTCTTGCGCAGTCTCTTCTCTCGGACTCTCGGCCTGAGCCCTGGAGAGAAAGTCCTCGATGAACTGAGCCTTGACGGAGTTGCTCGTTATATACAGAGTGGTAAATGTAAGTATTACACAGTGAGTTATGTAATCTCTTCAGTGGTCCTTGCTCCTAAATAATGTAGATCAAATGCTATCAGCACCTTGTTGAACTCCAGTACATTTGTCTTATTGTGTTCTTTAGGCAAGAATGTTATCTGTATGGTGGGTGCAGGAATATCGACGTGTAAGTACACTGTTTCTGCATTCAATGTCTTGCCATTTATTCTCTGGTATAATCTTATGACTAGTAATATATCAGCATATTAACATGTCTCTCTCTGTCTCCCATGCAGCGGCCGGCATCCCTGACTTCCGCTCTCCTGGAACTGGCCTCTATTCCAATCTGCAGAAATACAACCTGCCGTACCCGGAGGCCATCTTTCAGATCGACTACTTCAAGGTCTGTGTCATTGTAAAAACATTTATTTGGTTACACTCGTTTTTTTTGTTTGTTTGGGGGGTTTTTTTGGCCCTAGAATTTCAATATGTAAAAAAAAAAAAAAAAAATTTCATTTTACATAACACCCCATCCAACAACCCCCAGCATACCTGGCCCCAACAAAATAATCTCAGCTAAAACCAAAAGAAAGGCGGAAACAAAAAACAACAGAAAAAAAGGAAGACGATTAGTATTTACGGTCTACCTTCCCTCAATCCACCTCCAGGGTGCGTACATCATTGAAGTAGGTAATAAAATGTTGCCACTTTCCCAAAAATGATTCACCCCTGCCTCTGATGTTACACTTGATTTTATCAAGTTTTAGAAAGAAGATTAAATCTTTAAGCCAGACTGATATAGAAGGAGGTTCTGGAGAGGACCAAGACAGCAATATTCTGCATCGAGCAAGTAACGATGCAAACGCCACAACACTAACTTGTTTACGGTTCAGAGGCTGACGCTGGGATGGAACACCAAAGACGGCAATTAAAGGGCAGACGTCTAATTTGATTTTAAGAACGTCGGAGACAGTTTTGAAGAAGGAGGTCCAAAAGTTCTGCAGCTTGGGACAGGATTACACTCATGTTTATATATCGGGGACGTCATCTGCAGTCATTGCACATAAAGTGGCAGCTTGGGCAAATTGTTTTCAGCTATTTTCAACTAAAGCAGGCTTTACACTGTGTAATTTTCTGCCCCGTTTTGCCGTCACAGGCAAAAATTGCACATTGTAAAAGAATTCGTAGGTTATGAGTTGAGATCAGCAGTCTTAAAACACGTAATGTGATGAGCTCAGATCTTGGAGTGTGACCGCTGCATTTTGTTTTTTTTATTTCATACTGCCCTAAATAAACTATTTTACTCTGATGTTCACATATAGTCCACAAGACACAATTATAAGTGAATGTCCACAGATGAACCAGTTCAAAAATTATATAAGATTTTTAATACTGTGTGTTGTTACCTTGATGATCAATAACTGAGTTTATGTTTTGTGAGAGTTGTTCATGAGTCCCTTTTTTGTTCTTAGCAGTTAAACTGCTCACTTTTCTTCTCAAAAATCCTCCAAGTACTGCACATTCTTTTTTTCCAGCATCTTCTGCATATTTTACCCCTTTCCAACAGCAGATATATGATGTTGCGATCCATCTTTGTACACCAAGGACAACTGAAGGACTCATACACAACTATTACAAAAGGTGTAAATATTCACTGATGCTCAAGAAAGAACCAAGGGTATGTACTCTTTTGAACTGGAGTGTAAATTCAGTTATTATTGTGTCTTGTGAACTTAAAAAAAAGAAGAAGAAGATTTCTCATGAATGTGCTATAAGACAACATATTAACTTCAAAGGTAAAGTAAAATAAATAAATAAATAAATAAATAAATAAATAAATAAATAAATAAATAAATAAAAATAATAGATAGATAGATAGATAGATAGATAGATGGATAGATGGATAGATAGATAGATAGATATGACTGTCAGAAAAGTCGACTCACAATGGTAACTGAGGGTTATTCTCTATTTACTCATTCAAGTAAAGATGAAATATGCTCCCTAAAATATCATCTCACAATTTCATATTAATGAGTTTCTTAGTTTTTATGAATGACTTATGATGGTCTGATGAAAGATACCCTTCAAATAACTATAAATATTTTATAATGTACTTAACATTCTAAACTACAGTTAACTTTGAATTTTTCCAGATTCTCACTTCATAATAATAGCTTAAATATGTTCTCTTGGTTTTTCTATATAGCTACTAAAGAATATCTCCTAGTGTTTGTAAATGTATGGGACCATAATGTTAAATTCTTATCCATTACTTTGTTTACAATTTAATGTGCTGGACTAAAAACATCAGCACAGAGTTTGATGCTCATAAGAAGAACACCAATCTGTCAGTTATGTTGTTCCTGGATTATTTTAAAATGAAATTTGGATTTTATACGATAATTGTGTATATGTGTGGCTACACTACATGTATACCAGGTCTGGTTAAATTCACACTCCTGTGACGTCTTGGAAAAAGTGCCACGGAAGCTGGCTGTCGCACCGGATACTGCATTGGCCATTGCCCCGTGTGGGAAAGCAAGTGAAGTGGAGCAAACCTCAGTAAATGGAAGGAAAATTATAGTAATAATTGAAACAGTGTGCTGACAGGAGGGAAAGGGTTCAGTGGGTATACAGAGCTCCTGCGCAACAGAAGCATTATAATGTGCTACAAACATTACTTATAATGCATTATGGTAACTAAGGAGTAAAGTGTGCTGCTATAAAAATATATCATCATTCATTCATAAATTCACCCCCCAAAAAAAAACATTTATAGGAAAACGATCAATGATGGGGTGGAGTAATGTAGTTAAACAATTCAGGATGTGTAATAAAGTGTTATGCACATCCTTTATAGAAGTGTAATCTAAGTGTAATGCACATGCTTTAGAGAAAGCGTTACTGATTCGTCTCTACTTCACAGAATGCCACTATTATAAGGTTATATTACATTATCGAATACATAATCTATATATCAAAACAATTATTTGTTTGTTTATTTATTTATTTATTTGTTTGTTGTATTTTGGACATTTTGTAGCTGTTCACTGTGTCAGGGTGAAGATACATTTTATGACTCTGACTTGAAAATAATCTTTGAAGGTGTGAGAATAAGTGCGTTTATGCTCCGGATTTTGGTTGAGTGTGGACTGTTTAATTTTGACACTGAGGAAATTCAACTTGAAGGCAAAACCTGCCCCCCTCTTCTCCACACACACACACACACACACACACACACACACACACACACACACACAACACCACACACCCCACACCAAC
>JAOUWY010000038.1:15074583-15085836 GCA_025728095.1 Prietella phreatophila
CCTTAGGAGCAGCCGTAGTCCCAGCAGAAGATTTGAGCTCCATCCAGAGGCAGAAAGGATCTGGATCTCCAATATCTATATAAATTCATGTGGGGCTCGGCAAAATCCCATTACCATACTGATGTTGATTACTTTCCTGTAGCATTTGCAATTTGCCAACACATTTTGATCTATTAAAGAAGGATGTTATACATTTCATCCATGTATAGTTGAATTCAATGTTATGGAATATCCATGAGGCCAATTAGATTCTGCTATTACTTTATCACAGTTGTTATATATAACAGTTGCTCCTTCACCAGATGTTTTCTTGTCTTTTGTCTCTCACTTGAAGTTAGTAAGACAAAAAAACAGCCTGTCATGTTGCTGCAACAACAAACCGCAATGCTCAAAGTCATCCATCGTGAAGACTTTTCTTGAGTTAGACTTACAGTCTTACAGTTATGGTTTTACCTCTCATGGAGACTCACGCAGAAAACTTCACCATATCGACAATTTGGCAATTTTTTTTTAATCTGTTTATGTGGAACGTCTTCCATACAAGTCCCTGTGTAAGCTACGGAAACAATAACATATTAGAATGATCACATTCATATAATCCTGTTATTTTAATTACAGCTGGCAATGTCTGAGCTGATGTTATAGAAAATTAATCAGCAACTTCTGACAAATTAGGATGGTGAATTCAATAGCACATAACAAATATCATGTATTACATGTCATACGTATATGTATACGTGTATATTTACATTTATTCATTTAGAAGATGTTTTTACCCAAAGTGACTTACAAATGAGGAATAAAATTATGGCATTGTATCTCATACTAAATTGTTTCAGAAATTAAAACAAAATCGAAGGTAAAACAAAGGCAATCTGAGTAAACACAAACTATAGTTTTTAAATGGTAATGTTATTTGTGAAGCAAAAAAAGTTATCCAATAACAACTGGGCCTGTGTGAAAATGTATTTGCCCCGTAGTTACTAATTCCCCAAATCTATGTCTGCATTCATGATTGGGTTCAGCTAGACTAGACGCATCCAGCGCTGATTACTGCAAACCCTCTTCCATCAAATCAACACTTAAATAGAACTTTTTCAACAGCATGAAGTTGCTTAAAAGGTCTTAAAAAGTCTTACCTAGTACACACTATGCCAAAGTTGAAAGAAATTCCAGAAATGATAAGGAAGAAGGTGATTGAAATACATCAGTCTGGAAAGCTATTTTATAGGCTCTGGGACTCCAAAGAACCACAGTGAAAGCCATTAACTCCAACTGGAAAAACTCTGCACAGTAGTGAACCTTCTAAGAAGTGGCCGACCTTCCAAAATTCCTCCAAGAGCACAGTAACCACTCATGAAGCAAGTCACAAAAGAACCAAGGACAACATCAACGGATCTACAGGCCTCTCGCATCAATGAAGGTCACTGTTCATGACTTCACTATCAGAAAGGCACTGGGCAAAAATGGCATCCATGAAAGAGTGGCGAGGCAAAAACCACTGCTAATCCAGAAGAACATTAAGGCTCATCTGAATTTTGGCAAAACACACTTGATGCTCCTCAAACCTTTTGGGAAAATGTTCTATGGACTGATCATTTAGAAGTTGAACTGTTTGGAAGACAGGGGTTCTGTTATATCTAGCTTAAACCAAACACAGAATTGAACAAAAAGAACATCATACCTACGGTCTAGCATGGTGATGGCAGTGTGATAGTGTGGGGATGCTTTGCTGCTTCAGGACCTGGGCAACTTCAATAACTGAAGGAAACTTTAGAGGGAAATTCTGCTCTCTACCAGAAAATGCTTGGTCTCTAACTATTTAGTAAGAGCAAAAGCAGCACAAAAGCATCAGAAATCAGGATACTTTTTAGAAAGCAAACACTTTTTGACAGCAAATACTTTTTCACAGTAAGTAATTGTTTTGTTAATTGTTCTACTGTTTTATGAAAAACAACTAGAGATAACTCAAGAATAACAAGCAGATTCATAAAGATTTATGAATATCCTAACTTGTGAAAATATGAAAGATTCATAGTAATATATGAAACTTTTTGCAATAAAGATGCTAAATGATAACAGCAGTGTGTGGTTGAGAGGAACGTATGCTGTTTACATTGTTCCTTTTATGTCTGCTTCCTATTTTCATCAAAAAAATACTTGCAGAAGTAATGAGAGCTAAGTATCAGGCAGGACGAGCGTAGCAATCATCTGGTGGTAACGTATACGGCTTCAATTTCATAATTTAAGTTTTTAACTGGTGTGAATGAATTGCCTTTTGTAATGATTTATTTATACTCACTTTAAGCAGAAAGAATGCTGGTGTTTAAACATACCATTGTAACCTAGGTTCAGGTGACCAAAGCAGATTTGAATGTCACAACAAAATATGTATTTTTACAATTGTTGGGAAGTTATTTTCAGCAAAATGTTGAACAGAGGGGCTAATGTTTTTCCTCCTGGATTACTCAAATTTAAATATGAAAGGGTAATTCTGTGTCGGTCAAAAGGTGGACAAATCGTGTTTTCGTTTCCCAAAATAAGACATATACACTCCAGGAAGGTAGAATAAATCACCTCAGATTAGTTTTTGTTCTTTCCCAATCTTCCTGTATAATATTACATTCATGTTAAGGAATAGACATTTCATCTCAACATATGATGACATGTCATACATAACTCTCTATTTGAAAATGAATTTCTTTCACCACCAGTGTGAGCGTAGCCAGTGGCCGTGGTGTGTGGTTTTCCGTTTGAATTCAAGTAACTTCTAAAGCTTCTCTCTCTCTCTCTCTCTCTCTCTCTCTCTCTCTCTCTCTCTCTCTCTCTCTCTCTCTCTCTCTCTCTCTCTCTCTGCTAGTCAGTCTTTTTTGGTTTTGCTTTTCGTGTAGTTCTCTACTGCCGAGCATGTCAACTTCCTTTTTGTATGAGGCCCATCTACACATAGTCTGTGCCTTCTTCTCTACCGCTTTGCATGTGTGTGTATTTTTAGACTTTTGCATTCAGCTTACATTTTGAACTTTTTCGTAGAAGCACATGGAATCATTCACTCAGAAATTGTATGGAGTTTAACTTATAAATGTATAAGTAATTATTGCATCTAATATTTATGCATTTATACTGTATTTTAATATAAATTGAAGTACATTCCAAAATAATGAATCTACAGATTCCTCTACAGTACATATCGATATTGCCGATCAGTAAATGTCATGCATCTTTAGTGACCCGAACACTTCACTCCAAACAGAGTTTCCTGGTGGTGCCTGACTCTTCTTCTCAGAACAAACTCCTGTGTGTGTCTGTCGATGACCAAGGCAAAAAAGTACAATACTTTCCCATCATACACACTGGCTCAGGTAAGTAAAACAGACACTTCTTTAAAATAAAAAAAACTTTCCCAGCAAGCATTATTCATTACGTTCAAGTTCACTTTTACGCGTCGATACACACATCTCTTTGTACACACAGACTGAAAGAAAAGTCCAAAATGCACTGAAACTGAATACATCTATTAAAAAAAAAACCGTAACAAACCACAACTGCTGGCACAATGAGCTAAAAATAATAATAACCTGTATCACTAAAGTAGATATTTTACATAAATGTTTGAGTTAGTGAGTATTTTTCTCTCTAGTTTATACTGTATTGTAATTAGTCAAGTGATAAAAACAGACCTGTACAGAATGGACCATGGTGTAAAATAGCTAGTAGCAAAACTGCTGTAAGGTTTAATAAATGCTTCTTCACTCATGTAATTAATATCACACCACATCCATTCATCCTTTTATACTTCCATAAAGATGCCCTAAGGATTAAATCATGGTTGAAAATGAACCGAGTTTGGATTTGTGTTCGAGAAATCTCGTGTATAATTTCGCTGCACATTTGCTCCAGAACTTTCACTCCAGCCCTATTTCATTATATATTTGAAGGTTTTGATTGATCAGTATAGTTTCTGCTACTTAAGGATTACCATCCATCAAGTTTCATTACAAATTTTTATTTTGTTTTCACTAAATTCATTTCTGTCAAACAATTGAAAAACCTTTTCCTTTTAAGTTTAAATAGAATGCTGTTGTGTTAAGAGTTTTAAAAACAGGAACTTAATGATGAAAATATAGATCTCAGTGACTGGCATTTTGGTTGTTGCCAGACTGGCTATTTTGAGTGTTTCCTTAATACAACAATCTTTACAGTTGACCCAGAAAAAAAACCATCCAGTCAGTGGAAGTTCTGCAGGCAGAAATGCCTTGTTCATGAGACAGATCAGTGGATAATGGCTAGAGTGGTTCGAACTGACAGGACGTCTACAGTAACCGTGGTGAGCAGAAAAGCACATCAGAATGCTTGTCAAACCTCGAGGCTGTAGACCACATCAGGTTCCACTCCTGTCAGACAAGAACAGGAATCTGAGGCTACATTAGACAGAGACTTATTCAAACTGGGCGAGTGAAGATCGGAAAAAGACCAGGTGACTTCTGTATCTGCAGGATTTAATGCATTACACTGCTGTCACATTTGGCTAATTGGATAACTGCATGAATGAGCAGGTCTTCTTTTACACCAGTGAGTATGTATACCATCACCATCCACTTTATTAGGAACACTTGTACACATGGACATTCAGTCAGTTGCCTAATCAGCCAATCACGTGGCAGCAGTGCAATGCAGATACAGGTCAAGATCTTCAGTTAATTTCAAACATCACAATTAAGAAAATGTCTGATATCCTTGACTTTGATCATGGCATGGATGTTGGTCCCAAAAGGACTGGTTTGAAACTTTCATAAACTGCTGATCTCCTGAGAATTTCACACACAGCATTCTTGATTAAAAAAAAAAATCAGTCATAACAATAATGTAAAGGAAATGACTGCTTATGTTTCCTTTGACAAATAATCAATAAATCATTGTCATTTGAACATCATATTTAAATAAACCCAGAAACAAACATAGAAATGAACACTGAAATAGAATAAGGGTAGAAAATCCAGTTGTGTTTGGCAACCGTGATCTCAGTGTTTGATTTTGAACCTAGTAATCAGACTCAGTTTAAAAACAAATATATGAGAGCACAGAGTCTACACAGTGTATATGCTGAAGCTCTAAATATCACTCATTGCATGAGGTATTTATTTTGTGCATATGCTTTAACAGTTGTATGACACACACTTTTGTAAATATTTCAACACAATAAAACATAGAGATGTCTGTCTGTCCGTCTCAACACTAAAAGGTGAAGCGAGTTACTTAAGCTTGAAGGAGAAGTCACTGGTGGTCATGATGGCTCTGTCTATGAAAGTGAAAATGAAAAAAAAAATGTGCAAAAACAAATAGCTTTGTCAGCATGCTTGTAAAAGCATAAGTGAACTTGGAATCTGTTTAGAAAGAACCATTACAGTTCAATGCACAATATAACAATGTCCCATTAATGATAAAACATAATTTTTTTCTTTCTGTTCTCATACAAGCTTAAAGATGTTAATTATTTCTTATAACTTCACTACTAGTAACTCTTCCTACTTCCTTGTGCAGGACTCTATAGTCAGCACCAGTCTGTCCGGTTTTCTAAGTGCTGTCTTTCACATGCAAGCTCTCATCCTGTTCCTCATTTACTTTTTATTCTTTCTCAGCACAGCACCTGAATACATCTCACCTGGCCTTCTCTGACCTGCTGCAACTGGTGATCTTCTACACTTTAAGCAGGTAAGGCATATCCACTTACAGTAGCTTTCTGTTTTCCAAATCAGTGTATTAGTATTGTTATTGTTGTTGTTGTTATTATTATTATTGTTGTTGTTGTTGTTATTATTATTGAACTTGACCAGAACTGAACTTATTATTATTATTGGAACATGTGTTTATTATTAGTAATGTATTATCACTTTTTTTCTGTTTCTCCTACAGGGATGTGTTGCCTTTGTGTTTGTCGATCCCTTCATGGGTGTGGGGTTTAACTAAACAACCAGATCATCTCGGTCCAAGTTAGTCCTCCCATATCATTATCCAATCAGATTTCAGCTACTGCTTGTCTTTTAAGGGTGCAGTGTATAATGTTTCAATATGCGATGCACTGGATAAAAGTGTTTTTAGATCTGCAGTAATCATATGGTTTTAAAGATTCTTTAATATTTTCTGGTCTCTGTTATCTTGTTAATGTTGTCACTGCATTAAACATTGTCCCCAAAGATAGGAATATCCCCAAAGAATGGAATAACTGATTGTTTTAAGCATGTTGGTCTCCAGAAGAAAAGTTTATTATTATTATTATTATTATTATTTTGCAGCCATTTTTTTCTAAATGAGCCTAATGGTTTCCTTTTGGTTACTGAGATTAGGTTTAGATGTATGCCTAGTATTAATTAGCTGCATTGATAATTGTCTATGGAAGGTCCTCACAAGGATAGTAATACAAACATGATGTGATATTTTTAGAGGCCTGGCTTTGTCCCTCACCAGATCTGCTGCCAGACACAATGAGTCCAGGAACACCAGACACTCAGGATACTGTAATGTGCACCATACAGGTGAGCATATTACTGTTGTTATCCTGTTTCCCATTCATTATTTTATATTGGCTTATTATACAGATATACTATATACAATATATTATAGGTTCTTATGTTATTACATTTACATACATTACATTAAGGCATTTGGCAGACGTGGTGCTGGGATTTGAACTCACAATCTTCCGATCAGTAGTTCAACATCTTAACCACTGAGCTACCACATGTTATGAAACAGTTCTTACAAATTACTGTTAGAAGCATCCTTTTGTCCTTCATGAATTCATTCATAAGATCCCTTATGTTTTATTGCAGTTAACAGCAGCCAATGGTGCACTCTGCTTCATCAACCCTCTGTACCTCCAAGAACATGGAGATGATTGGCTGACACATTCCTCGGTCAACCCAAATCTTATCAATCGCCCTTTCCATTCCAAGCGAGACAGGCGGCTGAGTACAGCAAGACCTTGGTCAGGAGCGGGGCTTAAGAAGCGAACCGAGTCAGTGGAAGATTCATCTGCCAGTTTGGACAGCTCAGGAGACACAAACATCTTGGCAACAATGTTCTTTGTGCATTGTAGGCATATTACAAATTTACTATTTATTTTACAGGCCTAATCTTCAGGCCATTATGGTACAGTGTTGTGAAAAATATATTTGCCTGATTTCTTCTGTACACAAAAGTGTATATCTCATACTATTTTTTTTTCAGAAATTAAAACAAAATGCAAGATTTTTACACTTTTCATATGATAATGTTATTTATTTAATAATGTTATTTACTGAACCCCCATTTTTCATAATGGGGTTCAGCTGGACTAGACACAATCAGGCCTGATTACTGCAAACCCTGTTCAATCAAATCAAGACTTGAATAGAACTTTTTCAACAGCATGAGTTTAAGAGGACTTACCCAAATTAAAAAATAAAATTGCAGAAACGATGAATAAGAAGGTGATTGAAATACATTAGTCTGGGAAGTTACAAAGCTTTTTCAAGGCTCTGGGATGCCAAAGAACCACAGTGAGAGCCATTATCTCCAAATGGAAAACACAGCACAGTAGTGAACCTTCCCAGAAGTGGCTGACCACTAGTGGACTACTCATCCAGCAAGTCACAAAAGAGCCAAGGACAACATCAAAGGACCTACAGGCCTCTCTTGCATCAATGAAGGTCACTGTTCATGACTCCACTATCAGATAGACTCTGGGCAAAAATGGCATCCATGGAAGAGTGTCGAGGTGAAAAGCACTTATAATCCTGGAGAACATTAAAACTCATCTGAATTTTGCCAAAACACACCTTGATGACCCTCAAACCTTTTGGGAGAATGTTCTGTGGACTGATGAGTTGAAAGTGGAACTGTTTGGAAGACAGGTGTCATGTAAACCAAACAGAGAATTCCAAAAAAATAAAAATAAATAAATCATACCTACAGTCAAGCATGGTGGTGGAAGTGTGATGGTGTGGGGATGCTTTGCTGCTTCAGGGCCTGGGCAACTTACAATAACTGAGGGAAACATGAAATTTGCTCTCTACCAGAAAATCCTAAAGGAGAATATCCAGTCTTCAGTCCGTAAGTTGAAACTCAAGTGCAACTGGATAATGCAGCAAGACAATGATCCAAAGCATAGGAGTAAGTCCTAGTCCTAGAAGTAAGTGAAAGTGATCTACAGTTATTAGAAGCATTTGATTGCAGTTATTGCTGCTAAAGTTGGCACAACTAGATTTTAAGTTTAATAGGCAATTAGTTTTTCACATTGGTGATAGGTGTTGGATAACAAAAGAAATAAACAAATAAAAACTGTATTATGTGTTTACTCAGATTGCCTTTGTTTTATGTTGTTTTTAGCATCAGATATACTCCAAAACAGAAGAAATCAGGATGGGGTCAAATACTTTTTCACAGCACTGTCTATATTTCTGTTAAATGTTTTTTGCCACCTTGTATGACGTACTTTCAAGTCTAGGAAACTGAACTTGGGTTATAACTTTTAAGATTTTTCACAAATCTTCCAGCAATTCTACTGATTATGGGGGAATTCCCTGGTATTTAAACTCTGTGAATGATTCACACCTGTGACAATCATGAACATTTCCCTGTACTGCAGTTTTGTGTAACAGTCGGTGTAAAGATGTCAAGAAGACATATGATTGCAGCATTTTCATTGAATATTGCTAGACAGTGTCTTAAAAGACATTCTAGGTACAACTTTTCTTTGATAAACGACTGGATGCTAAGGGCGATGTTGAAACAATTCTGTTTAACAAATATCAATAGTTCCCCATTCCAAACAAATTGATTTACATTCTACAAAAAATAGAAATTATGATCAAATCAGACCTGTGACTTTTGACGCACAATGACTGGTAATGACATCACAAATGGGAGAAAATAAGAAATGGTAGAAACAATCAAATAACATTTCCAAATAACAAACAGGAAATATTTATGCACTTGATTGGTGCTAGTGGCTCAGGCTCAGATGGCAGTGTGGGTTGTCAACTAATCGCAGGGTTGGTGGTACGATTCCCTGCCCACATGCCGAAATGTTCTTGGGAAAGACACTGAATCCCAAGTTTCCCGCAATGGTGGGCTAGCGCCTTTGTAGAACCACTAAGGTGAAAAGGCGCTATAAAAATGCAGACAATTTGCCATTTTAGTGTGCTCACATCAATCTGGTTTGAAAATCTACACTAGTATTAGATTGTACCCGGTTCTGCCAATGTGCAGCAGCAACAATTTTAGTGTTTGCAACTTAAAATGAGCTTTACTGTCCTCAAATTTAATTGACACACAGCACTGGCTACATGTTAACAGCCATGAGACCTTTTACAGCACTGAGCACAGACATACTGTATAGGTGGCTGAAAATTGTGCTTATGCTGTCACACCATGTTGAAACAGTTGCCCTGAAAATAGTGTATTTAGAATATGAAAAATGCTAGCTAGATACAGTTTGGACTGTGGGTGGTTAGGCCCAAATAAACAGGAAAGAAGTCAGTTTAGTTTTTATTTAGGGTTACCTGGTGCTACCTACTAATAATATTGTCATGTCCACATCAACCTGGCCATAAGAATTTGGTGGGAACAATAAAATCTCTCAAATGATGCAGCCATCCTTTCTTTTTGCAGTCGATAGTAAATTCACCATGGAATCATGAAAACAAAAGACAGATAACCTTTATATACATACAAGTACAGTACCATGACATTCTTACCATAGTAAGTACAGTACCATGAAATAGGAAGTTAATGTCAGAGCACAGGGTCAGCAATGACAGGGCATCCCTGGAGCAGAGAGGGTTAAGTCTCTTGCTAATAGCAACCCATACCCCTAAGTATACCTCACTCCAACCTCTTTAAAGTCGTAGCTTTTAAAGTCATCTGTATTGAAGATGGTACTGTCATAAACCAAAAGACAATACATTAGGTTAGTTTCACATACTATTGCAGTACCACTAATTGACTTTTTCTCTCCAGCAGGTTCTCTTGTTCAGAACCCGGTTTCCATGGTGACACCAACTGGAGTGATTTTGCGCAGAGCAAGCAGCTCTGGTACATCAGATCCTCAAAAGAGGGAGAGTTCAGATTCAATTAGCAGCCCCATCCCTCAGTCTCCGCACCGAGTGTCTTGGGTTGAGGATAAACTATGGATGAACCCACCTGCTCCTTCCTCCCTGCTCCACCCTCCTTGCCTAGAATTTGATTCTCTGTCAATTAGCAGCATAGAAGAGGAGCCTGATCCTGAGCCATCTGTAAGCCCTTCCCACGTACTAAACTCCCCACGCCTCCCACTGGCTGACAAGGTTAAGAACAGACTTTCAGCAGTTGGCCAGGCTCTAGGTGGCTTAATGAATCCACAGAAACGACTGACTAAGCGTGTGCAGGAAATGAGCGAACGTAAGGGCGGTTCTTTTGCAGAGGCTCTACGGGGATTTGTGGAGCAGACTCTGAAAATGAGACCTGTTTGTGGTGTGACAAGTACAGAGATGCTGCAGGAAGTGCGCTCCTCTCTGACGGCTCTGAGGGAAATGTTGTACGACTCTGTTGAAATCCAGAGTATCGTAGACTCCCTGGGAGATGTGCCTGATTTTGAGCTGGGTAAGAATGCATCAACTAGCAGAATTACACATACACACACTTGTACACATAATTTGAACAATCTCTGCACTGTATATACAGTGCACTTGTTGCAGCAGAATTGTTAGTACAGTTGAGACAAAAGAGAAAGTTTACAGTGTGATGACCATACAACCAAAATATTGTGGTTTTCAGTACATCACAGTATATATGCACTCTGATAAAAACCTCGTCAAACACGACACCTAATCACAGCTGGCCAAGTATGGGCAGAGCACCACAGGCAGGATGTGAGATGCTTGCAAGTGGGTGGGATTTGGTTAAAATTGGTGCACTACATATGTGTGTCAACATATTACATATTAATATGTAAACTGGGCATGGGGTGTGAACCAGGTAGCCACAGGCACTGCACCAAACTAGCTAGTATTCTGTGGGGAATCTTTGTTTAAATTTATACGTGACAAAAATTTTCTCTGAATATTAGACCTCTGAAGATTAGTATTTGTATTGACAAATACAATATGTCGAAAAGAATAACACAAAAACATTCTGATCTTTCATGTTCTGATCTTTCATATCTTTATTGAGAACAACCAAAAAAAACCTCATAGTGCTTGTGGAAAAAGTATGTGAACCCTTGAGTTAATGACCTCA